>OX638368.1:49559112-50159112 GCA_951812925.1 Calliopum simillimum
TATTCGTCATAACAGTCCAATCACTAAATTAAAATATTTATATGTAAAATGGCTTCAAATGACTCCAAATGACAAGCAATCTACTACCAAAATTGAACAATAAATAGCTAAGTTTTGTTATCTATATATTAATTCGCAAGACAAAAACTTGTCCTACCTTTTTTACTATGTCAGAAATGGAGTATGACTTTGAGTTATGCACCATTAGAAAGGTATTTGTGTGTAAATGTGCACAATGTTAAAATTATTTAAATAATTTGCTATTAAGCTTGGAAAAATTAAATGCAAAATTTTTTTAACAACAATAAAATAGGGGTTCACACTGAGGTGAAAAATGATACAGCACAAAGAGAAAGACAAACAGCTTACTAACACTGACATAATGTTTTTTCGTTTCACATTTGTCATTGTACCAGAGATGGTAAATGAGCTTTTCTATTTTGTACCAAATAGCAAAAAAAAAAATACTAAGACTATCCAAAAAGTACCAAAATTATTTAATAAATTTGTGGTAAAATTTTTACCATTGGGCGATTCTAGTAAAGGTAAAACCGTAAGTGAAATCGCCGAATCGGCTAGAAAAAGTAAATCTACTTACTGTCCACTACATAAGTAATCAAGAGGTTCAGTGACGCGTTCGGGTTGGCTCCAAAAAGCAGAGAAGGTCAAGGCAAGATATAAAATGAGCCAGAAGAGCGTTCAATATTGAAAGAAATCAATAAATATCCTTTCAAAAAAGCCAAAAAACTCTTAAAACTCCTTAAAAAATCGAACTGAAAAATAAGTTTTCCTGAATACTGTTCTCAATCCATTACATCAGTATGATTACACAGTGCTATAATGATTTTACACTTTGCATGAGATAAACAAATTTTAATTTATTCATTAAGAACTTACAATTTTCAATAAAACCAATCATTATTTATCAAAATTGGTTGAAATTTGTAGATGTAACGATTTTTTTTATAGATACTTTATTTGAATAATTTTTAAATAATAAAAAATGCTTTAAGAAGTAAGTAGAAGACTGATTTAAAGAAAATAATTTTTAGAGACCCCTAGTGAAATTTTTCGTGGAATATTTTCTTCGAACATCTTAACCTAGTATGACAAAGTTTTTAGAAATAAGTGTCAAAAAGAGACCAATAAAAACAGAACATAATGCGTTAAGATGATTTCAAAAAATCTTGTACACAAAATTGTACAAAAAATCACTAAAACTCGTTTTCATTAAGTCAATCCTTTTAAAAGAGAAAGATTGGGCAAGCATTTTCTTTTAATTATAAAATAAAATTTCGAAGAAAGTAAGTTTTTATAAAAAATCGTAACATCTTCAACTTCAACCAATTTTGATAAATGTTAATTAGTTTTATTTAAAATGTTATGTTATTTAAGGAATACGTGGGCTGCTCGATATATTTCTGGCCTAATAATGAAAATGCGAATATTTATCATCAAAAATGGTTTTATTGTTTTTCAAAGTATTCTCCAGCATGATTTATACACTTTTGCATGCGCTCAAACCAATTGTCGAAGCACTTTTTCCACTCCGATTGAGACACCTCCAAAACATGGTTTTTGAACGCTTCATCAGCATCTTCTGGCGACGAAAATCATTGACCACGCATTTTTTTCTTGATGTGCGGGAATAGAAAGAAGTCATTGGGTGCCAAGTCAGGGATGTGCGGTGGATGACCCATCAATTCGACGTTTTGGCCGGTCAAAAAGGCGCTGGTTTGAGCCGATGTGTGAGAATCACATTGTCATGGTGAACAATGATTCGTCTTCTCTTGTTCGTTTTTCGAATTTCTCCGAAGACTTCAGGCAAACAAATTGTGGTATACTTCTCAGAATTGACCGTCCTACGTTGCTCAAGCGGAACAGTCGCCACATGACCAGTTTTGCCGAAGAAACAGGCGACCATTTGCTTCGAAGTGCTTTTCCCACGAACAACTTTCGTTGGATTTGGCTCGTCTTCGAAGACCCACACGGTCGATTGCTGTTTTGTTTCGGGCTCATACGCATAGATCCATGATTTGCCATCTGTGACAATCTTAAAAACGTCTTTTGAAGCACCGTGATCGTATTTTTTCAACATTTCTTTGCACCAATCGACACGAGCCTTTTTTTGAGCGATTGTCAAATTGTGCGGTATCCAACGAGAACAAAAATTTTTTACGGCCAGGTTTTCATGCAAAATCAAATCTATCTCACGGTATGTCAAATGCCGATCTTGCATTATCAGTTCACGCACGGCATCAATGTTCTCTGGCACAACGGCCATTTTTGAACGACCTTCACGGAATTCGTCTTTGAGCGAGCGTCGGCCATGATTGAATTCATTAAGCCAGTTTTTCACAGTGCTATAAGATGGTGCTTCATCGCCATATAAAGATTTAAGTCCATCGATGCACTCTTTTCGTGATAATCCACGTCGAAAGTTGTGAAAAATGATCGCACGAAAATGTTCACGAGGTAATTCCATTTTTTTGCCAAATTGATTTTTTCAAGTCACTGTAAACAACACAAATTATGGTCGTACGTCAAAACGTTCTGAATACGTTTATGCTAAAAAATATCAAACTTTCCAATAGAAATGTCAGATTGCACCTGGCAGCACTTAGTGTTGCCTAGGCCAGAAATATATCGAGCAGCCTACGTAAACTAAACTATATCACGGTGCTCTTGATCAGTCGATAGGTTTTTTGAATATGTGGAGAAAATCTGTGAATGGGGTTTCATTTGTATTAGTTTAGTAGTCTGAAAAATGCAAACCCCGAAATCGTAGCTGATCATCCCCGTAAAATATCGCAAAAATACATATCCCATATAAAATAAAAAAAAATTCAGAAAAAAAAAACGCAACAAACAAATATCAAAATAGTTATATTCAATGTATTTTGCAATCTTAAATCTAAATCCGGCCTTAAAATTGTTATATCTCATACGGTTTTTGAGATATTTTAGCATAAACAAGGAAAAAATACCGTTTTTGCTATTTTTTGAAGCTATATAACTATAGTATAAAACATTTATACGCAAAATTCGATACATAATCTGAAAGATCTAATCCTTGTCTCTACAACCGCATTTAAATTAAGTCAATAGCTTAATTTTTCTCCAAAATATCGTAGACTGAAATAATGACAAAACACGTTTTTTGCACTTTTTTAACTTTTTAGGTTGGGATATCTCCGAGAAAAATAAAGATATCGACATTATTTGAATTAGGTTTAGAAGATTGATTAGAGTTTTCCATTTCTGCATCAGAATTTACGGATATACGTCCTGTTATATAGCTCCAAAACAAAGCAATAAAATATAGCATCGGCTTTTTTTCCTTCTTTAGGCTGAGATATCTCAAAAACCAAATGAGATGCAGCAATTCTCGGATTCGAATTCAGCATTGCAAAATACATTAAAAATAACTATTTTTATATATGTTTGTTGAGTTTTTTTTTCTGAATTTTTTTTATTTTATATGGGATATGTATTTTTGCGATATTTCGCGGGGATGACCAGCTACGATTTCGGGGTTTGCATTTTTCAGACTACTAAACTAATACAAATGAAACCCCATTCACAGATTTTCTCCACATATTCAAAAAACCTATCGACTGTTCAAGAGCACCGTGCATGAGAGTGGGTGGGTATGGAATTTTGGAAAAAATTTGAAAACCAGGGACGGGATGTCTGATAATCTCGAATAGTGCTTTCAAACCAAATATTTTTGGATGCAAATTTTATTCTCGAATCTCAGTACTTTTTGATAGAAATATTTAAATACTTATTATGCTTTATTTTTTATTTATTTTATAAAAGGCTAAAACATTAAAATTATTATTTTAAAAAGTATGTCAACATTAAGTCTTAAATAAGTTTGAAAATAAAGTAATTTCGAGACAAAAAGAAATCGAACAAATTGTCAATGAAAACCATTGAATTAATACAATATTTTAACAAAAGCAGCAACAAAATCTTTATTTGAACTGTCCAGTCGTTAGTCTGTCTGTCTGGCAATTTTCTTTTCTTAATTAAATTTTTTATTCGCTACGGGAATTATATTTTTTTTTTTTTTGAGAATCTGATAAAAAAATATAACATTTTTATTTTCTTTATATGGTTTTCTTCTTTCTGCCCTTTGGCAAACTCGCAGTAAAGTCCAACAAATACAAAAAATGTTTCAGACCAAAATCGGGGCATTTTTTAGATATAAATATTAATATATCACACTTTAAAATCAGACTGAAAATGCCGAAGATATGATGAAAAATGTTAATGGGCTACGTTCGGTGAAAAAAAAAAAAAAAAAATGTTTTCCCCAAATTTTCTTGCAAAAATACATCGTTTTAGAGGCGGTACGGGGGACTTTTTTATTTTCGCCTATAAGGCTATACGGTCTATTGTAATACTGCATTTTCAATAATTAAAATTGCTGCTTTCAACAATAAAGATGGATATAATGAGATAATACATATTTGGCAATTTAGATCAAAAATAAATAACACCTTTAATCTACAAAAAAATTGGACCATTATCATGACCAGGAGATTGTTATAAAATGGCATAAAAAACTGCAGAAACTTTTTCAGAATTCAAACTCTGTCGACTAGTGCTATTTTAGATAATTTTGGGAACTTTCTTTTTGTGCTAAATTAATAATATAATGCACTCCATTCAACAAAGTTCTTACAGATTATTAATATTTTATCTCAAAATCAAGCTCTTGAATAATAAAAATTTTACGGTGGTCAAACACACACACTAACCAAATGCACGAAACGAATCTTTCTTCCTTATTACCCGCCAACAGGTACTTCGACACTAGACATAAAAGTCAGTTCATCTTTTTTTTTTTCAAGCCGAAACTGAGGAAAAACTTACATTTCAATTAAGTGTGTGAAGTTGAACAGAAATTAATAACCAAAAAAAAAAAAACTCATTGTATATAAATAAAACAGCAATATTGTAGTCTCACCCACTTTGCCGGAGTTTGATAACAGCGGCTAAAGTTTCGGGATACGTAGGATGTAGACATTTAACCAGCAGCGTATTTTGCACGCAACCAATAAATTGAATTCCGTTACACTGTGAAAGTAAAAGAAAAAAGTTTTTTTCGATTTTGGTTTGAAACATTTTTTGTATTTGTTGGACTTTACTGCGAGTTTGCCAAAGGGCAAAAAGAAGAAATCATATAAAGAAAATAAAAATGTTATATTTTTTTTATCAGATTCTCAAAAAAAAAAAAATATAATTCCCGTAGCGAAAAAAAAATTTAATTAAGAAAAGAAAACTGCCAGACAGACAGACTAACGACTGGACAGTTCAAATAAAGATTTTGTTGCTGCTTCTGTTAAAATATTGTATTAATTCAATGGTTTTCATTGACAATTTGTTCAATTTCTTTTTGTCTCGAAATTACTTTATTTTCAAACTTATTTAAGACTTAATGTTGACATACTTTTTAAAATAATAATTTTAATGTTTTAGCCTTTTATAAAATAAATAAAAAATAAAGCATAATAAGGACTGCCCCAACAAAATTTGTCCCTTTTATTCCTTAAGATTATAATTTACCTGATGATCGTCCGGGTCGAAATATGGGTGCTGTATTTTCTATATAACATGACGATTAAAAAAATATATAACACTTGGCAAACAACTTCAGACGATAAAGATATCTAGCAATCAAGAAAAATAGAGCAAACTCATTTTGTACACTTGCATGCAAAAACGAGAATTAAAATATTCAGCCATAGCTAAAAAACAGGTGCATCAAAAATCACTGTCCAAGGGGTTATTTCGAATTAAAGAAAGGGTCAACTTATTACGCGGAAAAAGAGTTTAGGTAGAAAAGCCAGTATAGATCCACAATTGGTGAAAAAAGTGAAGCGCCTTTTTAATCAGAATCCCAACACTTCAGAACGAGATTTGGCTGCCAGAGCAGGAACCTCACAATTTTCTATAAACAGACTAAAGAAAAAACTTAAGCTAATAACCTACAGAGTTCAAAAATTACCAAACCGTTCCGATGAATAGCAGTTAGAGGCTCAAAAGCGAGCTCGAAAGTTATATGTCGGTTACCTGTCTTAATTTGACTGCTACATAATGGACGATTAAACATACGTTAAGGCAGATTTTAAACAGCTAGCAAGACACGAATTTTACACCTGTTCGGAGGAGAGGCAGATACAGAGCAAATTAAAAGAGAAGAAAATTACAAAATTTCCGAAGCAGTATATGGTTTGGCAGGCCATATGCACCTGCGGTCTGAGGAGCATTTTTTTTGTAACACTGGGCACAATTAACTCAAAAATTTATATTGATGAATGCTCTGAAAAACGTTTTTTGCCATTTGTTCGTGAGCACAGAGGTACTGTAATATTCTGGCCAGATTTAGCAACCTCTCACTACTCTAGAGCCACCATAAAATGGTACAAAAGCAATAATGTAAATTTTGTTCCCAAAAATGTGAATCCACCTAACTGCCCACAGCTTCGACCTATTGAGAGATATTGGGCTCTAATGAAATCAGATCTTTAGAAGATTAAATGCACTGTAAAAAATTTAAAAGATTTCAAAAGATTTCGACGAAACAACTGTACAATACTTAATGAAGGGTCTTAAGAAAAAAGTAAAATATTTTTATATAAAATAAATATTTGTTAATAGTGTAAGGTTATTAATGTTTATTATACTACTCACTAATAAATAAAAAAACAAAATTTAAAAAAAATTCATTAGGGGAGGGGGGGGCTAGTGTGGACTGGGGGCTAGTGTGGACAAATTCAAATTCTCGCGCCGTTTTAAATTTTTTGTTTCTGTTTTATATTTTTCAAGTTGGTATTTGCACTCTGCATCACCAGAAAAAAATTCATTTGTTGACAGTTCAGCTTTCCATGATAACGTGACCGAACGTGTTTTAAGCAGCAAAAAGTAATTTTTTTGTTGCTTCGTAATTTCAGTTATACTTTTAAACTAATTATTCTTTTGCTGTAGTGTTAATAGATAATACAACTTAAAAGAGTGTTTTTTTAAACCATCGAAATTATTTTTGAAGAACTTTACCTTAAGATTAAAAAAAAAATATTTTTGTTTAAAAAGACATGAAGGGGCTAGTGTGGACAACTGAAATGGGGCTAGTGTGGACATGTCCGCAGCAGCTGAAATGACTCCAGAAATCGTCAGACTATTTCTAAAAGCCGTTCCAAGAAAGTACGTTACTAAAAAGAAAGAATGACAGATTCACGTATCCCGATTTACCGGATACCAGCGAAATTTACCTAAATGAAATAGTGGCAAAGCTGCCACAACCACAACAACTGTCGGAAACATCGCGATCAGCAAGTTATATGAAGTTTGAAACAACATGGACAAAAAGTATTTTATATGGGCCAAATTGTCACGATCCACGGTTCTCAAGATTTCGACATTACGTTTCTAAAAAGAAAGAACGATAGATTCACGTATCCCGATATACCGGATACCAGCCAAATTCACCGAAATGAAATAGTGGCAAAGCTGCCACAAGCACAACAACTGCCGAGAACATCTCGATCAGCAAGTTATATGAAGTTTGATATAAATTTCTCCAAATACAACAAGGGATAGCAGTTAATTTTTTATTTGTACACTCAGAAAAAAAAAGATTGTTAAAACAACAATTTTTCTTACTTAAAAAATTGTTATTTCTAAATTGTTGAAATAAGAATTTTATTCTTAAATCAACAATTTCATTCTTGGTACTTAGTTTTTTACACATTTGTCATAAAAAATTATGAAAAATATTTTAAAATACAAAACTTCAAACATTCTGTTTTGAAAGAAAAAAAATAAAAAAATCCTTTTTAAAACAAAAAAAGATTTATTTAACGAACAAAGGTAAGAAAAATTTCACTCATAGTTTTCCCCATCACTTAACATATTTTTCTCCCATCTTTCTGGCAGCATATCATAACAAATTAAATTCTATTGATCCCACTAAATACAGAGAAGCTTCGAATCCTAGATATTTGGATTTGCGGACGATGTCGATGCATAGACCTGGCTCACCTCACGACTTTTGTTGGGATTCTCGTACTGAAACCATTTTCCATCGCCAGTCACGATAAGATGCAAAGATTTTCTCCTTTTCTGCCGTTGAAGCAGGAGTTCCACGTATGAAAACGCTGTGTACTTCTCTCGGCTTCTTCTCATACGACATCCAATGTCTTTGTATATATTTCATTCCTATTGTTGTAAGATATATTCCAAATAAATAAGTACTAATAAAACCACAAACATTTCAACAATCATTTATTTTTTGTTCAAACATTTCGTTCTTAAACATTGTCAACAGTTTCATTTTTGAAATAACAATTTCCGCTCTTAAGCTTCCAACAACTTTTTACTTGATTCAACAATTTTTCGTTTTATGAAACATATAAGAATTTCATATTTAAAACAAGAGCAAAAGTTGTTGGGAAGATTTCAACCAACGAAAATTCTTGAAACAAAACATGAAGTTGTTGGAAATACAATTTTTTTTTCTGTGTGTATTATTATTTGTATTACATCATTATTTTCTTGAATAAACATGTTTCTGAACTCTTTCTTAACGTTTTTGTATGAATTATTAAGTTTCTTATGGTGTCCACATTAGCCCCCAGTTAAATCAATGGTTGTCCACACTAGCCCCGTGTAAGGGGCTAGTGTGGACAAATGTAAGCTCTTTTTAAAATAATTTAATAGTGCATTTATGAAAATAAAAATTCATAACTATTGATGCAATTATGAAGGCAAGAGGTATAAGTAATCGCTAAAAATTACTTTATTACAAAAATGATATATTTACATATATAATTTTGTAATTATATAAAAATTGTCCACACTAGCCCCCCCCTCCCCTACGTATTTTTTTGTTAATGAAAAACAAAGGGACAAATTTTTCCGGGGCAGTCCTTACATAAAGCAGAGAGCGATAATTTCAACAGGTTACCTTATTATGTTTTGCTCCTGTAAACTTTTTTAACTTATTTTACAACTGTATTCTCTACCACGGTGTTATGTTAGGTTAGGTTCAAGTGACGGCAAAATAGCCACATATAGACTAAAAAGGTTCATCGTGATACCACATAATATCGGACGTTTAGTTATGTAGTTGTAATTAGTTCATTAACTTATATCATTTGACAGGCTTGAACATAAAGGCTTTGGAAGAAATTGCCAAGCTTTTAAGAGATCTAAGACCAGTCCTTAAACTTTTTCAAAATTTTAAAAAAAAAACATTTGTCCAAGAGTTTTAAGCTTAGTTCTTCCAAGGGCTGGACAATGACACAGTAGATGTTCCAAATTCTCCTCTTCCCCGTCATTACAACAGCGACATCTACTATCCGTAAGTTTTCTCCAAAAAACTTGGGTGACTCAAGGAATTTTTTTTCTAAAATATGTCGAAATATCAGTGCAATTTTTTTGTGGTCTAGCCCTCTTCTATCTAGCCCTCTTCTATCTAGCCCTCGCAGAAGCTTCGTAACCTTATGCGATATACCATATATATATTTTCTGACTCCAGCGCACTTGCAAAATTTTAAAAATGATTTTTCCTGACGATTTTAAAAAATTTTAATAATCAATGAGGGTATTCCTTAAAACTTGTAAATGCCTCGAATACCTCGTAAACTCGAAATATTCAAAATCAATATGAAGTTTGACAGTTTTTTGAGTTTAATAGATTTTCGAGGCTTTTACACATTTTCCGGAATACCATTAATATTTATTTCGCGAAAACATTTATGTAGTACAAATATTCAGGAATATAAATCGGTTATGCTTGCTTTTAAAAGTTTACTTTTAATTATTGTGATCCTAGCGCAGGTAAGCCAATTAAGAGCCGAATTGATTAAAGCGTGAAGACAAAAAAAAATGTTTTTGAAGTTAACGTGTACATTGAGTAACATTATAATGTAATATTACAAGGTTCTTATCACTTAGAGAATTAGTTAAATAGTAAAGTTTAAAGAAAGCCTAATGAAACTTTTTAATTTTTGAACTTGAGTGTTGAAAAACTTGGTCTGAATTCAATAATTGTTGCCGATGACAGTGACGGTATAGCAATTTCAACTACTTCAGGGTTCCTGTGTCGTTGGTCAATGCTTTAAGAACAACAGTTACATATGTAGCATTAAGTAACCCTTAGACAGTAATGAATTGTTCCATTTAAAAGTCAAATTAGACATTTTTTTACATTTAAAATTAGTGGGACGCGAAAATTCGGTTTTTTTGAATAACTGCCCATACCTTCTTTCCCACGAGTCGTCGCATTTTTTCACAGACAAAGCTTTTACTAATCGAGGTTTTTGAATATCGATTTTATGCTTTAAATTTTTAAGTTAGTGCTTTTTTGTTATTGTAAATAATATTTAATAAAATTTTAATTTGAATATTTTTGGTCTAGACATTTTATTTAACCGAAAAGTTAATGAACGCTAAATAATCACTGGCTGTATCTTTTTTTAAATGTTCTTATGATTTATCAGGAATTGAAGAGAAAAAAGAATAAAAAGTAAAAAAAAAAATTCCATTTCATTTAAATTTCAATTGACTTTTGATATGCATAAATTAATATTTTGTGTCCTTTTTGTATCCCTTTTTTGTCCTGCCCTGAGCAAAGTTATTAAAAATAATAAAGAGCGAACGCACTGCTACAACATCATGAAACAATTAAGAGAAATTTTACGGTCAATAACGTACCGTCTAAGAATTACTCATATTGCTATGTTTTAATTTCAGAAAAAGAAAAATGTTTAATTATAAAATTAATTCCTTACAACTTGTGCTTTTTACTTTGACTACTTTAAATATATTATGCTTTTAGGTCAACAGCACGACATCTGACTTTACCCCAAAGTTTTGCATTTAAGGAATATTTTAATATGACTTATGATATACGTATGTATATGATGTTTGATGACAACAATTTAGATAAAAAAGATGTCAAGAAAATCTTAAAAATAAGGCACAGTTGGGAAATCTGATGTTTATGCAGACGGTGAATGATCGTTCAATGCAATATCTTTCCCTCCTGAACTCGTGGAAAAATATATTGCATCTATTGATGACGACCTGGGAAGTGGACCTGATTGCTTTCCATCCACATTATTAATTAATTGTAGTTCTAACTTGGGTCATCCACTCAGCTTTTTATTTAATAAATCTATTAACGATAATTATTTTCTTCAATTTTGGAAGGAATCATTCATTGGCCCAATCTTTAAGAAAGGATGTAAAAATGATGTTTCAAATTACAGGCCCATAGCCAAGCTATCATCAATACCGAAGCTTTTTGAAAAATTATATATAATCCAGTCAAGATGTACTGTGGTGAAGTCATTACATCACGTCAGCATGGTTTTGTTAATGGCAGATCTACAGTATCTAACCTTCTTGATTTCACATCTTTTACATTAAACTCTTTGGACTCTGGTGGGCAAGTTGACTGTATCTACACAGATTTCAGTAAAGCATTTGACAAACTACCACATAACTTAATTTTGTTTAAATTAAAAAAGCTTGGATTTCCTTTAAATTTTGTCAGTTGGATCGAATCTTATTTGTCTGATCGTTCATATCAAATAAGATTTCGGAAGGTGTTGTCCGCACCATATACTGCGTCTTCAGGTGTTCCGCAAGGAAGCCACTTGGGACCTCACCTGTTTATTTTAGCAATAAATGATGTTTTTTTAATTGAACTTTTAGTCATATATTTGCAAAGATCGACTTACATATAAATCTATCAATGCATTTTCTAACACATAATTATGACAAATCAAGGAACGGATTAAAAACACGGCTATAGTGACATATGTTTCGTCTTTCGCCACAAAGACTCATCAGACTATTTTTGTTGTAATTATAATTATATTTATTTTACTAAATTAATTATAATTGAAAAATTGCAAGTTTGAAAACTTTTTGTGTTTTTTATATATATAAAATGTCATTAAGTTACACACTTAAAAATTCTTAAAAATAAATGATGTTACTCACATTATTGAAAACTCTCATTTGTTAATATATGCAGATGATATGGAAATATACAGGATCGTGAAGGGTGATGATGACATTTTCCCACTTCAGTCTGACCTGAAATCTTTTGAAATTTGGTGTTCTAAAAATAACTTACATCTTAATTCTGATAAATGCCAAACAATGACTTTTTCTAGAAAGAATAATATTATAGAGTGCAATTATAAATTTAATAATAAACTAATATGTCGTGTCGATTCAGTCAAAGACCTTGGTATAAATTTTGATGCTAAAATAACGTTAAATGAACATATTAATCAAATTTGTAAAAAATCTTCATCACTGCATGGCTTTATTAAACGATGGGCAAAAGAATTTAATAGCCGTTTAGTAACGTTGACTTTATACAACACAATTGTGAGTCCTCACTTAGAGTATGCTAGCCAAGTTTGGTCACCATTTTATAATATACATATAGATAGAATTGAAAGAATTCAAAAAAATTTTGTTTGTTTTGCTCTTAAAGGTTTTAATTGGAAGGATTCTTCAAACGTTCGTCCTTATGAGGATCGTCTGAAGTTGTTACGTAGCAGTCTATGAGTACGCGTAGAAATATCGCGGATATACTTTATCTGCATCAGCTTATTACAGGGTCTCTTGCCACACCAGAGCTTCTTAAATATATTTATTTTAATACTAACCGAAGAAGTAATCGTAACTCTAATCAATTATTTTATCAACCGGTTAGTAGAACTAATTATATGGCTTCAGCCCCTTTTAATCGCATGACAACTCTTATAAATCATTGCGAAGTAGGTATATAGTATTAGCTTGTCAAAAGGTCAACTCAAACTTAGATTGCAAAATTGTTATAATTAAATTCGTTGGTTATTGGTTGTTTTTTATTTAATGTTTGTGTTGTCCGAGCCCCACAGCATGCAGGGTTAATTTTTTCTAACATTCATTTCTTGGATCATGTTATTACATATATACAACTGCATTTATGCATTTATGCATTTATAGTTATGTATACACGTGATCTGAGTGGGTATGTTGAGAAAGTGCCCAACAGAAAATTTCGATGCGCATCCCCAAGATGCAATAGCGATGCGCGTCCTTCTCGCATCCAAAGAGCTGATTTGTATGCGCATATTTTCTGCGCTATAGGTAGCGAGAGCGAAGCGCATTCAAAGAGCATTCCTGAATGCGAGAGCGATGCGCATCCAAAGAGCATTTCTGGTAGCGAGAGCGATGCGCATCCAAAGAGCATTTCTGGATGCGAAAGCGATGCGCATCCAAAGAGCATTTCTGGTAGCGAGAACGATGCGCTTTCGGTCACGTATTAACGTACAAAACAAAATAAATCAATAAGTCGTCTTCGTAAGAGCGCGATGATAGAGCAGTGGTCTAGCGACTGGCACTGCGATTGAGAGTTGTAGCAACCGTGAGGTCCTCGGTTCAACTCCGGCCCATACCTAACACAAAAGTTTTCAACTTGCAATTTTTCAATTAGAATTAATTTAGTAAAATAAAAATAATTATAATTACATCAAAAAAAAAAAAATAATAGTCTGATGTGTCTTTGTTGACGAAAGACGTAAAATTTCAATTAAAAATTAATTTTTTAAATATTTTTATTGTCATCCGAAAGGCATCCAAAGAGCATTTCTGAATGCGAGATCGATGCGCATCCAAAGAGCATTTCTGGTAGCGAGAGCGATGCGCATCCAAACAGCATTTCTGGATGCGAGAGCGATGCGCATCCAAAGAGCATTTCTGGTAGCGAGAGCGAAGCGCTTCGTTCCAATGACATGCCAATGTTAATTTCAGCGCTTTTGGCAACGAGAGAGATGCGCTTCACTGCTGCTTTAGAGCGCTTCAGAAGCGCTATTGATGCGCTCCATTCCCCATTGGGTGCGAAAAAGCTAAGAAAAAATTATACTCGTAAAAAAATAACACATTAAAACTCATAATTTTTTCATTTCCACAATATTTAATAAGCTTTACTTGATTTAAAGCTTAAAGCTAAATAGCCAAGAAGGCTAAAAGCTGTAGTAGCTAAACTCTATTATTATTATCTCTTTAAGCAGAATTTTAACATATAAGAGTAAGATATTACATATGAATCGACGAATGTTAAAAGGGAGGAAGTCAATAAATGGCAAAAGTAATGTCATAATATCGAGCCCTAACCGCAACAGTAGCGTATGCGACAAAAAGCAAATTTTACAGGAGAGAGTTTTTTTCATTTTTTTTCGAACATGCATGGCGGATTTTTTTAAAACGTTAAATGTAGTCTATATTAGACCTCATATAAATAATAGACGCGTTTTTAAATTGATTTTGTGCATATTTCACTCATTTATGGCGCATACGACATTTTTGCAGTCACTCTTGGTGTAGATTGAAATTAAAATGTGGCGCATACGTTTTTTGAAATTACATGGTTTTGCCTTTGAAGAATACATTTATTTAAAACGCAGAAAGAATTCTGTAACAATTTGAGCGGTTGAAATTGTACCAGCCCACAAAAACGGTCAGATTGACTGTAATATTGTTACTTTACAATACTATTTAGTATTAAAAACTTACAAAATATCACACACATACATCGTTTGAACTTGGTTTTACTCGGATGTAGTTCCACTCCAGGTCTTTTTTTTGCAAAGTTGTTCATAGAGGTCCAAATATACAGAAACATTTTTTTTTTTAAATCGGTCAACGAGCTAATCAATTTTCCGAGTCGAATTTAGGTTACCAAATGGTCTTCACATTGTTTCTGCATTAAACAAAAAAGTTTGACAAAAACTGACTAGAACCTGGGTGTGCAGTAAGTTTTCTATTTATTTGTAGATTCAAAAATATTATTATTGAATGTTTTAACGGATCGCGTTAACGAGATATTGTATTTTTAACAACTTTTTTTTGAATTTTTTTCTTAAAAAGAATAGCCCAGGAAAATAAGACATTTTCTGCGAAAAAATTCGCAGTGGAAATTTTTCACCGGAATTGTCTTTATTTATGCATGATACACAAATTGTGAAAAGTCCATTGCAAAGTCGTGTGCGCATAAAAAGTTATTAAGGCTCAAAGGTCGCTAAAATCAGTTTTTTGCAAATATCTCGCTAATGCTAACTTTTACAGAAAAATGTTGGTCTCCAATTTTGTAGCACAGGAAATTTCCTTCAAAAGAACGTTAAAAATATTTGCGTACGACTTCTAGTTTAGGAGATCCCTCAATTTAAAAAGTTGTTAACAGTTATGATATGAAATACTACCTATGAGTTCATATTAAAATATCTTACTTTTTAAATTGCAATAACTCTTCAATGAGAAGGTGTACAAACAAAATTAGAATGCCGTTTGAAAGATAATTCAATTTTCTATATACCGTGCAAAATTTTTTTTTCGAACGGCTCATGACCTTAAAAATATTCATGAATAACCGTTAAGGCTTCGAAATTACTGGTTTTTTAAGGATATCTGCGAATTGGTAAGTACTACGATAAAAAGTAATGGGACCAAATTTGTAGAGAATTACAAGATCTACAAAAAATAAGCGATATGTGTACACATACAAGTAACCATATAGAAGATATTCAATAGAAACCGGTTTTTTGGCATTTTATGGGTTTTTTTGGAATATCTTCTAAACGGTTACTTCTATGTGTACACATATCGCTTATTTTTTGTAGATCTTGTAATTCTCTACAAATTTGGTCCCATTACTTTTTATCGTAGTACTCACCAATTCGCAGATATCCTTAAAAAACCAGTAATTTCGAAGCCTTAACGGTTATTCATGAATATTTTTAAGGTCATGAGCCGTTCGAAAAAAAAAATTTGTACGGTATATAGAAAATTGAATTATCTTTCAAACGGCATTCTAATTTTGTTTGTACAACTTCTCATTGAAGAGTTATTGCAATTTAAAAAGTAAGATAATTTAATATGAACTCATAGGTAGTATTTCATATCATAACTGTTAACAACTTTTTAAATTGAGGGATCTCCTAAACTAGAAGTCGTACGCAAATACTTTTAACGTACTTTCGAAGGAAATTTCCTGTGTTACAAAATTGGTCACCAACATTTTTCTTTAAAAGTTAGCATTAGCGAGATATTTGCAAAAAACTGATTTTAGCGACTTTGCAATGGACTTTTCACAGTTTGTGTATCATGCATAAATAAAGACAATTCCGGTGAAAAATTTCCACTGCGAATTTTTTCGCACAGAAGCTCTTTTTTCGCCTTATTTTCCTGGGCTAGAAATGAACTATTACGTTTTTTTTAGAAAATTAGCAACGAACGAAAACAAGAAAAATCATTTTCAATGTAAATTTTGATGTTGAATCCGAATCTGGTTTTAGAATTGCTATATCAAAAATAGTTTGAGAGAAATCCTAGCCTAAAGACTAATTTTCCATCCATTTTGTGAAAAGTAGAATACATATTTTTTATTCTTTTGAGGTTATATAATATAACAAGGAAATCTTTAGCCATAAAATCTTAAAAAACAACTTGAAGCCCTATTATTTTACTTCAAAACGCAGCTTAAATTATATCGATATATTTTTTCTTCTTCGAATTATTCTAACCTGAAAAGGTGAAAAATGGAAAAATCCACGTTTTTTTGATATTTCAGCTTACGATATTTCTAAGGCAAAAACAGATATCGACATAATTCAAACTGATTTTCAAAGAAAAGGACTGAGGCTTCAAACTTCATTTTCAATCCTTCGAGCTAACTTTTACAACGACCCTCTTTCAAAAATTTCGTCGAATTATCCCGAATAATATTTCCAGGGACACACAAGCATCCATCCAAACAGACGGACATGGCTATACCGACTTAAAATGTGATTCTGACGAGGAATATATATACTTTTCCATACCTGCCACGCCTCCTTCTCTGGTTTTTGAGGTGCTTACGTTCTTATTGCGGTCAACAAAAAAAACATTTTTGGCTCTTACGACATAATGGAAAGTGCGATATCTTTGTTCATGCACAAAATTCAGTTTTAATATTTGGCATATAGATGAGAATAACATTTTAGAACATATTTGCATCAAAAAAAAAAATTCGAAAAAATGTCGCATACGCTACTGTTGCGGTTAGGGCTCGATATTAAATAGCTGTCATTTTTTTAGAAATTAATAAAATTAATCGCTGTTTCCCCAAAAAGTTTGATTTTTGTCAAGGCCTTACTTGTTTTAATTAGAATTTTTTTTTTTTATTATTATTTTTACTTTTTACTTTTTCCGTGTGCTATTTTTAATCAAATACAAACACAATAATATGATTTGACGTCTGACTAAAAAAAAAAACGAAAATTTTTGTAATTTCTCAAAAGTTTTCACATGTTGGCTAGTCCATATTTAAAAATTTTGCAAGAATTTTTGCACTTTATTATTTAGAAGCTGAGGCTGTTTGCCTTTAGACTTGATGATTTTATCTTAAAACAAAATATGAAGAATTCTTGTTACTTCTATTACTGGTTTTCAACCACATACATCTGGAGTTTATTAGCCAATAGAATTTGGTTTAAATAATACCAATACGGAGGGAAAAAATAAAAAAGAGAACACCATTGCCAAGAAAAATGAAATAATGTTCTGATAGCAGAACTGCAGCGATGGGCTAAAATTTGAGCTCGAGGCTCTATCACAAGTAGGAATGTCTTGAAATTTAAAATGATTCCTCAGAATGTTTGTGCTTTTGCTTTACTTAATGTTGGCAGCATCAAAATTGAAAATGTTGAAGGGTAGGAGCACTACTCTTCTTTTAGTTAACGTGGTGCGTCCATTATAAAGAGATATTTCGCTTTCTACCGTAAGCTGTCAATTTGACCTTTATTAGCTGTTGAATTTTTCTTCATTTTTTTGCTTAAAATTTTTGCCAACTCCATTTTTTTTTTCACTGCTAATTTGTTTTTTAACACAAAACCATATAAATGGTTATTTATATAATTTTGGTCTAGACTTTTTGTTTAAGGGAAAAGCTGATGAACACTGGATAAAACACTGAGCCTCTTGTTTAAAGGAATGCTCTTGTGATTTGTACCAACATACATACATATTTTGTTTGAGCGAAAAAGAATAAATGACAACAATAAAAAACTAGTAAGGGTGTTTTAATTGGCCTGGTCAAACATTAAATACCCTACACTTTAGTACTTTGAAGCTTTTGCTTGTATGTGAGTTGTCACGCCCTCTTGTCTGATTTCGTCTAGTTTTTGCTCAGAGTATGCATTTACTTTTGTTAATGTCTCAGTGAAATTAATTTGGATTTTCTCAAAAAACGTTTTTTGTATAGCTGTGTTTGCCTAGATTTTGCTCAGAGCTTGCATTCACAGTCCTTAGTGTCTGAAAGAAATTTAGTTTTCAGTGTAGCGTTTTGAAACTTTTGCTTATATGGAAGGTACCACGCTCTCTTGTTTGAGTTTTTCTAGTTTTTGCTCAGAGCTTATGTTGATGGTTTCTAGTATTTATGTGTGTTGCATTGTCGTGAAAAATACTCCTGAAGTTGCATTTCGGATATATGTTTTGTATCGGCGGTAGGCGTATTTGTTGACCAATTTTGCTAATTTTCAATACAACGAGCTAACTTTGACGACGGACAGACAGACGAACATGGCTATATCGACTCAGGAGGTGACGCTCATCAAAAATAAAAATACTTTTCTATAACTGCCACGCCTCCTTCTCTGCGTTAGAAATGAAAAGATAAAGTGAATATACACTGGGTGTAGGGTAAACGGAGGGGCTAGCTAAAGTTTGCTCAGTATGTGTCACGTTATACGTAAATTTTAAGTAAATCAAAAAATTGCGTACTATTTGTTAAAGTCTTACGATATATCATTGAAGGGATTCCTGAAAACGTGTATAAGCCTCGAAAACCTCGTAAACTCGTAAAAGTTGTCAAAATCAATACAAAATTTGACAGTTTTACGAGTTTACGAGGTTTTCGAGGCTTTTACACGTTTTCAGGAATCGCCTTATTTTAATTTTCAGAAAGATCAGTCAAAATGGAAAGAAGAAAACGTAAAATTCTTGAAACAATGTCAGCAGATATTCCAGTGCCAACGCAGCAAGAGATTTGGTTTGCTATTCTTTTTGGATTTTGATGTAAGCTCAAGCCTGTGGAAATATTAAGTGAATGCCAAATAGCATTTGAAGTAAATGCGCTATCCCTCGTGACTATTTCAAAGTGGTTCCGAAGATTCCAGACACATAATTTTCCTATGGAGGACAAACCTCGAGAAGGCCGCCGAAAATCTTCGACAGATTATGCAAGCGTAGCGCAAGTGAAGTCTACAATTGAAGAAGATCCAAGATTGACCCTGGAAATCATTGCAGAGGAATAGGGCTGGAATGCCAAAACTGTATCGCGAATATTATAAAATGATGCACTAAGAAATCTGCACGATGAGTTCCTAGAATTTTAAGTGATGCTCAAAAAGAGGCACATATGCGTTTTGATAAGTATTTTCATAAAAAAAACACAAAAAAATTATAACAGGTGATGAAGCATGTTTTTACAAGTACGACCCTGAAACCAAACAACCAAACAACAATCCATGGTATGGAGCCCAAAAGATGCAAGTCCACCTGTTATAGCAAGGCAACAAAAGTAATGATGTCAGTTTACTTCACCAGAGAGAAAGTTGTAGCTGCTATTCCTTTGGAAAAAGGTTAGACGGTTACTGCTGAGTGGTATACTGAAACCTGTTTACCAAAAGTTTTCCAAAATTTATTAGGAAAACGCCAAAAAAAGGAACTACGCTACTTTCTACATCACTATAATGCGCCAGCGCACACTGCTGAAAACTCGACTGATTTTATTACGTTTTCAGGCATCGAAGAAATTCGGCCAGCACCTTATTCCCCAGATCTAGCGCCTTGTGACTTCTGGTTTTATCCAAAAATAAAAAAATATTTGAGAGGGAGAGTCTTCAACAGCAATGGGGAGTTAATAAATGCGGTTAGTGATGAAATTGTAAAACTGCAAAAAGCCGATTTTGAAGACTTTTTTTCAAGATGGAATTATCGACTTCAAAAATGTATCAAAATAAATGGTGATTACGTTGAAAATATACAAACAGATGAAGAATAAAGTCATATACTTAAAAAAATTTTTATCCAGCTTTTTTCAATTCTACCAAGTGACTAAAGTCCCTCGTATATGTACCAAATCTCATCCATGTACGTTAAATAGTTTCAGAGATATGATGATTTAATTTTTTGGCTTACGGTGGACATTTCTGTGCACTTGTGGAAATAACCATATTTTAAATTTGAGAATTGTAGTGATGGTTTCTCAAATCAATACTCTAGCGCATCTTTCAGAAATCTTACAATGCTGTGACGTTATATTTTTGTGAATTTTTTTTTTCTGAGCTACATAAGAAATTTTGTACATAAAAATTATGTTTTTTAGCAATAAAAAAAAATTTTAGCCCGTCAAAATATTTTGTGAAAGATTAGTCAACATACTGCAGAACATATTTCAGTTGAGCGAGAAAGTTTTTTTTTGTGTATCACTTAAATTTAACTAAACAAAAATTAAAAATATTTAAATTTTTTACTTCACGCAAAACCATTTTTCCACGCGAATGCATCAAAATAAAGTTTCATCAACTGACTTAATACAAATAAATGCGAAAAGTCAAATTCGCATTTGTTTTTTAAATGAATGAATAAATAAATGAAGGAACGAATGAATGAATGAAAGAATGAATGAAAGAAGGCAGCAACGTCAAAAGGAAATATGTAAGTAGTACCGACCAACAGAAGAAAAGACAAAAAAGCAACAGCGTCTTTTAATACTTTTGTCTACGAGACCAGGTGCCAAGTTTACTGCCTACCACCCACTGTGCGTAATATTCAAAATGGGTTGCTGCTGTTAAGAAAACTGTGTTTTTTTTTTCAAACAAATTCAACTGCACTTAACAAGTCAAAACGTTTTGTTAGACACGCGCGCTATTTATTTGTAGGCAAAAGATACATTTTGGCAGCATCTAACGAATAAATAGTTTAATGAACTCCGTTTGTTTTCGGTTCTTTTTGTGATTTTTTCGAACAATTAATAACAAAATAGCAAAAATTTTCCTTTAAGCCAAAATTATTGATAAACTACCAAGTGCCAAACAACTTTGCACAGACATCTTGGCTGGAGCATCTCATTTCATCTCATCCGAACCAAGCGAAAACTGATTTGTCTCGTTTCAGCGCTTCAATGGCTTCGATTCGCGTAGTAAATTTGACTTAGTTTTTACGTGCAGGATAAAAATAACAATAAATTTAAAAAAAAAAAATTCATTCCACGTGAAACACAAAAAAAAAAAAAAAAAAATCACAGACAAAAATAATTAGATTATTTTTGGAATTTTTATAACAATGACCCGCTGTTTTCGAAAAATTGTTTATGATGTTGGTTAAGCAAACATTTTGGTATGGGAAAAATATAATTTTTTAATAATTCTCACTCTAGGACCGCATACTGAGACAAGTTATAGCTGCGTTTCATAGAGAAAAATCAATTAGCTGAGGTGAACGAGAGAAAACCCAAAAAATCCAGCAAAAATATTCTTCATATAATTACGAGTAGATTTTCTTTTTATAATTTTTTGTTCCAGAATTGATTTATAGCGGCATAAAGAATATGCCAAAAATATGCAAAAATATGCTGGAAATATGCTAAACTTTTAAGAGTCTTTCTATGCGTTATCGACCAAGATTTGACTTGACATCTCTGATTTCTATGAAAATTGGTGAAAAATTAGTATTTCATACACATATAAAAAATGATTTTCCGAAATTCCGAAAATTTTCAAGATGGCGGCCATAGGAAGTTCGATCCAACCTTTGGATACTCACACATTTGAGAATTCATAGCTCTTCGGCTTTTTATCCGATTTTTAAGAAATTTTCAGGGTTTCTGAAGAAAAGTTTGAGCTTTTGAAAAAAAAATATAACTACAGACAAAAAAAATTTATTTTTGGTCAAAAAAAAAACCTTTTTTCTTTTTTTCTTTTTCAAAGCCATATTGAGGCTTGGAGCACACTTTTTATTTTTTTTTTTAAATATTTTTATTTAAAAGTAAGTTTTATTGCAATTATTTTCCAGTTCTCAAAATTGTGGTATGTTTTACGGTTATCAAGTTATGAGTTTTTGAAGTTGTATAATGTGTTTATCATGAGTCGTTGGTACGCGTGCGCTACCATACAGGGCTGCCGCGATCCGGACGGTATTTTTTTCAGTTAAACTTAGTGAAATTTTTCGTAGATTTTTTTTGTCGAATATTTTAGCCCATTATAACCAAATTTTTGTATAAAGGGTTCAAAAAGACCCATAAAAACGGGATATAATTGATTAATATTTTGCAGAAGGTTAACATTAAATCAAGCAAGGAACAATTTTCTAGAACATCTTAACCAATTATATCCCGTTTTTATGGGTTTTTTTGACCCCTTTTTCTAAAACCTTGGTTATAATGGGTTAAAGTATTCCACAAAAAAATTCTATGTAAAATTTCACTAGGGTTCACTGAACAAAATACCGTCCGGATGGTGGCAGCCCTGTATGTAATAAAATTTACTTTAAAATAAAAATATTTAAAAAAAAAAAATAAAAGTGGCTTTGAAAAAGAAAAAAGGTAAAAGGTTTTTTTTGACCAAAACTAAACTTTTTTTTTTAGTATAATTATTTTTTTTCAAAAGCTCATACTTTTCTAGAGAAACCCTGAAAATTTAATTAAAATCAGTTTAAATGCCGAGGAGCTATAAAGTTTCAAAAGTTTGGCCGCGATCTTGAAAATTTTCGGAATTTCGGAAAATCATTTTACCACAGTAATATGTGTGTCGAATACTAACTTTTCACCAATTTTCATAGAAATCGGAGATGTCAAGTCGAATCTTGGTAGATAACGCAAAGGTATTATTGTAGAAAAAAAAAAAATTCGTAATTTATTTAGTTTTAGATCTGGTTTATTTATTTAGATTTGATGAAAAGGTTACCATTCGATTTTTAAATAATCAAGTTTGAAAAAACATTTTATGCTGTAAAACTTTTTGATTATAATTCACTTCACATTAAATAATAAGTATTTTTTCTAAATTTTTGGAAATTAAATGGTGCCGTTTGTCTTAAGGAATAATTTTGTAAGCAGAAAATGTTATTTCTATGTATATCGCATGATGTTATAGGGGCGTGCTTGAATTTAAATATTCCATCTGGATTGACAGCAGGAATTTCAGTTATTATCACACTATTCAATATGTAATTAATTATATCTAGGATTTCTCGCCAAAACATTAGCTAATTTGTCTTGATATATTTTACCGTCCCTTCCTTTGATTTTTTCCACTGCTTTTTTACCCTACATCAGGGTATATTTATTTTGTCTTTCCGTTTGTAATATTGAGAAGAAGGCGAGGAAAGTATGGAAACCAATTTTGATTCATGAATTCCGATTAATATTCCAATATTTTAATATTTAATGAATTTCTATAATGCATATATTAATAAGTTCACTTATTTTTAAGAATTTTTAAATTGAACGGTTTAAGTTTTATTTAACTTTAAACGTGTATTTGGCTGGGCCAAACGTTGCACCCTTACTACGTAGTTGTTTTTGGGTACATTTTTTATTTTTCTATAAAATTGAACTACTTATGAAGCAATTTCAGGTACATGAGGCATATTAGATACAAGGAAATCTATTAGGATTTTTAATTTTGGTACCAAAACTATAAATATTGAAGTTCTTGTAAAAAATAACTGTTTTTGTGAAAAAAGTGGTTCAAAATCGCCTTATCTCGAAAAATGAAACTCGAATTAAAAATTTTTGTTCGCAATTCTTATAGCTTGTTAAAATATCTTTTGGATGATTTAAAATTTTATTAAAATTCATCCAGTAGTTACTAGCATATGTTGCTGTATACGGACATTTAGATGACGAGGTATATCGCCGAATCTAGATCCGAGCGACACTTTTTGAGTGCAAATTCTTTCTAAGAACTAAAAGTTCAATTATACAAGTTGTTTCTAAAGCCTACTAAAGCCCTAGTTTAAAAAAAAGTCTTAAGAAATCTACTGGACAGTGATCTAAAGTATTAAAGAAAGAGATTTTGGATAAATATTTTTCATTTTCTTAAGTTTTTCGTAAGTATTTTCAAAGTGTTTTCTTTTTATGAAAAAGTTAAATTAAAAGTAGATAAGGAAAAAGCTCTTGGGAGAAAAAAAAGCAGACTTTAATATTTTTAATTCCTAAACAGACTTCCTGCTTCATTATTCATGAAAGAAAGGTGAAAACTTTCACAGTCGCATAAATTTAAGAAAACGAGATTTCCGAAACACTGCAGTAGTCAGGAAAAACTTATTGGTTCCTCTTGTCGATAAGCGTCAACATTCCGCAAGGTGTTGTTTATGTTATTTGTTTTTTATTTTTTTTGTTTCGTTCAACCATCCTGCTCCAAACATTTTACGACATCACATTATAACAAACTGTAACAGATTTAAGCAGGTGAAGATTTGTTAAATACCCAGCTGGAAAATATACCAAAAATTACCAAGAATATACAAGTATGTGTTGCCTTAGGAGACAAATACTAGAGAGAATCAAGTGCCATGACATCAATGGCGTGTCCTACTGGATAACATTTTAAATCGTGCGTAAGGGGAATGCTTTTTTCAACTTCAGCCACAAACATATACTGTATACCTTTGAAAAAAATTAGCACTAAAATGCGCAAAATAAGCAACTTTTCAGTTAAATGTCTAAATAAACAGACAGACAGATAGGAAGCAGCATACATTCTCACATAATACAGCCTGCCAAACGGTTGATATAACGTACTTGTAGTCATCATGCTTTATTCCACTCTAAGAGGCGCCAGCCACTGCTTTGACAGATGAGGAAGTAAGTGCGCTGTGTTTGCCTGTTCAAATTGGGTTCTTTTCTTTTTGTTGCCAAAATTAACGTCAAACTCACAGAAAATGCGTATCATATTTTTTTGGCACCTTGTTTCATTTTTAGAAGTTTGCTGGCAAAATATGGAAATTTTTTTTACTTTTTCCCGCCAACTTTTTGCTGTTTGGTAATTTAATTTATATGACGTTTAATTTAAAAAAAAATGTTTATTTTCTTCTTTTTTGTATGCTTCATAAATCAAGTGTGTTAATGAAATGTAATTATTTTCTATTTAAAAGTATGTAAGTTCCTGAAGGAATGAATGAAAGTCAACTCAAATGTAAAAAGAATAAAAGTAATACATTTTTAATTGTTTTTCTAAAGAGTGTGTCGAAACAAACTTATACACGCTTTAAGTTAAATAAAACTTAAACCGTTCAATTTAAAAATTCTTAAAAATATGTGAATTTATTAGTATATTATAGAAAATCATTAAACATTAAATATTTGAATTTTAATCGGAATTTATAAATCTATCCACCTTTTCCGGGAATCCTGTCATTAACGATTTTATAGTTGTTTCCGTTACCTTTTTGGAGGAGGCGGTCCATTTACGCTTGAAGTCAGACATGTCCTGGGATAACTTTCCTGTGTTCTTCAATTTCCACTTCACGAGCACCCAATATCTCTCCACAGGACAGAGTTCTGGACAGTTGGGTGGGTTTATCTCCCGTGGTACAAAATTTACATTATTATTTGCACACCACTCAAGGGCCTTTATTTCATAGTGGTATGATGCTAAATCGGGCCAGAAATATGTAGGCGTTCAGTGCTGTTTAAAGAAAGGCAAAAGCAGTTTTTGAAGACACTGCTTAAAATACATTTCTGTATTTATCGTTCCTGATGTCACAAATGCTTGGATTCTTTTGCCACAACTGCAAATGGCTTGCCACACAAAAAACTTCTTAGGGAATTTTAATAGTTTTTTTTGATCGGTATTGTACCTCGTTCATCAGCCACATAAAAATCTTGACCCTGAAGTTGTGAAAAGTCTGTCAAAACATAATCCATCACACAGCACGTAAATTTTTTTATAAAATTAGACCTCAATTTCTTAGCTCGTTTGTTTGCTTCTAAACTCTTTACTTCATTGCGATCTGGAACTTTCTGCACATTATACGACTTCAGTCCAGCATTAGCATTTAACTACACGAGCTGCTTTTCTGACAGAAGTGTTCGGAGCTCTCCGAAAGAGTTGTTCGACATCTTTTGCCTTACCAATATTTTAGTCCAAGAGCCAGCGCTTAAAAACAACTTTGCGTTTCTAAAAGCTGAATTTTTTACAGTTGGTTATAGTAATTGTGTACATCAATAATCTGTCGGTCAGTCAAGCGAACTGTAGAACAGGCGGCTGCTATATGGCCTCAAACATGTAAAATTTCGATTTTTCTGCAATCAATTTCTAAAAGCTGAAACTTCTTATACACGTTATATAATGCATACAAATAACATTTTTATCGGTCAGTCAGTTGAACGTTAGAACGGGGCTAGTCAGCACGCCCCAATATATGTGCAATAAATGAATCAAGTCAAAATTATTTCTAAAAGCTGAAATTTTTACTTTATTGTATATTAACCACAAATAAAGCAGTCAGTCAGCTATATTGTAGAACAATCTCCGTCAGCAAGCTCAACAAAGCAAAAAAAAATGTTTACTAAAAGCTGAAAATTTTTTTAGGGCAAAAAAAAAAAAATGGTTTTTAAAAGCTGAAATTTTTTTTGGGGGTACTTGATTGTATAAGTTAACAGCATCATTGATGATATAGCTAAACTTAAATCGCAAGCCACTTGTATGACGTATTTTGTTTTATTTTATTTTGTTTTCTATTAGTTTATAAAACATATTCTATGTAACATTACATATTAAACCTATTTATGGGAACTGTTAATCGACCTCTTGACATTAAATACTCCAACACTTCACACTTGTTATTTAATTCATAAATTCTTTATAAAGCAAAATTTGTTAATCAATTTATGTTTCTATCAGAATTTTTTCATCATTGTAATTTAGAATTCAATCAGAGATGATGTTATTAAATTAAATAAAAAAAATACATCATAAAAATAAATTTTAAAGAATCCTTATAATTAAGGAAACGAATAATTTAACTGGCGCCCAACGGGTTTCTGCAGGATTTTGAATAAAAGGCAACTTTAAACCACATTGGGTCATAAAAACTCAATTAAGGACTTTTTCAACCTCAGAAAAGAACCATGAAAACATAGTTCAAAAGAACCATCAAAGATTTAAGGACTCCTTCATCTTTAAGAAAAATAAAATTAATCAAGACTGGATCATAGGACCCAATTAAGGAATATTGAAAGAACTACACATTAATTGTAAGTGCGTTTTCAGTACCTATTCTGTTTAAAAAAAAGAGTGCTTCTAGGAATTAATAATTTAAACTAAAAATTTAAATAACGGCCAAACAAGAATACCGTTAACTTAATTTGCTTTATTATAGCATTATTATTAAAATTTTAATTTTATACGATTTGCGCATCGACTTTTTATTTATTAAAAGTGCAATTATCGTTGTTTTTGATTTCGCGTAAATTATTTTTTTTTTTATTGTTCAAAATGAACAGGGATGATATTTTATCTTTAATAAACGCTGTTGTAGAAGCTACGACTGAGACATATAGTCAACAAATACAAGAACTGTCTAATAGAGTGCAACAACTACAGCCACCTAGTATAGAACCATACGTCCCTGTATCCATTATACCAGGGGTTTCAAATAATAACACGACTTTAGACTTGATTAAATCACTTCCCGAATTTAAAGGAGACCACATTGCATATCCAGCGTGGCGTGAAGCTGCTAAATTTGCGATAAATTATTACCCTGAAGGGTCAGAAAATTATTATGTGGCAATGGGTATATTTAGAAATAAAATTAGCGGTACGGCAAATGCAACTTTATCATCTTTCAGTACGATGGTGAATTTTAATGCAATAATTGCTCGTTTAGATCAAAGGTATTCAGATAAACGTCCACTTCATACATTAGAAAATGAATTAAGTATCCTAAGTCAAGGTAGAAAATCAATATTAGAGTATTATGATGAGGTAGACAAAAAATTGACTCTTATTATAAATAAAAACATTATGAGTAATAGTGGTAACGAAGTTGTTATTGAAGCTCTAAACAAAAGAGCACGGGAAAATGCACTTCGAATTTTTATTTCAGGATTGAGGAAACCTCTATGTGATATATTATTTTCGGCTCGACCAGCTGACCTCTCATCTGCCCTAGCAATTGCCCAGGAGCTAGAAACTAATCACATTCGTTATGACTTTGCCAGATCATTTGCCTTGGGTGAATTGTCTAGAAGCAATCGTACTAAATTGAATGCACAATCGTTTTCTCAAGTAAAACAACAAGTGGTTGCCTCGAATGAAAACAACCACCCAATTCCAATGGAAGTAGACCCAACTTCATCTAAATTTAAGCATCCTACAGCATATAAGGGAAACAATAGATTTAACCTTCCCCAAGATAGCAGCCAAGGGTTGAAACGTTCTGTCGAACAACTTGACTCTTCTAAAAGAACATATGTTCCACAGGCAAAAAATCAAAGAATAAATCATGTTCAACAGGAAGATGGTTCATATGATGATGAAACAGTACAGGATGAGGATTTGTCTAGTGTCTTTGAAGAAGAAGAAGTTAATTTTTTAGATTAAGCTCGCTCTTACCATATATAGTGAAAACAGCTAAATGTGGTAAAGAGCTCAAGTTACTTATAGATACAGGCACTTCGAAAAATTATATACAAAATCACACATTTATAAAAGGAATAATGTCAGTTCGAACTCCATTTACTATAAGATCAATAAATGGAACAAATATTATCAAACAAAAATGTGAAATTAATGTCCTTAATCATACAGGCACGTTTTTTATATTACCCCAATTGAAATCGTTCGATGGCATCATAGGTTACGACTTTTTGAAACAAATAGAGGCAAAAATAGATATAAAGTGCGATACACTTTTTTATAAAACAGGAAAAGAGAAGCTTAGACACACTAGACATCAAGAAGTGAACACAATTGGTCATTATAATAGTTGTGTAATGAGCCACGTAAAGAATGAATTAGATAACGTTATTCAAAAAAACGCAGCAGCTTTCGCCGAACCGAACCGAGCATTGCCTTATAACACTAAAGTGTTAGCCACAATTCGAACTAATACAGTAGAACCCATTTACACCAGAGCGTACCCATATCCAGTTTCAGCTACTGACTTTGTAAATAGCGAAGTAGAAACTTTACTAAAAGATGGAATTATAAGGAAATCCAATTCTGCATATAATTCACCAATTCACATCGTAAAAAAGAAGGGATTTGACGACCAAGGAAAGCCCAAACTAAGAATGGTCATAGACTTTAGAAAAATAAACGAACATACTACCCCGGACAAATATCCCATTCCTAATATTTCAGTAATTTTGGCAAACTTGGGAAACTCCAAATTTTTCACCACAATTGACCTCAAGTCCGGTTTTCACCAGATACTCTTGTCTGAAAATGATAGACAAAAAACTGCATTCAGTATAAATAACGGAAAGTATGAATTCTGTCGGTTGCCTTTTGGCCTAAAAAATGCACCAAGCATTTTTCAGCGAGCTATTGATGATATTTTACGTGAATATATTGGTGAGATATGTCATGTTTACATGGATGATGTTATAATTTTCTCACCTAATGAGCAAAAACACCTTGAACATATAGATACAATTTTATCCAAATTAGAGAAAGCGGGAATGCGAGTATCAATTGAAAAATCGAAATTCTTTAACACCGAAACTGAATTTTTAGGATTCGTTGTTTCACAACATGGCATTAAAACGTGTCCAGATAAAGTCCAAGCCATATTAAACTATGAAACTCCGAAATCATTGCGAGCACTACGGTCATTTTTAGGTCTCTCTGGTTATTATAGGAGATTTATAAGAGATTATGCCAAAATCTCCAAACCATTAACAAAATTTCTTGAAGGTCATAACGGACATGTTAAAGCAAAAGACTCTAAAAATACTAAAATAAAATTGGAAAAAGAAAGTTTGGAAGCGTTTGAAAAATTGAGAACAATATTGGCTTCGGATGATGTTTTATTAGCTCACCCCAATTATGAAAAACCATTTGACTTAACAACCGATGCTTCTTCAGTTGCTATAGGAGCGGTTTTGTCGCAAGAAGGGAAACCCATTACCATGATATCCCGAACATTGTCAAAATCTGAACAAAACTACGCCACCAATGAAAGAGAACTGTTAGCAATTGTTTGGGCTTTTAAAAATTTAAGGCATTATCTATATGGTATTACAAACATTAATATATTCACTGATCATCAACCGTTGACTTTTGCAATATCGGACAAAAACCCAAATTCTAAAATAAAAAGATGGAGAGCTTTTATTGAGGAGTTTGCTCCGAAATTTCATTATAAACCAGGTAAGGAGAATGTTGTAGCTGACGCTCTCTCTAGGCAATTTACATTCAACTTGTCAGATTTTGGGGAAGACGACGGAACAATACATAGTGAGGCTTCAGTCACACAAATCATTAGGACAACCAAGTTTCCTGTAAACCACTTTAAAAATCAGCTAATTATTACCAAAGCATGCCAGAATAACCGAAGTAAAAAAATAATCTTCAAACAACTCTTACGGCACATAATTTATTTTAGTAACGTGGATATCTTAATAAATCAGTTGATAGAATCTATAGACCCTAATACTGTTAACGCTATCCACTGTGATCTGGCAACTCTGGCCGAAATTCAAGATAAATTAGTGAAAGCATTTCCAAAAGTTAGATTTATTCATTCTGAAAAATTAGTTATTGATATTACTAATGAAAATGACCAACTTGAGATTGTAACAACGGAACATAACCGAGCTCATAGATCACTTCAGGAAAATTTTTTGCAAATAACAAATGAATATTATTTTCCCGGAATTAAAAAATTACTTAAGTCTGTAATCGGAAACTGCAGGATATGCAAAGAAAACAAGTATCAGAGAAAACCACCAAAGCCAGAGATAGGAAACTCGCCAGTACCTAGTTTTCCAGGAGAAATTCTACATATTGACATTTTAATTACTAATAAACAACATTTTCTCACTTGTATTGATAAATTCTCTAAATTCGCTGTAGTTATTCCGATTGCTTCTCGCTCATCCATTGATATAAAACGAGCTATTATAATGATAATGTCATATTTTAAGAATACTAAACTCGTAATTTCAGACAATGAAAAAGCATTTAAATCTAATGTAATAACTACATTATTTAGAGACCATTTTAAAATAGAACAATTCTTTGTACCTCCTCTCCATAGTGAAAGCAATGGCCAAATAGAGCGATTTCACTCAACACTTCTGGAAATAGCACGTTGTTTAAAAGAGGAATTAAATATAATAGATATGGTGGATTTAATACTAATTTCAACTAATAAATATAACTGCACTATTCATTCGGTTACGGAAAGTAAACCAATTGACATATTACAAGATTATTCAACCAAAATACTAAAAATTGTAAAAGACAAATTACTAAAAGCTCAGGAAAATTCACTCAACTGGCATAATAGATTTACGAAAACTAAAATCTATCAGCCAGGAGAAATAGTTTTTGTTCGAAGGAATAAACGCCTAGGAAATAAATTCGACAAAGTCTTTACTCAGGAGGTAGTTGAAAAAGATTTAGGAACTACTGTATTCATTAAAGGCAGAAAAGTTCATAAAACTAACCTCAGATAAGACATTTCATACTTGTATTCACTTGGCTACTGTTGTTGACGAAAATCATAAACTACTCTTCCATTTATTTTGTTACACCACTTGGAAAACCACGATGACTAAAACTTACATAGATAAATATCAGTAACACCAATTAACCATCAACGCATGATATTTTGTAAAAAAACAAAACAAAAACAACGAAATTTTTACCATTTAAATAATTTTACACTGTTCTTAATACTGGATAAAGCAAATATGGTTAATCCATTGATTTTAAGTACTTACTCTCGAAATAAATAATTGAATAGATACTGAATACGTACAAAACCAATGTATAATTATATTTTAAAGGTTCCCATACCTTGCAATTATGTTATAGTTTATTTAAAGTATTACTAAAGGTTCATTAAGCTAGATATGATTAATACTTTTGCTTGCGACAACGCATCAACACCTCTATCAATAGAATTAATCGGCTCAACAAATTTCGTATGTTTCGAAAATTCAACAGAAAATTATAGCATTATACGATGTGACTAATACCACAATAATAGATGAAGAAACTGTTGTATTAACAGTAGAAGACCATCTCAAAATTTTCAACCATATCCACACAGTTGAATTTAAGATAATGTGTCATCAAATAAATATATCCACATAAATCAGGAAAAGACAAACCAGTGCCTTGATACAGCCTTATCTCTGGTTTTAACATTTTCTCGCTGTTATATATTTTATCAGTACATATAATGTGTAAAAAGACTTATCAGCACAGCTTTAACGACAACCTATGGAGGATCAAAGAGCGAAACGAGGACGCTTCGCATTTAAGAGTGGGAGGAGTTAACAGCATCATTGATGATATAGCTAAACTTAAATCGCAAGCCACTTGTATGACGTATTTTGTTTTATTTTATTTTGTTTTCTATTAGTTTATAAAACATATTCTATGTAACATTACATATTAAACCTATTTATGGGAACTGTTAATCGACCTCTTGACATTAAATACTCCAACACTTCACACTTGTTATTTAATTCATAAATTCTTTATAAAGCAAAATTTGTTAATCAATTTATGTTTCTATCAGAATTTTTTCATCATTGTAATTTAGAATTCAATCAGAGATGATGTTATTAAATTAAATAAAAAAAATACATCATAAAAATAAATTTTAAAGAATCCTTATAATTAAGGAAACGAATAATTTAACTTATATTAACCAAAAAAAAAAAAATGGTTTTTAAAAGCTGAAATTTTTTTTGGGGGTACTTGATTGTATATTAACCACAAATAAATCAGTCAGTCAACTATATTGTAGAACAATCTTTGTCAGCAAGCTCAACAAAACAAAAAAAAAAAAATGGTTTTTAAAAGCTGAAATTTTTTTTAGGGGTACTTGATTGTATATAAACCACAAATAAATCAGTCAGTCAACTATATTGTAGAACAATCTTTGTCAGCAAGCTCAACAAAGCAAAAAAAATGGTTACTAAAAGCTGAAAATTTTTTTAGGGTTAAAAAAAAAAATGGTTTCTAAAAGCTGAAATTTTTATTAGGGGTACTTGATTGTATATTAACCACAAATAAATCAGTCAGTCAACTATATTGTAGAACAATCTTTGTCAGCAAGCTCAACAAAGCAAAAAAAATGGTTACTAAAAGCTGAAAATTTTTTTAGGGCTAAAAAAAAAAAATGGTTTCTAAAAGCTGAAATTTTTATTAGGGGTACTTGATTGTATATTAACCACAAATAAATCAGTCAGTCACCTATATTGTAGAACAATCTTTGTCAGCATGCTCAACAAAACAAACAAAAATGGTTTTTAAAAGCTGAAATTTTTTTTAGGGGTACTTGATTGTATATTAACCACAAATAAATCAGTCAGTCAACTATATTGTAGAACAATCTTTGTCAGCAAGCTCAACAAAGCAAAAAAAATGGTTACTAAAAGCTGAAAATTTTTTTAGGGCTAAAAAAAAAAATGGTTTCTAAAAGCTGAAATTTTTATTAGGGGTACTTGATTGTATATTAACCACAAATAAATCAGTCAGTCAACTATATTGTAGAACAATCTTTGTCAGCAAGCTCAACAAAGCAAAAAAAATGGTTACTAAAAGCTGAAATTTTTTTAGGGCTAAAAAAAAATGGTTTCTTAAAGCTGAAATTTTTATTAGGGGTACTTGATTGTATATTAACCACAAATAAATCAGTCAGTCAACTATATTGTAGAACAATCTTTGTCAGCAAGCTCAACAAAGCAAAAAAATGGTTACTAAAAGCTGAAAATTTTTTTAGGGCTAAAAAAAAAATGGTTTCTAAAAGCTGAAATTTTTATTAGGGGTACTTGATTGTATATTAACCACAAATAAATCAGTCAGTCAACTATATTGTAGAACAATCTTTGTCAGCAAGCTCAACAAAGCAAAAAAAATGGTTACTAAAAGCTGAAATTTTTTTAGGGCTAAAAAAAAATGGTTTCTTAAAGCTGAAATTTTTATTAGGGGTACTTGATTGTATATTAACCACAAATAAATCAGTCAGTCAACTATATTGTAGAACAATCTTTGTCAGCAAGCTCAACAAAGCAAAAAAATGGTTACTAAAAGCTGAAAATTTTTTTAGGGCTAAAAAAAAAATGGTTTCTAAAAGCTGAAATTTTTATTAGGGGTACTTGATTGTATATTAACCACAAATAAATCAGTCAGTCAACTATATTGTAGAACAATCTTTGTCAGCAAGCTCAACAAAGCAAAAAAAATGGTTACTAAAAGCTGAAATTTTTTTAGGGCTAAAAAAAAATGGTTTCTTAAAGCTGAAATTTTTATTAGGGGTACTTGATTGTATATTAACCACAAATAAATCAGTCAGTCAACTATAATGTAGAACAATCTTTGTCAGCAAGCTCAACAAAACAAAAAACAATTTCAGCTTTTAAAAACCATTGTTTTTTGTTTTGTTGAGCTTGTTGACGGAGATTGTTCTACAATATAGTTGACTGACTGATTTATTTGTGGTTAATATACAATCAAGTACCCCTAAAAAAATTTTCAGCTTTTAGTAACCATTTTTTTTGCTTTGTTGAGCTTGCTGACAAAGATTGTTCTACAATATAGTTGACTGACTGATTTATTTGTGGTTAATATACAATCAAGTACCCCTAAAAAAAATTTCAGCTTTTAAAAACCATATTTTTTTTGTTTTGTTGAGCTTGCTGACAAAGATTGTTCTACAATATAGTTGACTGACTGATTTATTTGTGGTTAATATACAATCAAGTACCCCTAATAAAAATTTCAGCTTTTACAAACCATTTTTTTTTTTTTAGCCCTTAAAAAATTTTCAGCTTTGTTGAGCTTGCTGACGGAGATTGTTCTACAATATAGCTGACTGACTGCTTTATTTGTGGTTTATATACAATAAAGTACCCCTAAAAAAAATTTCAGCTTTTAGAAATAATTTTGACTTGATTCATTTATTGTACATATATTGGGGCGTGCTGACTAACCCCGTTCTAACGTTCAACTGACTGACCGATAAAAATGTTATTTGTATGCATTATATAACGTGTATAAGAAGTTTCAGCTTTTAGAAATTGATTGCAGAAAAATCGAAATTTTACATGTTTGAGGCCATATAGCAGCCGCCTGTTCTACAGTTCGCTTGACTGACCGACAGATTATTGATGTACACAATTACTATAACCAACTGTAAAAAATTCAGCTTTTAGAAACGCAAAGTTGTTTTTAGGCGCTGGCTCTCCGGCTATTTGTTGGACCTTTTTTTTCCTGATCCAGGTTTTTGTGCAATGTTTAAGTCTTCTTTAATGGCTTTTGAAACATTTTGACAATGAAGCTTGAGATCTGTTGCCATTTTTTTGAAAGTTCATAATGGATTTTTTTAAAAGTTTTGATTATTTTTTGACGTACTTTTATTTCGCAGTCTATTTTGAAATAAATAACAATTGAAAATTAATAATTTGAATAAATATAATATCTTATATATTTTTAAAAGCTAAAGTGATTCAAAAAAAAAAAAAAATGATTCGTTTGACACAGGATAAGTTATGGCTGCAAAGGTACGTCGACACACTCTTTAAATTGTGAAAAAACTTGTAAAATCAAATAATATATAACGCATTTAGTTTTTCTGCATATTGTCATCTGAGTTCTCTTCTCTTTTTTTACGCATGGAAGTGTCTTTAGAGAAAATCGAAAAAGAAAGTTTGAACCTTAAAAAGAAACTAGTAAGCGTGTTACCTTTGGCCTGGCCAAACATTAAATACCCTACACTGCAGTATTTTGAAAATTTTTATTATATGACAGGTGCCACGACCTCTTGTCCGAGTTCACCTAGTTTTTGCTCACGCCCCACAATGGGAGGATTTGTATGGAACGGCGGTCATATATAGTAATAATAGAGCTAGGCTATTGAGATTTGGTACAGATGTTTTTTACATTAAAATAATAAAAATCTGTGAATATGAACAAAATCCGCCGACGGACACGCCTGCCTCCCATACAAAGTTGGGGCGTGGTCCGAATTTTTTTCAAAATGGGTATCAATTTTCAATAACTTGACCCCGCTTATTTCAAAAATGTTAAAAATTTTGCGCTATCTTTTATAGTTTTCAAGATATGAGGAATAAACGAAAATCTACTTTATAAAAAATAGATTTTGTTTGTTTGTGTATTTGTCCCTTATTAACTCAGAAATTAAGTATCCGATTTTAAAAAAGTTTTTATATTATGCTAGTACAAAAAAAGGCTAAGCTATATACTAAAAAAGTGGGCGGTGCCACGCCCCCCAAAAAATTGACTTATCATATCGCCGAAACTCTTTGACGCAGATAAATGAGATTTGGTAAATGTTTAAAAATCATCAGGACAAATAATGTTCCTAGGACAAATGGGCGGTGCCACGCCTTCAAAAAAAAAAACTCATCATATTTCTGAAAATATTTGACGAAGATAGATATTATTTGGTATATATGAAAAGACCATCAGAACAAATAATCCGCACTAGAAAAATGGGCAGTGCCACGCCTACCAAAAAATTAATTTATTTTAATTAGTTTTTTCATTTAATTGCAACACCTCTTGAGCTTCTGGTAATAACTCTTTACATTTTTTATCACGTTTTACTCGGATTTGGCTAATAATCGGATCAGAAGAGATCAGCATGTAATGCAAAACGTCTTCGTTGTTTGCTACTCTAGAGCACAATCTGCTGTTGTGTAACCTAGCGCTTTTAAAAATTTTGTTTGATGCTTCCTGAGCTTTTTCGGAAAGACTACCAATTGGTATTTGAAGTGCTTCTATGATATTATACCAATTATAATGTTTTTTGTATAGCCTTCAATATGCTCTTGGCTTATTTTAAGAAAGGGTGAGTCCCAAGGGGGATTTAAAGGAGGAAATATACCCCTTTCCTGTCACACTTCTCTTAAAAAAATTTTTTTTTGGAATTTAAGAACACTTTACAGTCTTAAAAATGATAAATATATTGTAAAACGTTGCAGAATGTAAAGAAATAAAAATATTTTTTTTCTCAAAAACTGCTACAGGAAAAAATTCATAGAAAAAAAAGTTCTCAAAAAAGGCAGTAGGGACTTTGCATATCGATTAAGCATACTTGGCCACATATTATATTGGAAAATAATGAAAATCAGAACATGTGTTTTTTTTTTTTAATGTCAAAGTTTGTACAATTTATCGATTTTGGCTTTTTGAGCTTAAATTTTCGAAAAATCACCATAATTCACCTATCATACATAAAAACTCAAACAAATATTTTTTTAAAAGCTAAATGCTTGTACTTTTTGACAAAATGCTATCTTGATATATTTCGATGCAAACGAATTAAAAATAGCGTTCCAAAAAAGTCAACTTATTTTGTCCCGTCAAAAACCACAATATGAAAAAGTTTATAAAAAAAAAAGTTCTCAAAAAAGGCAGTAGGGACTTTGCATATCGATTAAGCACACTTGGCCACATATTATATTGAAAAATAATGAAAATCAGAAAATGTGTTTTTTTTTTTTTTTAATGTCAAAGTTTGCAATTTTTCCATTTTTACCATTTTTTTTTAAATATTTGAAAAACCACTATAACTCACATAAAATCGGCAAAAAAAAAATAAAAATATTGTTAACAAAGTAGGAACAATATACTTTCTAACGATATGCTACATTAGTAGATCGGGCTTAAAACAAATTAACTAGAGCGTTTATCCAGCAGTTCCTAATTTTAAAAGTTCTGTAGAGCATTTTTTCTGTTTAAAGTCCAACTTTGGGCTCACTGTGTTGCTAAGCCAAAACAAAATTTTAAACTTTTATAGTTTTTTTTTCCGTCCCTAAGTATTATCTGACGATTGGCGTAAAAATTTTTTTAATCCATAGCACTTTCAAATTTTACCTATTTATGGCCACAATCACCCATTGTGCGCCCTCTTATCCGAGTTCATTTAGTTTTTGCTCAGAGCATGCATTAATAGTTCTTAGTGATTAAGTGAAATTTAATTGGATGATCTCAAAATACCTTCTCAGTATAGCATTTTGAAACTTTTTCTTATAAAGGAGGTGCTACGCCCTCTTGTCTAAACTAGCATTGTTTTTGTCCAGAGCTTGCGCTAGCCATTTGCCATTTATAGTGTTTATTGTATTTTGATGGCATTAACGCGAAAAATACTCCTAAAGTTAAATTTTGAATATAAGTTTTGTATGGGCGGTAGTCGTGTCCGTTGACCGATTTTGCTCATTTTCAATAAGTCGAGCTAACTTCAACGACGAAGGCAGTGCACCAAATTTCATCGAATTATCTTGCTTAGTTTTCCCAGCCAGCCAGACGCACAGGGCTATATTTTCGCATTTGATTCAAAGCAGGTCAGCAACGATTTAGTTCCAAAGTCGAAATTATTTGAATTGATATTAAAAACTTTAGATTTGAATTATTTATTTATTTTTTCAGATGCCTCGAAAATTTTGAGCCACAACATGCTACTGGAAATGATTAATTTATATTGTATACCGTAGCAGGGATCGATCTCCAGGTACCTAGCTATTAAGTGGTAATCTACTTACTTACGATTTTTCCTTACAAAGTTATGACCATTTTAAGATGGCGCCATGAAATTCGGATTCGAAGTCAGTGTAAAAAAATGCGTCGGAATACGTAGGTTTGGTCAAAAGAACCGAACTTTTATATTTGCGAGCATGCTAGAGAAACACCAAAATAAAAAAATTTTATAAAAAATCGAATTAAAAATTAAGTGCTGTAAGTATTTTTTAAAGGTTTCATTGAAAACATATCCAAATACGTTGCTAAAAAAAACCCCAGTAAAAAATTGTGGGGTACTTAGGCTAAGTTACGTTGCGAGGGCATCGTCGGCATATATGCAAGTCAATTTCCACTTAGACCATTTTGCTGGTCCATTGTGATCCCTCTTTAAATACTGTACATAATTCTAAGATACATATACAATTAGTTTAATTCAGTATATTTTATACAGTCATCAATCTTATTCATTGGTTGTTGTCTCCTATTCGTGTTCTCTGTTCCCATTTTGATGCCTTGATGTATTTCAGGATCTTAGCGGGGTCAATCTCCATAAGTTCTCGCATATCGTGGAAAAAAAAGGATCCAAATATTTTAAATCTTGTTTTTGCAAGTGCAGTTAACTGGCAAAGATAATGTTGACTATCCTCTTCCACGTCGCTGTCTTCACATCATCTACAAAGATCATCAGTCTCAAACCCCATCCATCCAAAGTGCCTGCATAACGTATTATGCTCTGTAACTGCTGCTATAAATGACTTTAATTCACTCCTGCTGCACTTAAGAAGCAATTTAGTGAACCTTATCTTATCTTATCTCCAAAACCATTTTATCTGATATTATCTTGCAATCGTGCGACATTGGTGGTTTAACGATATGATTAATATTCTCTGAAGGCAATGATAAGCCTCTCCTAGCTAACTCATCTGCCTTTTTATTTCCTTGAATATTTTTGTGACGCAGTTCTAAATTATGTTGTTCGTTAAGAAGCTGAAGCTCTCTGCGACAACGGCTGACTACCTCAGATCTTATATTCCTATTTTGCAGAACCAACGGCTGACTACCTCAGATCTTATATTCCTATTTTGCAGAACTTTAATGACAGCTTGACTATCGATGTAAATGGTTATATCGGTAGGTGATTTATGCCTCATCGATATCAGCCTTGCCGCCTCTGCTATCGCTAATATTTTCGCTTGAAAAACTGAACGATTGTCAGATATTTTTACCGAGTCTAAGAGATTAGTTGGTTGACTGAAGATCCCGCAACCAGTTCCTATGTCAATTTTAGAACCATCCGTATATACTTCTAAAGAAGTATCATTAAGGACATTCTTGTTCTCCCATTGTGCAAGTGTGGGATATTGGGCTTGTATGCTTTTACTAAAATTTGTGAAAGCTTTAATGTAATTTGTCTGACTTATTTCTGGCAAAATGGTTGTGTGCCCATAGCTTAATCTATTGAATTTATAGGTCTGATTTAGTCTAACAGATATTATGGCATCCTTTTCTCTATTATAGAGATCTATTAACAGGACATTCAATATAACATCCAAAGCTTTTGATGGAGTAATTCTCATAGCTCAAGTTATTCTTAAAAGGGCCAATCTTTCTATTTTTTTTTCAATTCTTTCACATTGAAATCGCCAAAAGACTGAAGTGCTTGTGGCGATAAGGATATTTAAAGAAATTGAAATTATTTTGTGATTTTCGTTGCATTCCAAATTAAATATAAATAATCTCTATTTAGAACTATCACTTTTAAATTCTTTGAGTTAAAGATTAAAAAAAAGTTATATTCATTGCACCTGTCCGAGTTTTTTTGTAACTCTACCCAAAACTCATCAAAAGCAATAAACTTTGTAACCTTACACAAGATTATATTTAAGTCACTTAAGGAGAAACTAAACTTTTCATGAGCACATAAACGTATAATCATCAGACGCTCAATGTGATCAAAGGATTCAATGACATGAAGTAGAGTTAGGTTAGGGAATCCTTTTCTTGTGCACATGTGTGCGTACTTCAAAGTTGAAAACTTTCGAAGTGAAATCTTGTCATCTTAAGAAAATTATTTTCATACCGAAGTTTATTTCAGCAGTTTTTATGTGCCACTTCATCATCATCATCTTTTTCGATGAGTTAAATTGTCGAACTACTTGCATACGTAAGTTATAGTTTGTTTTTACATTGGAGTTAAACGAATCTGCTGTATCAGACTAAACAAAAAATATAAAATAGGTAAGGGAATGTATCCAGGTATGAGACGGGTTTTGTTTTTGAGCCAAAACTTTTTATTGGTCAAAATGTTCTAAGTGTTTTATATATCGTTCAAAAGGTAAGAAATGCGCACAACTTTCTTCTGAAAGACGTAGAAAGTTATTTCATTACATTCAAAAAAAATTTGTATGCGGGTATGAGCAATGAAAATTAGAAAATATGAAATGAAAACCCCATGACTATGTATAAGAACAAATTTTTATTCATTTTTCGTTACATTAATATTGATATTTGATAGTTGCACTAGATTTTGGTTCGAAAGAAAAAATGTCCATATCGTCACAAATTTTGTATCCGGGTACGAAATAAAAACACCATAACTGTACGTAAACATGTGTATCATTACATACATGTCGATATTTGACAGTTGCTTACGATTTGGGTTCGAAAAAAAAGTGTCTCATACCCGCATACATGATGTGTCTCATTCCCAAATAAATGGCACTTTTTAAGAAAAGCTTAAAAGCAATGTTTTAACCATTTATTTTTGCACAAACACAAATCGTATCACAAAGTAGATATAAAACACTAAACGCTAACACATGACACTTCCCATTTCCAGTTGACTAAATCCAAAATATAACACTTTGAAACAGATCATTAAAAACTTTTTACAGTCGAGTTGCGACCTAAGGTGTATAACTTAAATAAGCAATAGATCTTTTCACTTCGGTGTTGGCTTAAAAACTTGGTCATAGTAAGAGGATAGTTCGACAGTAGTCAGATTGGCAATACTAATTTTGCATCATAGAAAAAATTGACTGTCTCATTCCCGGAGGTGTCTCATATCCGCATTGAATTAATAAAAATGGATTAGGCTCCAGATAGACTTGAGTATGCAAAATATGAGTACCGAAATCTGATCACAGATTCCTATAAATAGATAGAGCCCAAAGTAACTGGAATGTGGATGTTGCCATAAGTTCCCATTTTTCGCCCTACTCCCCGTCCAATCCTTCCATGGGTTTTCATCCTCATTTTTTTGGCAATTTATGATGGGTTGGGATCTTCTTATTATGAATCAGAACTTGGTTTTTTTCTATCATGGTGGAGGCCTGAGTTATCTTTGCTTAAATGTGCACAAATCACTGACTTAAATTTACACAAAAAAAGCAGCAAATGGTAAAACTAATTTTTGTCAATGAATTTGGATGGTTAAAAATGTTCTCAACAAGCCACGCATATATCATTTTTCGGTTGGATTACTACTTTACGAGTTATAAGCCATTACAAAAAATAAATTTTTCAACGACATATAAAGTATTAATTATTTCATGGTTTGAGATTTTAATACATACAAGAACTCCACAAGTCCAAAAATCCGATTTTGAAGAAAATACGTTTCAAGTTTTCAACTGAAAAAGTTATTTCGTTCTTAAACGGTGACTGTAAAAGTTATTAATATGAGATTTTCATATGAAGCATAATGTAACGAATAATTCTGCATCATTAACTCAAAATATGCGTTTTTTGAGTTGTGCCGTTCCTGTAGTAAATGAACGATATCTTATAAACTATGCAAGCATTTTGATGAAAGTTGGTGAATAGTCGGCGAACATTAATACCATACACTGGTCGAAAATTAGGTGAAATGTGATAAATGCCAATCTCACTTTTAAAAATGTTAAATTAAAAATTCGTCTTATTTTTTATTTATGCTTAAGTTTATTATATTCCCATATTTTGTTTCGACGTTGCAACTTGTTGGATTACACGTTGGCTTGTCACATGATGATACTGATGCATTCGTGCATAAATTACACTGAAATAGTGTCAATTTAACTCCAGAAATTTTTTGTGTGTGTATTTTGTATATCCTAAAAATTTTAAAATTATTGAAATCCTAATTCTCTGTTCTAAAATTCTATTTCGGAATTTAATTCAAATCGGAATTATGTTTCGTTAAATCGTATAGGAACAGATAAAAAATTTTATTTAATGAAATACAGTTCTGATTCTATCTTAATTATCACAATGCAGGGCACATGAAGATTGATTTAAGTAACTCCATTTCCGAAGTGAATGGGATTTCAGAACATGCCTGTACGTAGGCTGCTATATATATTTCTGGCCTAGGCAACACTAAGTATTGCCAGGTGCAATCTGACATTTCCATTGGAAAGTTTGACATTTTTAAGCATAAACGTACTCACAACATTTTGATGTACAAGTGCTATTTGTTTTGTTAACAGTGAGTTAAGAAAATCAATTTTTCCATTGATAACACAGGTTTACAAAAAAAAAAAAAAAAAAAAATGTCATTGCGTTTTGACTAGACTATGTGTTTCCTAGGGATTTGACGTCCTGAATCCGAATCCCGGGTCCGTTTTTTCCAGAAAATCTGAGAAAAAAGATTTCAAGGTCATATGGAGATCAAAATGGTGTTCATGTGTCGTTTAGTAATAAATTCGCTAAAATCCTGAAACTAATTTTTAATCATTGAGCTTTTGGGTCTTAAAAAGAATATGTGAGCAAAAGAGTATCTCGGACCTAGTTTCGGAGACATAGCCATCGAAAGATCAGAATATATGTCTTCTATGAAAACCGCTATAAGTTGGGAACTCTGGATGGATTTGGAAAATTTTGATGTCATATGAAAGGTGTTTTGTTGTTGTTGTTGTTTTGTTGTTGTTGGTGTTGTTGTTTTATTGTTGTCGGTGTTGTTGTTTTCTTTGTTGTTGTAATTGAAAAATTTCAAAAAAGCTCTTATCTCGATAACTATGAATCCAATTGAAAATATGCTCGAAACATTTTTATAGGCTGTCAAAATACCTTTCATATGACACCAGCATTTTACAAATCCATCCAGGGGTTCCCAACTTATAGCGGTCATAGAAGATATATCCGGATCTTCCGATGGCTATATTTCCGAAACTAGATCCGAGATACCCTTTTTGATCACATATTCTTTTAAAGGACTAAGGACTCAATGATAAAGAATTAGTTTCAGAGTTTTAGCGAATTTATCACTAAACGACTCATGACCTCCATATGACCTTGAAATATTTTTTCTTAGACGTTCTGGAAAAAAACGGACACATAGTCTGGTCAAAACGCCATGACATTTTTATTTTTTGTAAACCTGTGTAATTTAAGCGATTGATAAATTATGGGGTTTCCAACGAGAACAAACGTTTTTTACAACTAAGCGTTCATGCAAAATCAAATGTATTGGAGTGGAACTAATGCCCAAGGATGCTTCTATCTCACGGTATGTCACATGACAATCTTGCATTATCAGTTCACGCACGGCATCAATGTTCTCTGGCACAACGGCCGTTTTTGGACGACCTTCACGGAATTCGTTTTTGAGCGAGCGTCGGCCACGATTGAATTCATTAAACCAGTTTTTCTCAGTGCTATAGGATGGCGCCTTATCGCCATACAAAGATTTAAGTTCATCGATGCACTCTTGTCGTGATAATCCACGTCGAAAGTTGTGAAAAATGATCGCACGAAAATGTTCACGAGTTAATTCCATTTTTTTGCCAAATTGATTTTTTCAAGTCACTCTAAGCACACAAATGATGGTCGTACGTCAAAGCGTTCTGAGTATGTTTATGGTAAAAAATGTCAAAATTTCTAATAGAAATGTTAGATTGCACCTGGCAACACTTAGTGTTGCCTAGGCCAGAAATATATATAGCAGCCCACGTATGTGTTCTTGTAAAAAAAAAAACTTTTCGTGTGTGTTGTAGTTCCGAAAAATTTGCACAATATTGAAATATTGTGCTCATCACTACAACACAACACTTTGACCTTAATTCACTACAAACGAAACAAACTAATCTATATAGCACTATAGTCAAGACAGCACTGAACTTTTTTGAACTGTAACCAAACTATTACTGAAATGCGTTATTTTAGTTTGTTGTGATATCAAGAAAACTTCGAGTAAAATGGCAAAACTGTTTTACATCTTTCTTACTCCGCAATTTTTCGTTGCTCTAAGTTATAGCAAAATGGCGATATAGCAATATCGTATCAGACTCTGTAAATCTGACGCTCAAGTATGTAATAATAATAATAATGATATATACCATGGGTTAATTTTATCAGAAAGCACTGTTTTAAGAATTTTCATATCTTGTAAAAAACTATATTCATATCATATGTTTTTCTTATTAATAAGCATAATAAATTATAATCCTAATTTTACTCTCTTAGGCTACCTGCATGAGATAATGGGCAAAAATACTTGCAGTTACAAAAATAACCAGGTTTCTTTTCATAAGAGGATTAAAGAAATTGGGAGCAGCTAAAAATAGCGAACTATTCAAATTAGAAAACCAACAGTATTCGATGTGTGAATCAACAAGTTTATGTACGAGTATAAATAAAGACATACATACATACTCGTATCTGTATTAAAATGCACGTGTGTTCTTCGTAGTCTTCTTTTAAAACAAAAATGAAACAAAGTTTCACGTTAAAATATTTGGTTTCACAAAATTGTTGAAGTGCAAAATTAAAACAATTTTTGAAATACCCACGCGTTTTGCTTTATTCCCATAATTTTATGTTTTTTCTTTAAATTGATTTATGGCTTTTAAAATGATCTCAACTGTTTTGAGTGAACGCCATGCTTGAGCGACAGCTGACAAAACTTTGCTAATTCAAACATCAATAAAAATATTTGTTTGAATTGTTTGTTGCATAAAAGTTTATTGGGGTGGCTTTTATTTTATGAAATTTTTATAGATGAGTGCATTGACCTCTTTCATCATTTTGAAACAATGAAAGACTTACAAAGATGTTTCTAAGATTTCAATGAAGGTTGAAATTTCTTTATTTTTCTCTAGCGAACGTTTCTCTCGAGGGAAACTTTGGGGTGGGAAACATGAGGTTAAAATGTTATAAAAAAATTTATGCTTAAATTTCTGTTTAATGGTTAAACAAAAGGATTTAAAAAATTATAACGGCCTGACCAAAAAATTATATACTCTACACTGCATGTATGGAAGATCCATGTTTCACAAGTCCAAATGGATTTTGCACAATGGGCCATAAATTGTTCCAATTGTTGATATCTCGTCAGTGAAGCATTTTAACAAAAAATGTAACTGGAATAAAATCATCTTATTGTAATATTGTCCAAATTATCCAAAAATCCATGTTTCTCAAGTCCAAAATGTAAATTGGCCAATTGGCAAAAATGTGACCCAATTGTTGAGCCCACGCGTTGCGTGCAATAACGCCCTAAGTCGAAGGATGGCATTTCGAAATAATTCAATTTAGAGATTCTAAATGCTGTTAAAAGAACAAACCATCATTTAAACGTTGGAAAATAAATTTATTCAATTAACACAAACAAAATGAGTAAATAATTACCGCTTACACAAAATATTTATGCATATTGACAGAATTATCGCAGAAGGAAAATTTAAATTATAGAGAGTTATTGCATAAATCCATTTGACTATCACTGGAGTAACGTTAGCATTTTGTTTGAGAAACCGACAAGACTGCTTCGATTTTAATGATTTTTTTCTTAAATGAGGGGAATGAAAAATATTTTAACTTCAGTCATTTACAAATGTGCGTTTTTTTATTTCTTTAATATTTTAATTTTATATAATGCATGCATAAATTTGCGTCTAAATTTGCACATGGTTAATATATTATTTGACAATAACTTTTTTTAGATCAAAGATAGGTAAAGATATAGCTCCATAAAAAAAAACAGAAGATAAAATTTTCTCTTAAATGCTTTATTGAAAAATTTCTTAGGTCAAAAGTTGATCGAAATATGGCCACATAGAAATTTTTTCAACCGGTCGTAAAAACGGTTTCTATCCAAAATCAAGGAGCCTTACGGATAAAAAGCATAAGGCTTAGAATGCTTAGAATTGTCCAAAGAATATGTGTGAATTTTTCAAAATTTTTTCGAACATATTATATATATGTGACTTGGTCTATGAAAAGCGGGCTTACGTGCGAAAAAAAAATAATCTAAAAAACGTACTCTCTGGACAATTTTAAGCATTTTTTGCTAAATAAACTTTTTTCGTTAGGCACGTTGGGTTTCGCAAAAACCGTTTTTCCTACCGCGAACTGATTTATGCAATAACGCCCCAAAGCGCACTACGCCCTTCTTGCAAGCAACCCTCCAAACAGTATATAGATACAAATTGCTGTACCACATTTTGTGATCGGAATTGGAAGTTGAAATGAAGTACACATATATTTAAGGACCCAAACTTTTCAAAAAAGTGATGGGCGTAGAAGGCCCTAAGTCAGCGCGTCAATGTTCTCAGCGCCTCAATTGTGTAAGTAAAAATTATAAGCCGGGTTAAGCCTTTTTATCTGAAAAACTTTGATGAATGGGTGGGGTGGTCAACTTGAAAGAGAATGTCCCATATACTTTTCCATACATGCCACAACTCCTTCTCTGCGTTTCAAACGGAAGAATCAAGTGGAAGGACCCCGGTGATAGGGTATAAAACTCATAGATTCTGCTCTGAACATGTTCTATAAGAAAGAAGTCTTAAAGAATTTGAGATCCAAAAGCCAGATAGTGTCCGGTTTGACATAGAATGTTTCATATTTCATTTTTGTTAATGTGCAAAAAAACACTTATCATAGCTGTCAACAGAGCAATATCATCAATTCTACGACATTTTTTTTTAATACTTACTATAGAAAACAAATGAAAACATTAGTTTTTTAAATGATAATTATTGCAATAATTGTCAGAGTTTATCACTAAAATTTTCATTCTTATAATTTTTAAAACTATTGGACTTTACCCAAAAAAAAAAAAAAAAATTATTTTATTGTATAGGCTATTAAAATACATATATTTATAATGTATACAAGATCTAGTGTAATGCCCGCTGCTCATGTGAATTTATTAAAATGAGTTTACTTTGAATAAAACCATAAAGTGTTCATATGCATGAGTACTCATTTCAGCTCCATACATAGAATGGTGCTTAATTTTATCAATTGCTGTCAATATTGCGATAAAAGGTTGTCTAATATCTCTTCAATTTATATTTTATCGCTCTTATAAAATTTTAATTTCAAAACTTTTGGAGTATGAAGTTAGACGACGAAAGACAACATGAGTCACATTACCATCCATCAAAGCATCAATCGTAAGCCTATGAAATTCTTTAGTATGTATTTAATTTTTATTTATTTTGAAGATTTTTTTCTTTATTTTCGCAGGATTTGTTTACTCAAATGTTTATGTTGTATGTGGCTTAAGACTAATTTAATTAAAATTGTATGGCTTCATCACAAAATGTTTGTGCTCAAAGAATTCATTTGCTTCGAAGACCTTGAAGATTGATGTTTAGTTATGATGCATTTTAAAAACATTGACTTTTAAGTAGACAAATTCGAATGTAACCTTGTCAGCAACATTTGGAGTGTTTTAGAAATAATAAAAAAGCATTAGGTGCGTTGTTTTATAACTATACATAGATTAGATTCTGATCAATCAGTATAAATTTTGAATCAAACCAAGAAGCTAAAGAGTACTGTGAACTATGCTTCTTGGCCACGTAGCGAGTTTACATTTAGAAATCAGCCAAAAAGGTATTTTAAATCAGTTTTTTGAGATGCAAACCTGAAATTTTTTTCGTGGGTTATTTCCAAACTGGTGGAACGATAAAATAAGATTACACAGGCACTTAAAAAAAAAAAGGTTCTACGAACAACTACTTATATTTAGTTTTATTTACTTTTTAACGCTGAATCGGACTACTTTCTTCAGAATTGTCAATATACCTGCAGGATAGCTACATAGAAATATCATTTTTTTTTTTGTTTTAGTGGCATTTAATAGCCATACTCTTCATTATCAAAATACACTCTTACTTTCCGATCCTTTGAAGAGAAGGTATTTCAGCTCCCATACATAGGACGAAATTATATTTGTATTGAAAAACCGATTAATGGCCAAAAAATACTCTCGATAAGCTAAAATCAGCTGTTTGGTACGAAATGCGTTAGTGCCAATAAAAATGGGCGATGTTACGCTCTCAATATATTTCGCTCTTTGTATGGGGCTGAAATATCCTCTGTTGAAAGGATCATAACTCGGAAATTAAGAGTCTAATTGGAAAAGATCGAAAGCATATTTTCGTAAGGAAGAGTCTGGCTATTTAATGCCGTTAAAAAAAGAATTTCATCTTTCCTGTCGCTACCCCATAAGCCTGCAAACAGGGTTTTTTTCAACTTCATCTAAGGTTATCTCGAAAGTCTGCAAATATATTGACAATTCTGAGTATGCAGTCGGATTCAGCGTCAAAAATTTTTAAGAGAAGCATGAAAAGTATTGTGTTCATACAACTTTTTTTTTTTTTTTTTTTTTTTGAGTGCCTTTGTTACTATTGCTCTGGAATCAAGTAGTTTACTATAGGGTGACATGACGCGAATATATAGCTTAGCTGTCGCCAAGACCGTTAGTGCGTGGCGAAGAGCCACATCCTGTAAGAGGTGACCCTACTATAAACCGAACACTACGGATCTAGACTGGGAGGTCGATAAAAATCCTCCTCCACTGGAGGGTAGCCGGTTAGTTGAGTCCGAATGGCTCCTTTCACTGCATTACCTTTCCTCAAAATTTATGAGCGTCTCGGGGAGCAGGCAAGTGAATCAAATCGAATCACTCGCTCAGTCAACTAGCCGATCGGTCAGCCCTAATTTTTGGGAAGTGCGACTATCTGTCAGACCGATAATCTTGGTTCTGGCACGGTCATGTCTCTACCAAGCTAGGATTGCTGATAGTCGTGCGGGGTGAAGGAAAACACTCTTGGATGAACCTGTCCGCACATCAGGTCTTAGGACCTGGAGTGCGGGCAGTTTCATCCACTAAAAACCCCCTAAAATCGCCGTGGAACTTGTTTGCGGGGTAGAGTCAAACTTAGTAGCGAACTCCGTGCAAGGTCTGGCGAACCCACGGTTTAATTTAGCTATCCCGCTATGGGGAGATGTTTCTCTTTATATATTTCATGGACATTCCACAAAATAAAAAAACAATGGACTGCACACCAACAAAAGTGCATAAATAGCCTTACTAACCTTTCACTAGCTGACGGAGCACATGGTTCCGCGGCTAGTGACTCTATGGACTGCGACGTCTTGCCGGAAGGGGTACTAGGTGCCCTTACTGGTGGTCCAGGGGGGAGAATGCGGTACTCACTCAAGATTTGGGTGAGGGTGCATCCATCTCCTCGGACCAGGAGCGTATGCTCCTAACTTCACCCCAGTCTGAGCGCACCACGCACTCCTTGGCCCCGGTCAAGGAGCCTCAAACAAGGGCGAAGGTGAAGCTGTCTGGTGCCGGGCGCAAGAGACTCAAAACCTTGATCGCCAGTGGCCTATCGCTGGAAACAGCGAGGGCTCTGGTATCAAGGCCGGGTTCAACAGCCGGCATTAAGTGTGCTTCGCAGCCACCCAAACGCGGTCGCTCAGGCAGCACCTCACCAACGTCCCCTGTCAGATCGGTGAAGCGATTTGCTCCTCAAAGCGAATCTGGAGGTAGGAACAGCACCTTGGTGCAAAGCCTGCCACCAGATGCGCCTAAAGGATCTCCCGCTTTGCCGACCCTGGCGGAGGACAAGGGTGAAACAGTGGCCGTTTCCGAGTTGGAGGCTGAGCATAGTATTCCCACAGGAATTCAGAGCTTAAAGCCCACCTTAGCGGAGGTGGTCATTTCCAAGAAGGTGGGCATTATGCCTGCCGACTTTCCGCAGGGCATATGGTCCCATGAACAAATTGTAGCGGTGCAAAACTGCATCCTACAAGGTGTTTATGACGACCGGGATGGCCCTGTGAGACCCCATTTTGCAGGCTGCAGTTTCAAGCCTGGTTGGCTGGTCGTCAACTGTCTTGATGACAAAACTGTAGCCTGGCAAAAGGCTTCAGCACCAGCTTTTGAGCCTTGGGAAGGAGCTAAGCTGAAGGTATTGGACGAGGCAGACGTGCCAAAAGCCCAAATCTTCATCGGCTACTTCCCGGGCTCAAGCAACTGGACAAACGAACGAATTCGGACGTTTGTCTGGGTGATTGGCGGGTGCTGAACAGAGTTCAGAAGGGCGAGCACGTGGAGCTCACAGTTGCTCTGGACCCCTCATCAGCCGAAAAGGTCGAAAAGCTGGGACATAAAGTGTTCTATGGTTTTGGAACTGCCCAGCTGCGACCGAGGCTGAAGGGGAACAGACCAAAAGGGGAGAGTGCACAGGATGATCGCCCCTCAACATCAAAAGCCGCGAGTGCACCACCGGCTAGGAGTTCAACCGCTGGGCGAAGTACCACACTTCGAGCACCCGCAGCAGAGAAGGGCCACAGTGCCTCACGACCAAAAGAATTCTCTGCTTCGGGTCGACTTAGAAAGTGGGAAAGAAACGACCCAGATACTCTGCATGCCACAAAAGGTGGCAAAGTTAGGAAGGGGACCTAATGTCCCATTCCCGACATAATGCAGACCCCACCAGTTGGAGGCAACTTAAGTGCCTCCAAATCAACCTCCACCGGGCAGCAGCAGCTTCCTACAGGCTCAGCGCCATGGTGGACGAAAAGTGTCGGCTTTCGTAGCCATCCAGGAGCCATGGGCTTCTAAAGGCCTCGTAAATGGCCTTTCGACAAAAACATGTAAGTTGGTCTACGATAGTAATGTCGACCGTCCGCGGGCGGCTATCTTAATCAATAAACACTTTAAATTTCTTCCCATTTCAGAGCTCATCCAAAGGGACCTGGTGGCGGTGCAGGCAGAGGTGCCTAGTGCCAGAGGGAAGAAGAACATCGTCTTGGCATCACTCTACCTTCCGGGCGACTCGGAGGAGGCGGTAACAAATGAGCTAAAGCAGCTCACGGAATGCTGCCATAGCAAAAACCTCCAGTGGGTGGTGTGCTGCGACGCCAACGCGCACCACACGGTATGGGGCAGCACAAACACAAACAAACGAGGTCCATCTTTGATTTCATTACTACAAAAAACTTAGTGGTAGCAAACAGGGGGAATGAACCCACATTTGTAAATGTCGTTAGAAGAGAGGTTTTAGATCTTACCCTATCTAGTACTTTTATTTCTAATAACATCTCTAACTGGAGAGTGCTGGATGAAGTCTCCTTGTCGGATCATCGTTACATAAGCTTTGATGTGAAGGGAGATACAGAAGACACTTTTGCGGTTAGAGATGTTAAGAGAACCAACTGGTCTCTTTATACATTCCATTTAGAGCAAAACATTGAATGCCTGAGTGGGAAAATAACTAACTCACAAGAATTAGATCAAGTAGTTAACACAATCACAAACAGTATCACTGATGCTTTCGAGAAAAGCTGCACGCCAAAAGTTAAAAGACGTTCTCGCAACGTCCCCTGGTGGAGCGGGGAGCTGGATAAGCTGCGGCTGAAAGCTCGTCAACTCTTTAATAGGGCTAAATCCAACGGGGATTGGGCAGCATATAGAATTGCCCTAACAGACTACAACAAGGAGCTGAGAAGGTCAAAAAGGGCATCATGGAGAGAGTACTGTGAGGGGATTGAGTTACTCCCAACAGCTACAAGGCTCCAAAAGTCCTTTATAAAAGACCACTCAAACGGCCTTTCAACACTTAAAAGGGCAAATGGGGATTATACGGAAAGCCCGGAGGAAACTGGACAGCTATTACTGGACACACATTTCGCAGGCTGTGTTAGGTGCGAAGAGTCCTGCGAACCAACCAGAGATACAAAATTCCTGGTGGCTACCAGACGGAACTTCTCCTTAGCCCGTAAAATGTTTACCATTGAAAAAGTTAAATGGGCAGTCTCCACTTTTAACCCATTTAAATCTCCTGGGGCGGATAATATTAAAGCTTGCCTATTGCAGAAAGGTATAGATATACTGGCACCTACTCTAACTAATATCTTTAGGCTAAGCCTAGAACTAGGAATAGTACCTGAAGATTGGACTAGAGCCCGAGTTGCTTTTATTCCAAAAGCAGGCAAAAAGGCGGACCACACGCCCAAAGCCTATCGGCCTATAAGTCTAACCTCATTTCTTCTGAAAACAATGGAGAAAATTTTAGATCAGTATCTTAGAAGTGTGTACCTTGAGGCTGCACCTCTACACCCTGAACAATATGCCTACCAATCGGGTAAATCGACTGAAACCGCCATACATAGCCTCACGACTAAAATTGAGAAGGCTTTAGGGGACAAGGAAGTAGCACTCTGTTCATCTATTGACATACAGGGAGCTTTTGACAACACAACTTTTAAGTCAATTGAGGAATCACTGATCAGGAAGGGAATACCCAAAATGATCATTGATTGGGTCCTCAACATGCTTAAAAATAGGACAATCATCTATGAAGCGGGCACAGAAAGGTTAACTGTAAGGACAACTAAAGGTTGCCCCCAGGGAGGTGTACTGTCACCGCTCTTATGGATTCTAGTATCGACGAACTACTAGAAATTCTCGATGATCACAAATTCGAGGTCCAGGGCTTTGCAGACGATCTGATTATTATGGTTAGAGGCAAGTTTGACTCTACCGTAACTGAACGAATGCAACTAGCTCTCAACTTAGCTCTAGGCTGGTGTCGAGAGAAAGGACTCGAGATTAACCCTAGTAAAACCACACTGGTGCCCTTTACCCGGAAGAGGAAGCTAAACCTGAAAGCTTTAAATCTGGGGGGAAAGGTACTAACGGTTTCCGAGGAGATGAAATATCTAGGAGTAATTCTAGATAAGAGTCTAACTTGGAATAGTCATCTATCATATATCACAAATAAAGCCTTAAGAATAACATATGGTTGTCAAAGGCTATATGGTAAAACATGGGGACTACGGCCAAAAATGATGGCATGGTCCTATAAAACTATCACCGTACCAATGATCACTTATGCTGCATTAGCATGGTGGCCAAAGGTAGACCAAGTAGGGGCTCAGAATGAACTAAACAGGATCTTCAGAATAGCCTGCTTGGGTATTACAGGGGCACTAAAGACGTGCCCGACAGTAGCTCTAGGCATGCTCACGGGTCTCACCCCTCTTCACCTTATGGTTAAGAAAGAAGCAGCCTGTGCGGCCCTCAGACTACCTCATTTACAACAACTTAAAGAAGGCAATCTAACAGGGCATGTCAAGATCCTGGATATATTCTGGGACACGCCATGCCGTTCGGTCTCCGACAAGATAAGTAAAAAATTTGTTTTCTCTGGAACATTCAAAGTGGTAATCAATGACCGCGCTGAATGGAAGAGGAAGGACATAAATGTAAAACAGGGCTCACAGGTATGGTACACTGACGGGTCCAAAATGGAAGATGGCAGCGCGGGAGCTGGAGTTGCGGGACCAAGATTCCAGAAAGCAGTTGCAATGGGAAAAACAGCTTCTATTTTTCAGGCGGAGGTCCACGCTTTAGAGTTATGTGCTAGAGAATGTCTAAGAAGGGGCACTTCCGGCACCGACATATACATTTACTCGGACAGCCAAGCAACTCTAAAATCACTAATGGCTTTTTCAATGCACTCCAAGCTTGTCTGGGAGTGTTTTGAACTTCTTCAAGCCCTAGCCAGGAGGAATGAAGTTACTCTAGTTTGGATACCAGGTCACGAGGGGCATGAAGGCAACGAAAGGGCAGACTGCTTGGCCAAGAGGGGCGCACTTAATACTTTCATAGGCCCAGAACCCTTCTGCGGGGTAAACAACAGTTTTAAAAATAACTTAATACGCGAATGGGAAAAGGAAAGCCTCTCCGATCACTGGAGAGCCAAAGAAGGTATGCGACAGGCGAAGGGGCTGATCGATCCAAAACAAGTTAAGGCTGAAGCTGTTCTAAATCTCAGCAGAAAAGATATAAAAACGTACAGTGAAATAATGACAGGTCACTGTAAACTTAATTATCACCTAAAAAAGATGGGTTTGGTAGTCAATGACTCCTGTAGACTCTGCTTAGAGGACTTGGAAACAGCAGAGCATGTGCTATGTGCATGCCCTGCTGCGTTTAGACGCAGAATTAAGTATCAAGGAGCTGAGATTTTAGATCCAGGTGACATAGGTAAAATTAATCCCATAGCAGTAACAAGATTTATAGATAGTCTGGAACTATTTTGATTAGGGAAAGAGGCTGTACAAAAGATCTTTTAGGTCGCAGTACAATCTAGAGCCTTTAAAATAATAATAAATACTATTGCTCTTTTTGAACCAATTGAGTACAAAATTTCGTGCATAAGATGAAGAAAAAATAATCTGCAGTAAAGATAATGCCCCTACTCTGAAAACCATCGCTAAAATTAGTGAATCAAATTACGAATTGCTAAAACAAGCACCCTTTTCACCTTTTGACTTCTGGCTCAAAAAATTCTTGCGCGTGAAATATTTTTCAGCGAAAAAAGTTCTAATATCAAGATTAGATAAGTATTTTGCAGACATTCCAGAAAACAACTACTGTGATGTGATGCATAAATTTGAAGATCATTGGAATAATTTTTTCAAAAATAAATTTTATTTATAAACCTGGATGTAGAGTATATTCACTTTGCCCTTTTTTTATAACGCAGAGGAGGAGGCGTGCCAGTTATGGATCAGCGTTACCTCATGAGTCGATATAGCCATGTTCATCTATCTGTCCGTCTGTCTGTCCGTCTTGCTGGCTGTCAACATAAATCTACACAGAGGTTCAAATCTCCCCAATACCAATCAAAAAAATATACATGTATTTTGTATTTTATTTAGCAATGCACTTTATTAAATCACTCACGAGCGTAGTTGAAACTCATTTAGCAACGTGCGTTGTTAAAACTGTTACAAACAAGCCATGCTCGAAATTTGGGTCGCAACGTTGTTAAAATAACCACGTTTCTGCCACTTTTGACAATGTTATTTTCTCTGTGTAAGCAAGATAGTTCAATGGAATTTGGTACACTGCTTCCGTCATCAAAGTTAGCTCGTCTTATTGAAAATCGAAATCGGTCAACGGAGACGCCTACCGCCTAACAAAAAATGGGTGAATTCGGACAAGGGGGCGTGGAACCTTCCATATAAAAGGAAGTTTCAAAATACTACATATTTATGTATACTGAAAGTGATGATTCAATTAAATTCCACCCATACACTAATAACTATGAATGCAACCTCTTAGCTAAAACCAGATGAAATCGGACAACAAGAAATGGCATCTCCCATATAAGCTAAAGCTTCAAAATGCTATACTGAAAACGTTTTATGAGATAATGCAACAAAATTTCACTCAGACACTAAAAACTATAAACGCAAGCTCTGAGAAAAAACTGGACGAACTCGGACAAGACGGCGTGGCACCTTCCATACAAGCAAAATTTTCAAAATACTGCAGTGAAGGGTATTTAATGTTTGGCCAGGCAAAAAGTTACACCCTTACTAGTTTTATTTCCGTTCGATGAACCTTTTCATTTTAATTTCAATCCAGCGTATTTACCAACGTCAGATTGTCATTGTTTGTGCAGCATTTGCATTTTACACAGTCATAAGTTGTTGTAAATTTAATTAATTCTGTAATTTGTTTTTAGTTGTTGAAGTTTACATAATTATGCTACTCTATTATGAATAACATTTTCCAGCTACTGAGTGTTTAATTATTTTATTCCGTCAAAAGTCAGCAACAACTCAAAACTTGCAGAAGGAGACATTATAGTACGTATAAGACATATTGGTATAAAAGAGGCAGCTATGCCAGAATATAGCTCCATATTTAGACAAACGATTTGATTTAGGCGCCGAAGTCATGCTCGCCACTTAGATCTGATATTATCTTATTAAATTATTCTCTTGGTGAAATCCTTTTTACACTTTAGTAGTAATATGAAGCTGGTATCTGAAAAAATAAATCATTCATCTTATTTCGCCTTAGTTATAAATATGGAAAATCGTAATTTTTATTTCTTCATTTAAATCTCTTCAAAAAATATTTATCTTGTAAAAACAATGCAATTAATAAACGCTCAAAATATGATAATAATATAATTTTTTCTGAAGAAAAACAACACTTTTGCATTCAGAGTTTTTCCTTGGTTAATGCGTTATGACGTGCAAATTTTAATATGGCTTATTTTAAGACCACAAATAAAAATACGCTAAAAAATACATCAAGCAACATACAAAATGTGAACGCGATGATATCGTCATCTCAATACTAATACAATGCTACTCAAAATTTCTAGTCTTGAGAAAAATCAATTTTAAGATTTGAAATTACACTGATTTTAAACCTTTGAATTTTCTTTTATTCTTATAACTATTCATTCGTGCCTTTTTAGAATACACTGTTTGGAACAGATTGTACATCTTTTACCTCAAAAATTATAAATAAAGAGTTACCCAGTTGTAGTATGGTGATGACGATATAATGTTCCTTGGTATATTGTTAGACTTTTCACATATTTTCATTCTGGTGAAAACTTTACGTGAACTAGAATTTTTTTGGGGCATAAAAAACTATTTGTTTGACTGCATAAACCGTAAAAACAAATAACATAAAAAAATAGTGCGTCAAACATTTTTAAGTTCAGTATAAGAAGTCAGTATGGAAAGTCACTAGCTTAGGATATTGATTTTAGAAACAGTAATTATTTTCAAATTTCAAGCATATCACCCATTTAAGGTAGACCCTGAAAGTAAATTATTATTTTTTTTTTGCATTTGTTGCTTAGTGTAATCATTTATGCCTTGACATCCACTGACAAATTAAATGTGTTGCCGCGTTGTTTTGGCTTAAATGTCTGATTAATACGGTCATAATAATCATAATTAATTGTGAATATCATTCGTAAATTGCTGATAAGTTATTGCATTGCCCAATTTATTGCCATTTTAATGAATATATATGTATGAATTGAGTGCGAAGGGGTTAATAATTACATGTAATATTCGCGAAATCAGCTTTTTTATTGTCATTTTCATTATTTTATTATGATGGGAATCATGGCGCGGTATTTTCGTAATCATGTTAAATGCAGTTGTTCTTGGAAAAACATAAAAATGTTCATGCATGCACGGACTTATGATAGTATTCATGGGTTTTATATTGGAAAGTACAAGCTAAATAAGGCTCGCGTAGTGAGTCAAATTTTATATGTTCATCAATTTATTAATTTTAATAGAATAATTAATTTAATTAAAAAAATTTTTTCCAAATGTGGCACTCGCTGCAAGAATATTTATAGAATTTTACGTCATTATCACTTACGACTCACTCCACAAAGTCCAGTTTTTGTGGTTGCAGTGGATTGTAGCTATATACTAGGTTGATCAAAAAGTTTTGCAGTTCGATATGAAAAACACAATTTTATGGTTTCAAATATACTTTATTATTTAGTACAGTCTCCCTGAATATCATTACACTTGTTCCAACGAGATTCCAATTTATATATTCCATCACTGAAGTGAGAATCTGGAAGGGCTGCTAAATGCGCTTCCACAGCTGTTATGACCTCATCATTTGATGAAAAACGCTTTCCACGCATGCATTTTTTTTAGGTCTGGAAAAAGATGGAAGTGAATAAGGTGGATGCTCCAACAATTCGAATTTTAACTCATGGATTTTAGCCATTGTCAAAATGCTATTGTGACACGGTGCATTGTCCTGATGAAAAAGAATATTTTTCTTCTGCGAACCGGGTCTTCTTTCCTTCAGCTGATCTAAAAGGTTACAATAATATTCAAAATTTATTGTTTTATCAGTTTGCAAGTAATCCACAAACAAAATTCCTTTCGCATCCCAAAAAACTGATGCTAACACCTTTTTGGTTGATTTTTGTACACGAATTCGTTTCGGAGCCGAAGAACCAGATTCAAACCACTCTTTAGCCTCTTGTTTTGATTGAGGATCATGGTGATAGACCTAAGTCTCTTCCATAGTGATAAATTAACGCACAAAATCCCGTTTATCCTTTCGAAAACGCTCTGAATGTTGCTGAGAAAGTCGAATTCGAAGGTGTTTTTGTTTCATTTTTAGCGGATGCGGCACCCGTTGTGCGCACAGTTTTCTGAAACCCAATTCTTCAGTCAAAATATTGCTTACACAGCTTACATGGCTTCAACAAAATCTCTTTCAGACACTCGACGATTTTCCAATATGGTATCCTGTATTTTTTTTTCGATTTCTGGTGTTATTGCTGTTTTTGGACGTTATTTACGTGGATTGTCTTCAAGGATTGTACGATCACGCTTAAATTCAGCATTCCATCTTTCTACTGTACTAATTGAAGGCGAAGAGTTTTTTATACACTTTCGACATTTGTTCATAAATTCCTTTGCTTTTAAATCTTCCAAAAATAAAAATTCAATCTCTGCACAATACTGTGATGATACTAAATGGCTTGAAAACAAACTAGTAACGGTGTAACTTTTGGCCTGGCCAAAAACTAAATACCCTACACTGCAGTATTTTGAAGCTTTTGCTTATAAAGTAGGTGCCACGCCCTCTTGTCCGAGTTCGTCTAGTTTAAGCTTAGAGGGTGCATTTATAGTCTTTAGTATTTGAGTGAAATTTAGTTGGATTATCACAAAAAAACTCTTTCAGTATAGCATTTTGAAACTTTTGCTTATATGGGAGGTGCCACGCGCCATTTTCTGAATTCACCCAATTCTTGTTGAGATCTTTCATTTATAATTTTTAGTATCTGAGTCAAATTTGGTCCGAATACATCAAAAAACGTTTTCAGTATAGCGTTTTGGAGCTTTTGCTTATATGGGAGGTGCCACGCCCTCTTGTCCAAATTCACCTTGTTTTTTTTAGAACTTGCGCTTACAATTCGTAGTATTTATGTGTATTTTGGTTGCATTTTCGTGAAAAATACTCCTAAAATTCCATTTTGAATATCTTTTTTGTATGGGCGGTAGGCGTGTCCGTTGACCGATTTCGCTTATTTTTAGTCCCCCGAGTTAGCTTTAACGAAGGCTTTGCACCAAATTTCATTGAATTATCTTGGTTAGTTTTCCCAAAAAGTGTATTTTCACACACAGCCAGCCAGCCAGACAGCCAGCCACCCAGCCAGCCAGCCAGCCAGACAGACAGACGGACAGACAGACGGACAGACAGACGGACATGGCTATATCGACTCAGGGGGTGACGCTGATCAAGAATATATACACTTTTCTATATCTGCCACGCCTCCTTTTGTGCGTTACAAACGGAAGGACAAAGTGAATAGGGTATAAAAATGAATTGACAGATAGAAATTAAACTTCACATACGTTCATATGAAGAGTGTACCAATATGACAAAAAAAAAAAAAATTTACACTCGTAGCGACGCCCTCTAAAATCGAACCGAAAACTTATTGGACAACCTAGTATATCTCCAACAGATGCTAATAATACTATTAACAATTTGATTATTTTAGCGTAAAAACCTTGGTCTTAAACATTTTCGATTTAACTAATACTGGTCTCACACCCAAAATCTCAGAGCGGAACTCTAATATGTGTCAGTAGTTAGTAAGTAGTTTTTTATATATAGTATATAGGTATATTCATTTTGTTCTTCTGTTTGTAACGCGGAGAAAGAGGCGTGACAGCAAGGAAAAGTATATATGGGTGATTCTCAGATAACTGTACTTTTTGTGTCCTCTGGAGATTTCACCTATGCAGTAGGCTTTTTTTTCACAAAAGTTACGCTATAAGTTAGAAACTATGTTTTTCTAATAAAGCGGATCAATTTTACCAGCAAATAATTATTGGTCTATTGTGAAAGTTTGCAAATATACCCCAAATGTCACAAACGTGGCATGTCCTACCCCTACTTTTTATACACAAAACGATGAAAAACGACCAAAAAACGGAAATAGAACAGAAAACAAGTTACTACACATATTAAGTAAATACTTAAGGCTACAATATTCTGAGCTCATCTGCAGTTTTAAACAATTTTTAGAGGGCACAATTTCGAATTGAAAACTGTCCCCTAGTTTTGGAAAAAAAAAATTTCTTAAAAGCATTATGCTACTACTGCATGGTACTACAGTTTCAGTCAATAGATTGCAATACATATGCATTAATTCTGATTACTATCCATCACCCAAACGTCATCATGTCCGAACGCGTCCAAAAAGAAATCTGTTTGCGTTTTATAGGGCATTTTATAAACAAAAACCGTTTTTTCTAAAAATTATGGTCACAAACGTGGCACTCGGCACTCCCAGGTAGGACATTTTATTTTATGCATGAAACAATTTTTTTGTAGGATTTGCAGACATGATCCCAAATTCTTTCGGAAAAATCTTGAACTCAAAAGCGTGCTTTACAATGAGCGATAAACTGCAAAAATGTCACAAACGTGGCGCATCAAAAATGTCACAAACGTGGCACTTTTTATCAGTCTGCAAAAAAACATATTTCATATAAAGTTTGAGTATACAGATGTTTAGTTGAAGGCTATTAATTATGTTTTTAATACAAAAATTTTTCTACACCATCAGAATCCTGAGTTATCCTTGCTCAAAAGTGAAAAAATCACTGTTTTGACATCTACTTAAAGCTATTGAACATAAACAACAACAAGTAAAATAAATTTTTGTCAATGGATTCAGACAGCCAAATTTATTGTCAACAAGACATAATTTACCGTTTTTCAATTGGATTCTTAGCTTCCGAGTTATAAGCGTTTAAATTAAGGACATCTTTCGATAACATACAAAGGATTTTTCGAGTTACAAAAAATCAAGTTTTATTATTTTTATCAATAACATATTTAATTACAAAAATTTCGTGACTAAGCCTACTAAACTACTACTTTGCAAATTCACAGAATCAAAATTTCATCTGTTCATTCACTAAATCTACAATAGAGCCTTATTTTTTCATCCGATTTTAGTCTGCAAGGGCTTAAAATTTTCGTGATAAAATATATTTCTGGTAAAAATAATAAAACTTACCATTTTTGTTAATTTTTCGGTCCTTTGTGTGTTATTGAGAGGTATCCTTTTTTTAAAGGCTTATAACTCGGAAACTGGGAATCCAATTGAAAAACGGTAAATTTTGTCTTGTTGATAATAAATTCGGCTGTCTGAATCCATTGACAAAAATTAATTTTACTTATTGCTGTTTTAGTTAAGTAGATGTCAAAACTGTGATTTTTTCACTTTTGAGCAAGGATAACTAAGGATACTGATGTAATAGAAAAAAATCAAGATCAGATTCGTAATTAGGAGATCCTAATCCATCATAAACGGCTATTAAAACAGAGGACAGGGAACCATAGTTGATCTTTAGGGCCGTAGGGTATAAAAAAAATGGACCACCGGAGACATGACACTGTTGCAAAATTAGTTTTGAAGTGTAAATTTGCCATTATATGCAATATATCTCTCATCAAAACGCTTCAAAACCATAATTTTTCCATACTGTGGCTAAAATGTCACAAACGTGGCAATTTGGTCACAAACGTGGCAATTTGGTCACAAACGTGGCAGCAAAATTTCTTAATTTCGACCTCAAAGCCGTAAATTCACACTTGTTGTTGATCTACTTAAAAGGTGAGTTTTAAGAGTGTGTTTACATAAGATAGCATGAAGAAACTTGCAACAATCCAAAAAAAATATCTGCCAATTTTACAACTCGAAAAAGCACAGTTATCTAAGAATCACCCATATATTCTTGATTAGCGTGCCCTCCTGTGTCAATATAGCCATGTCCGTCAGTCTGGATGTTTGTCTGTCCGTTGAAATCATTTAAATATTTTTGGGAGCAAGATATTTCGTTGAAATTTTGTACACTGCCTCCGTTGCCAAAATTAGCTCGACTTATTGAAAACGAGCGAAATTGGTAATAGGACACACCTACCGCCCATACAAAAAATATATTCAAAATGCAATTTTAGAAGTATTTTTCACTACATTGCAACCAAAATACACATAAATACTAAGAGCAATAAGCGCAAACTCTAGGTGAACTCTGACAAGATAGCGTGCCATCTCCCATATAAGCAAAAGTTTCAAAATGCTACTCTGAAAACGTTTTTTGAAATACTTCAACTAAATTTCAATCAGACACTTAAAACTATAAATGCAATATCTGAGCATAAACTAGGTAAACTAGGACAAGAGAGTATGGCACCTCCCATATAACCAAAAGATTGGAAATGCTATACAGAAATCGTTTTTCGAGATAATCCAACTAAATTTCACTCAGGCAGTAAAAACATTAAAAGCGTAAAAACTAGGCGAAGTCGGAAAAGAGGGCGCACAGTGCGTTGAGCCCATACAAGCAATGGTCAAAAATAGAAGAAGTGGTTGGATATCGATGAAATTTGGTTATATAAGTAATTTGGGGTCGCTGAGCTCAAAAATGATTTCAGATTTCAGTTGTAAACTTTATAGTTTTGCTAAAAACCAGGTATTTAGGACGATTTTCTTAAGGTCCATATATAACGATGATGAAAAAGTAATGTTTAATGTTAACAAATGAAATGTACGTAGTAGGAATAATGTTTTTTGTACTTGTGAGACCATTTGTGTTCATAAAAACAAAAAAAAAATTTTCAACATAAATTTTATATTTCATACAAATTTTTCGTTTTAAGCATTTTTTAAAAACAGAAAAAAAATATTTGTAGGACGAAGTAGGAAAAGTTATTTGCAGTTCTTGATTATATAGAATTTGAACTAGTAGATTAAGAAAAAAAACGGCACTTATTTTTATAAGATTTGTTTTTTTTTTTTCATCGAAATTTGTCAATTTCTGAAGTTTTTCATTTGATAATATCGTGTATTAAAATCACTACAATATACATCAAATTATATATTTTCCAAAATTTTTTAGTTTTATTTATTTACTCAAATATTATTTATAATAAAAAACTTTACTTCGCTTAGTTTAATCAAAAGACAAACTTTTGATAATTATTTGTTTAAGAGAACCCAAAACGAAGTGAATAAAACATGATTTTTTTTTGAAAAATGTCTCAACTTTGAAGTGTCACAGCGTAGCCAAAACTGAGTTTTTCCCCTAAATATTTTGTTTTTATTTTATTGATACAATTACCTGTCGATTGATACCAATATTATTAGGTTTCGAGTCACAAAAAATTTTGATTTTTGCCCACTAGCCAACGCAGTGTGGGGCGTGACATTTCCCATATAAGCAAAAACTTCAAAATACTGACACTGAAAACGGTAAGTGCAAGATCTGAGAAAAATTTGTTTGTTCAGACAAGAGGTCATGGCACCTTTCGTACAAGCAATATTTTCAAAATACTGCAGTGAAGGGTATTTAATATTTGGCCAGCACAATGGTTTTACCCTAACTAGTTTTTTTTGGCTCTACCTTTAGCCTTTGAAGTGCTATTTTGTGCATTATTATTACCAATTTTAATGGGAAAGATAACCAAATTATGCAATAATAATAAAAACAAATACGCACGATATAACTGAGTACACAGAAAAAAAAACTGACGGTAAAATCAACTATAAATTTTGTATTCTATAGTTTTTCAAATTTTCTATAGGAACAAAAAAAAATTTCAAAATTTCAGAATCAGCTTTACTTTTCTACAGTTGAATTCAACTGTACATTTTGTATTCCATAAATTTTTTTTTTATATGAATAACATTTTGAATTGAGTTTTTAACAGGTTCATAAAATTCTCACATTGTTTAAGAATAAATCAACATAAGTTTGCTAGAGTTGTACTGATATTTTGCCATTTGAAATGGTGTCGCCGTAGAAGTTGTTTGCTCCAATTCCTACGAGTTTTTGGAAACGGCTAGTTACAGCCCTTCTGGGGTGCTAACTATTAAACCGCTCCAAAACAGTTTTAACTGTTTGGAACAGTTTATATTGTTATCTGATCTTTTAAGAAGGTTATTTTTACTGTAACTGCGTTTAATAGTTTCTAAACCGAGTAAACTGTAAATTTAAGTTCAAAATACAGAATCTCTGGGTTGGTGCAATTTCTATCGAAAATCTAGGTTAAATTAACTGTTTTCACAGTACCTAAACATTTTAACAGCAACTGTACAGTACTATTTTTACAGTAATTTTACTGGACTGCACAGTCAATTTAACCTTTACTGCGGGTTGGTGCAATTTCTATCGTTGAAATCGGTTGGATTGACCGATTTTTTTTTCTGTGTACATGTCCTTGTCGCTACTATGCGAGGAGTATAATGACAAGCGCGCATAGCTACAAATGAAGCGTATGCTTCAGAGAAGATATCCTCGAATAAAGCCAACCAACCTCCAACTCATTAACTGTCTCGCATCAGTGACGTTTGTTGGCATGATTGGTAACATAACAACTGGTTATGGGTTTCCCGCAATCACTTTACCATGTTTATCTCTCTTGTGCGAATATGTTCAGACTAGGAGTATATAATTATGTTGCTCATTATAAAATTGACTGGAGAACGTTGAAATTTGGTTTTTCTTGTTTTTTTTTTTGTACATTTTTTTGTTGTAATTGACGGCAACATCACTTAACAAAATATCAACACACTTCGTCGTTCACATTTCAGATGGTTGATTTTGGTTTAATGTAACCTTTCCATGTTATTTTTGTCTCTATCATTATACTGCTTCTGATAGCGGGAATTGCATTAAGTTGAAAAAAAAAAATTTGTTTTCTGTTGATATATATAAAAATTTAGTTTGAACTTTTGGAAGCACGGAATTCAGTTAAAATTAACGCCTGAGCTCTTTAATAAACTGATTAATTTTGGGAATAAACAAGGCTTGTGAAAGAAATTTATTAAAATATTTTAGTTAGCATTCAACAAAAACATTTTTAAAGAAAATTTTCATGAATTAAAATTTTTTTAAAAAAAAAATTTTTTTTTTGTGCAGTTGCTGAAATTTTATTCTGGGATTTCAGCCTTTTATGTCTATCAAGCTCGAAGTTAAGCGAGTGCTTAAATAAACAAATAATGGGCTTTTGATTGTTGCGTGGAATTTTTTGTCAATTCCGAAGGGACTTTCAGCATAGAATCCTACTCTGACTCTAACATTGGCCCATCAGCTCTAGATTTTGAGACATTCGAGATTAAAAATCCGTATACGGTTATTTTTGAGGTTAGATGCTGACTCCACATTTCTTTTTTCATTTTTTTACATCATTCATAACGTAGTGCTACTTTTTTTCTTCATAATGAGCTCTTTAGTAGTGTTATACGATGTGTCCTTCAAAAGTTATGGCCGAATTAAGATGATATCTTGAAATACTATATAACGACTAACCCTAACCCAACTTAAATCGACCATAACTTCTGAAGGAAATATGGTACGACACTTTTAAAGAGCTCATTTTGAAGAAAAAGAGTAGCAAGAGTATTAAGCAAAAAAAAAAAAAAAAAACAATTTCTGCAATCTGCATCGAACCACCAAACTGTTCGTGTTCATGGCTTCAACCTTAAATATCTCAAAATCTAGAGCTGATGGGCCAAGTCTCGGATTTGGATTCTACGCCAAAAGTTCCTTCAGAAAGATATCACCTTCAGCTGCCCTGCTACAAAATCATTGTTGTGCTGTTTTATACAAAGACTAGCTGGCCTGGTTGCGACTTCGTTCGCCCATTCCCGATGCCTATACGTACGAAGTCCCATCCATCTCCATCGTCCCTCTCTTCCAATCACCAAGGTTTTTAAAGATCCATGTATCAACTTTTGTAATCATAGCTCCCATAGGAACAGAGATATAGCATTTTCTACATTTTTTGTATGAAGGGTGCAACCCCCCTTCTCATCTCCCCCGCCAAAGATTTTCATAGTAAATGGTAGATAGAATATTCATGTATGTACCAAGTTTTATAACAATATCTGCGATATGTGAAGAAATATAGCATTTTGTGTATTTTTGAGAATTGGATGCAATCCTACACCCAATATCCCCCAAGTTTTGTATGGTGAATGGTAGATATGTACATTATGCATAAGTTCATCAACTTTCATAATCATAACTTGTATAACTGTAGAGATATAGCATTTTTTGTATTTTTTTTCGTATGGGGGGTGCAACCCCCGTTCCCCTCAAAAGCATCCCACCCCCTTAAGAACCTTCTACAGACCATAACAAACAATTTAAAAAAAAATTATGTAAATCGGCCTTGTAGTTTCCGCGTTCATAAGCTACATACGGACACCATTTCATTTTTATATAATAGATGTCACTACAAGGTGTATAAATAAGCTCTCGCCGCAGTATTTATTATTTAGCATCAGCCCCCTTTCCAATTGTCAGGGTAGAAGTCAAACAATAAAATTATCAGTAAAGAAAAGGAAAGAAAAGTAAAGGCAATAAAATTCCAGAACATTGTCGCAAAAACATGAAACCACAAAGTTAAATGTTTGTGATTCGTTTTAAATATCAGTTCATTATTTCTGCGAAAATTATCAGCTGTCATTCAGTGGTCACACTCAATGAATTGTTGTTGTTTTTGTTTTGGTTTTTTGTCGTCAATGTTGTGTCAATTAATTGATTCATTGAACAATGTTCAAATTTTAATGATTTTTGGTTCAATCTACGACATGGGCAATAAATCGCAACTTAAGTATAGAATGTCAAAGTACATAGCAAAATTATTTATATAGGAGAGTTTGGGGTAGTAACGTTTACGTTGGTGTTTTTTTTGGGTATGAAAGGGCAGAAAAGATCGCTCGTAAGTTTTAATTACACGACAGAAATCAAAGAGATATTTGAAGAAATGACAATTTAATTGAATGCATGTAAAATATTTTCACTAAAAATCAACATTTTTTGATGTCAACTAAAACAATCGATATTACAAAGGAGTTGTCCAAACATTTCAGGTTTCCCCTTCGTATTACATAAGCACTAATTTTAGGGTGAGCCAAAATTTTTTTTTTATAAACTTGAATTTGAGTTATTAAATTGAGATTTGGGTTGACATCTCCGATTTTTATGAAAATTGGTGAAAAGTTAGTATTTGACATACTGTGGTAAAATGATTTTATGAAATTCCGAATAAAACCAAGATGGCAGCCATATAAAATCCAATCTAACTTTTAGATAATCACATGTTTGAAAATTCATACCTCCTCGGATTTTGATCTGCTTTTACTGAAACTTTCAGGGTTAGTGCAGATAGATATGAACTTTTGAAAAAAAGAACTACACTGAAGAAAAGATTGTATTTTAAGTGGAAAGAAAGCTCTTTTTCTTTTTTAAAGTCAATTTGGGGCTAGGTGCACTCTTTTTATTTTTTTTTTTAATATTTTTATTTAAAAGTACCGACCTTCAAAATTGTGGTATCATTTCCGATTATCATGTTACAAATTTTTAAACTGTTTAACTTCGGAACTTCGAAAAATCATTTTACTACAGTTAGACGTATATCAAATACTAACTTTTCACCAATTTTCATAAAACTCGGAGATGTCAATCCAAATCTTAATCGATTACGCAAAGAAACACTCATTTGTATTCATTCTAATGTGGTTTGAACTTTACACCCAGCAAATAGTTTGTGCGACAGAGACGACAATAATTTGGGTAGAAAATTCAAACCAATTTGGAATGAATACAAATCCAAGTTTATACTTTATCCTCAAACTTTTTGCTGTATAGTTATTGTTTTGAGCTTCCACAAGCACTTTTCATGGCTTTTATTTGGAATAATTTTGTTTTCTGGGTGCACCCTAACTCATATAATTCCAGCAAATTTACGAGGTGGTTTTTGTGGTCGCACCAAAGACCATAAAAAAAAGAAATAAACGAAAAGTAATCAAAATGTCGCACACACACAACTTAAATGTGACCGACTTACTTCTCTTGCATTGTAAACGTACAGTAAGTAAAGGGTTAAAAGTTTAAATTACTAAGAAGGGGTTGTGCTTTGGGGTCATTGGATCATTTATTAAAATTGGCTCATATTTATTCAAATGTCAAACCTTTTGACTTCAAAAACCCTTAAGAAAACAAGTCAAAATCAGTGTTGCCAAATGGGAATGAAATTTTTTTTTTAATTCTTAATAATAATTTCTCATTAAAAACGCAAATTTTTAAAATTCCCATTTTTTTTTATAAAAAAATTTGTGTTTGAAAAATCAAATGTTCACGAAATTTTAAGCAAAACTTAAGAAATAATTTTACAAAAAGTCTGGCAATTGGAAATAAAACATTTTTGATAGTTTGCCACTGGCTTGTGCTACTTCTGTTATTGGCAACGGTCGATGCATTTTTAAAGCAATCCCCTTTGAGACATTCTTTGCGTTATTCTTTTCAACAAAAACTCTGAAAATTTCATTAAAATTGGTTAAAAAGCTGAGCAGGTATAAATTTTTAAATATGGGTATCCAAAGGTTGGATCGAACTTCCTACGGCCGCCATCTCGCAAATTTTCGGAATTTCGGAAAACTATCTGTTCATTCCACCAATTTTCATAGAAATCGGAGATGTCAAGTCGAATCTTGGTAGATAACGCAAAGAAAGTCTCCTTTGCATTTAAAATCGGTTTTTAGGTTTACTCTCCAAAACAGCAGCATAACTACAGAGCCCCGACGAAAACAACATATGCATTTGTCGTTGGTTTCGATTACGGTTTCGATTACGATTGATTTATTTGTTATTTATTTGTATTGGTTATTTATTTTTATTTTGATTTCGTGCGATTTTTTTTTGAAATTCGATACGCAGGAAAATATCGCTTGCATGTAGTGGTTTTTGTTAGAGCCTATACCTACCCCCATCAGTGCCGTCATTCTCATATGGCCCAATCAGGCCCGGACACCAGGGCTCCCCGACGAATAGGGGCCCCATGTGGGTGACTACTTGGAGTTTAAAGAAATGCATCTTTTAAGTTAGGGAACAACAAAATAATGTTTATTAGAGGAATGCATACCCATGCGTTTTTTAAACTAGGGTTGATTTTAGTATTTAGTCCCAATGAAGCGTTTATCGGGTGCGGACCGCAAATTGTGAAAGAGTACCTGCAGTTACAGTCAATTCGGATTAAATTATGTACTGTTATATATAATAAAGACATTTTCGAGAGATGTCTTTCTTCTCTTTTTAATTGGTCCACTAAATATAAACCTTCTTTTGGGACACCTTGTATATGAAAAATTTTAAAGTCGTCAGAATTTAAAAAAAAAAAAAAATGTGAAACGATGCAGAAATTTTCCAAATTGGCCCATTTTATTGAAAAGTATTTGTGAAAAAGCCTGAAGACCCTTTGGTCATTGTGGCCATTGATCAAAGCTTTATTTTGACACCAAAAACTTCAAGATTGATCAATGCATCAAAAAATTTGGTTCCTTTAAAATGCAAACTTTCAATTAGAAAATGCTTACACAGAGAGAAAAATTCAATTCCTTTTGTGTCACTGCCTGCATTCAGATTTTTTCGTTCGTTTATTGCTTAATTTGTTACGCATGATCCAATCTTTACGTTTTTAATGTCAAAATAAAGATTTGATCATAGCCCATAATAAGCAGAAGAATCTTTTTTATTTTTTGTTTTAAGCAAGAAAGATTCAATGAATTAAAGATAGGCGGCTTCGAATGTAAAAGGAGCCGCACAAAGTCTTGGCCTCGGACCTTGCGAATGCTACAGACGGCACTGCACCTCCCACCACACCATATCACTTGTGCCATTTGAAATTTGTGTTGTTGTGTATGCGTGTGGAAATTTGAATTACAGTCATCCCTGCAAATTGTTTTTTGTTTTTATTTGGTTAAGCTTTGGCTACGATTATTCTTTTGTACCCAGTAGGAAATAAATTTATATATTCAAAAGCTTTAATCTGCAGTAAACAGACTATGAAACTTTAATTCATACAAACAAAAGCTATTGAAAACTTTTTATTTCAAAAGTTTTTATTAACTTCTGTTTTAATTTTTTTCTTTTCGTTATCAATTTTTTATAGAAAAAAACTTTTTTTTCCAAAAAGTTAAAGAAATTTTTGAGAAAGATGTTTAAAAATATGATTCAAAAAATAAACTTCCTCTGTTTTTATTAACTTTTGAACATAAAAAGTTTTTTTACGACTTTTATTCCAAAAAGTTGAGAAAAATTTTTAAGAAAAACAATAAAAAAAACATAAAAGAACATTTAACTCAAAGTTTTTTTTGGTTTGCTCTGAGGCACTTTTGACTAAAAGCCTTTTTTGGAAAATATTTAAAAACCACCCCTAATGCTGTTTTTGTGATATTATTTATTACACAATTACAACAATTAAGTTCGTGCAATAATTCTTCAAATACAGGTTTTGGAAATCAGGATTGAAGATACTCCAGCTTACTCTAGCGTCACTAAGATCCAATAAGAAAGTTTCAAATATGGTCCTGTAGCCTGTCGATGTTTTGAGTCAGCTGTTTGCAGTCACTTTGATAGTACTCACAGCATTCTGTTTTCAAAATGGCTCGTGCCGCTTAAGGTACTGAGTTATCTTGTCTTCTGGGTGTATGATGTGGTGATAAATCGACTTCTCCCTGGTTTTTCCAGGCATGAAAATTGATCGATCATAGCAATTTTTAGTACCGAATTTTTTTTTTCCAAATATAGTCTTTATGTATATTTCCCCATTAAAATTATCATAATATCTTATTATTTCCAATTAGGTAACATGCATTTGTATAAAATCTTTAGGGGTATTATTTCCAACTGTATGGGATTCTTCACACAGTCGCAATTGTGTGAATATTAATTTTCATGATTCAAAGTTTTTGATACCCGCAAAGCGACTCAATTTGTTTTGTAAGTGTGCATGCTCAGAATGGCTTTAGTGTGTTATTTACAATTTTCCATGTGTATGAAGTTAGCGAAATAATTTCATCGGATCGGATCGGGAGTAGGCTTGGAATTTGCAGAATTTTTGCAGAGATTTTGTTGCGGAGAGAATGATTTTGTTGCGGTCCGTTTTCATCAAAAAACCCCATGTTTCGCTAACTTTATATGAATTAAGCGAAACAACTTCATCGGATCGGATCAGGAGTAGGCTTGAATTTTGCAGGATTTTTGCAGATAATTTGTTGCGGAAAGAAAAATTTTGTTCCGCTAAAAATTAGAGAGTTATGAAAAATTTTTATTTTTTCAGTGTAAAAATTTAAAGATTTTTAGCTAAGAACTTGCAGAATTTGTTGTGGTAACAAAAATTTTGTTGCGATAATTTTTTTCCAAAAAACCCAACGTTTCGCTAACTTCATACGATCTGCTCCAAGCAATTTTAACGAAACATCACGTTTTTGATAGGAAAATTATCGCAACAAAATTATTGCTTTCACAACAAATTAGCAACGAGAGCTCTGCAAATTCTGAGCTAAAAATTTTTAAATTTTTACACTGAAAAAAATAACTCCCTAATTTTTAGCGCAACAAAATTTTTCTCTCCGCAACAAATTTTCTGCAAAAAACCTGCAAAATTCTAGCCTACTCCCGATCCGATCCGATGAAGTTGTTTCGCTTACTTCATATGAAGTTAGCGAAACATGGGGTTTTTTGAAGAAAACGGACCGCAACAAAATCATTCTCTCCGCAGCAAAATCTCTGCAAAAATTTTGCAAATTCCAAGCCTATTCCCGATTCAATCCGAGAAAGTTGTTTCGCTAACTTCATACACGTCAATTTTCCTGCTAGTACTCCAAAGCTGCTTTTTTATTTTGCTACTTTTGCTTTGGTTGATGTTACCATATAAATATTTGTGTTGTTATTTATTATTTTTTATACCCAATTTCTATAGATAAATCTGACTTATGGCACTTTTCACATACTGCTTAGGTATTTTGCAATTGTGTATTCATTTTCTTAAATAAAAATGTCCATTGATTAGGTCGTAAAAAACATGCCAAAAAGGAAGTTAGACGTTAACGGGTTTTTGTTACAGAAATCGGTAAATGGGTCATTTAAGAAGAAAAAAACTGCGGAGAGCTTAATCTAGAGAGTGCAAATCGAAAAGGGTGGCCAAAATGCACCCTTAACCGGTTTTTCAATAATATCTAGTGAACGAAGCAAAATTTTGATATATTGAAAATTTTTTGTAGAGAATTAAATTTGCCATCGAAATGGCTTATTCAGAAAATTTCAAAAAAATTTCTTATGCCAAACATTTTTGAAACAAAATAAAAAAATGCAAAAAAAAAACTAATTCTTTTGTTTTTTTACTCTTTTCCCATAACATTTTCAAAGTCAGAGATAGATAAGCCAAAGTGAAAAAAACTAAAAATGACATATTAAAAAATTTAGATTAAAAAATGACCGAAATATGGTCACTAGAACATAGAAATTTTGTTTATGCGGTCGGAAAAACGGTTTTTATCAAAAGCCAAAGCGTCTTACGAAAAAAGTGTGTACGGCACAAATGCTTAGCACGGTCCAAGAAATACATATGATTTTTTTCATAATTTTTGGGGACATTTGAAAAAAGTTCTCACATAATTCTTTGATGATTTTAAACATTTTTTGCAGTTGAAAATTTTTGGTTTTTAATAAAGTTAAATTCTTCAGGGATACTCAGAGCACAAAAGTTAATGAAAAATTAGGTTTTCTTTTGTTTTGTGCTGAATGTGAAAATTGTGTTTTTAACAAGATTTTTGGTTTAAAAATTAAGAACAAAAGTGAAATATTTTTTTTTTTTTTTAAACAGCTAAAGTTTTTTTAGCGTAAACTTTAGGGAACACACTGGCTTGCATTTAGCCCACTATTCAGATAAACTGAAAAGCAGACGACAAATAGAACGAATCTATGGAGGCAAGGTTTGGACTAAATTGCTCTATAACAATATTTATGCATACGCCACAGCATTCGTTTTGTGCCGATCCATATAAGAAAGATTAGTATTAAACATATTAAAAAATATTTACATACATATACGTACATTAGAGTGACCCAAAAGAGAAAAATTTGGAAAAGCTTAACCCTCTAACTAGCAAATTTTTGTTTGCATTGATAAAATTCATACTGACTAATAACACCGTTCAACACAAAAAAAAAAACACATTAGAAAATCTGAGAAATTCTTAAAGTAGACATTAACAAGAATACCCGTGTCTCGTCGTTTTTCTCCAGCACGTCAGATTTTTTTTTAATCGTTTTTTGAAATTTTTTAACCCACTGTATATGAAAAATGCAGAAATAACACATTCTTGTGTTAAATCGATGAATTTAACTATGCGATCCTTACATCTGAGGTGTAACATGTGTTCAGCAAACTTATGCAGGACATTACGAGGAAAACTTTTGTAGAACATTTCAACCCTCTAAAGCCCCCACATGTGGGTCATGACACCTAAAACATTGGAATATTGAGTCAGTATGTACTACAGAAATATTTGCTATAAAATTTCAAAACTAGATACTGAACACTAAAAAGTCGAAATTTCATCCCGAGAGCCAACAAATCGTTAAAATCAATGAGAACTTCTCATATTGCATATTTATTACATTTCTGATGCGCTTTCTTTAAGTTTTAAGCATTTTTCGTCTTAGGTGACTTTTAGTGAAATTTTCCGTAGAATATTTTTGTCGAATACTTTAGCCCATTATCACCCAGTTTTTGAAAGACAGGTTGGATTCATCCGAAATGTAATTTTAGAGTTTTACAGTGGGGTGAAATTTTGAAATTTTATGTATTATTTTTGTATATACCTTAGATACAAATTAGATACGATCTACTTATTCTGAGCATTTTTGAGATCGTAATAAGATAAACTATATACCAACCCGAGATTTTTCAGAAAACAACATTTTTTATTTTGATACGATTTTAAAAATGTTCAGAATGAGTAAGTAGATCGTATCTAATTTGTTTCTCAAATCAAGGCATATAAAACTAGTAACGGTGTAACTTTTGGCCTGGCCAAAAAATAAATACCCTACACTGAAATATTTCGAAAATTTTGCTTATATGGGAGGTGCCACGCCCTCTTGTCCGAGTTCACCCAGTTTTTGCTCAGAGCTTTCATTTATCATTCTGAGTGTCTGAGTCAAATTTGGTTCGATTATCTCAAAAAACGCTTTTAGTATAGCGTTTTGAAGCTTTTGCTTAATTGGGAGGTGCCACGCCCTCTCGTCCGAGTTCGCTCAGTTTTTTCTCAGAGCTTGCGCTTTTGATTCGTAGTATTTGTGTGCATTTTGGTTGCATTGTCGTAAAAACTACTCATAAAGTTGCATTTTGAATATACTTTTTGTATGGGCGGTAGGCGTGTCCGCTAACCGATTTTGCTCATTTTCAATCCCCCGAGCTATCTTTGACGGCGAAGGTAGTGTTGCGAATTTCATTGAATTATCTTGCTTACTTTTCCCAAAAAATGTATGTGGGTTCAAATAGTTTTTAATATTTTTATTAATTTAAATTCATAGTTTTTGGTTTACATTAAGATTTTTACACATAGTTTTACTTTTATTTTATCAATATCTTTTATAAATTATTTTGTGCGTTTTAACAGCGTCCAAACTCAAACTCAACTAACTGTCGTTTTTTGTCTCTTCTTTGTTCGTAGCTTATTGTTCATTCGTTTTCAATGTTGTCATGTTAGTAAGTTTTATTCGTCAGTCTCCAGTGTTGTTTCTAAGTCCGTCGATGATGTTTCCCTTCTAACCCTAGTGTTGCCGTCTATTCCATATCTTCGTCCAGTTCGAGTCACTCTTTCTTGTTGGTCGTGCTCTAATCCTACAATCGGCCCTCCTGACTGCTCATTCGTCCCGAATGAGGTACTCCATCTTTTCATGAATCCTGCCACCGTCGATGTACGCCCAGGACCCTCATGTTCACCCACTTTCACAACATCATACCTATCATGATCTAATTTCCGTAAAATCTTATAAGGACCGAGGTATTTAGATTTTAGCTTTAACCCAGTTCCGAACTGGGTACGTTTAATAGCAACCAACTCATCAATATTATAAGTTTCAGGCAATTTTCTATTCGAATCAAAGTTTTTACGGTTTTCTTGTTGAATTTTTAAAATATTTCGCCTAGCCGTTTCCCTCTCTCCGTCACGTGTCTCATTCAAGTCGTCTATAGCATCACCTATGATTAATTCATTCAAATCTGGCAAAGCTTTTAGACGCATGTCACAACCAGTTAAAATGCGAAATGGCGCAGCGTGTGTGCTTCTAGCTGGGGTACTATTTATATACTGTTGGACTTTAGCAACATGCTTGTACCATTGTTCTGGATGTTCAATTGAGAGCTTTGCTATCATTGGCACTACGACGCGGTGCATCCTTTCAACTTGCCCGTTGCCGCGCGGAACTCCTGTTGTAATTAAAAGGTGCTGAATTCCTTGATCTTCGCAATATTCTTTGAATAAGTGGGAGGTAAACGCAGCGCCCCTATCAGAAATAATCCTTTTTGGGTTACCAAATGTAACTGCCTGCTTTTTCAGACGTTCAACTACTACCGCGGCGCTAGTGTCTTTTGTAGGGTATAACCATACAAATTTTGAAAATGCGTCTACCACTACGAAAATATAATTGTACTGTTTGTTAGTATTAGTCATTGGACCTACATGGTCGATATGAAATGTAGCAAGGGGCTGACATTCTTTCGCTATAGGTGCTAAAAATCCTTCTTTTTTACCAAGTTTTGCATTAGTTACAATGCATTTGATACAATTACCGACAACCCTAGATACTTTAGAATTCAGTTTTGGAATAAAATACGACTTTTCGATTAATTCCTGAGTTTTTTTAATTGCGTAGTGACCTTGTCTGTGGGCAATTTTAATTATTTCGTCTTCCATCTGGCAAGGCACAACAATTAATTCTTTTGTTGGGTTTTTGTATAAAATATCGTGGAAGATATAAAAGTCTTCGTATTCGCCGTGTTCTAAAGCCTTAATTACTGCTTTTGTCCAGTTGTCTTCAGATTGCGCTTGCTTCAATCGGTGCCTCAGTGAATCTTCCATCAGTAAACAATACATCCTGGACAATGCGTCTACATGCCGCATCTGTGAGCCTGAACGATGCTCGATTTGATAATTAAATTCTTGAAGGAACATAGCCCATCTAGCCACTCTTGGAGGTACATCTTCCTTTTGCATTGTCATGGTAAAGGCATTACAGTCAGTAATGATTTTAAATTGGGAACCCATCAAATAAATCCTCCACTTCTTAAGTGCTTCCACTATAGCCAAAACTTCCAGTTCATATGCGCTATACTTTTGTTCTGCTAGTTTTGTCTTTCGACTCATGAATTGCACAGGATGGAAAGCTTGATCTTCTGACCATCTTTGCAACATCATTGCACCGTAACCATATTTGGATGCATCCGTATGAACTTCGGTTTCAGCCATGGGGTTAAAAAGCCTCAATACTGGCGCTTTTATAAGAGCATTTTTAAGCTGTTGGAAAGAAATTTGGTGTTCTTCTTTTAAATTAAAACCCGCATCTTTCTTTAAAAGATCCGATAATGGCCTTGCTATAAGAGCATAATTTCTGACAAAACGTCTGAAGTAAGACGTTAACCCAAGAAAACGTTCGACTCCTTTTCTATCTTTTGGCAAAGGATAAGTGCTAACTGCTTTGGTTTTTTCTTCAGAAAGCCTTATCGTACCATTTTCAATTACATACCCTAAAAAACTGACCTTTCTTTGTAAGAATTGGCACTTCTTCCATTTTATGCGTACACCGTGCTCAGCTGCCACTTTTAAAACTTTTTCCAATTTTTCTAACCCCTCTTCTTCATCCTTTGACGGAATGATCAAATCATCCATATAAATAGCTACGATTCCCTCTTTCATAAGATCCCTAAAAATTACACTGACGAATCTGCAGAAGGCTGCTGGTGAATTAGAAATACCAAAAGGTGCAAACAGAAACTCATACTGACCTCCATGAGTTACAAAAGAAGTATATTTCCTAGATTGTGGCTCTAATGGCACATGGAAGAAACCGTCTTTTAAATCAAGGGTTGTGAATACATTAGCTCCATGCAGTCTGTCGACAACGTCGTCAATCAGAGTCATCGGGAAATTATCTCTAATGATTTTCTTATTTAGCTTACGATAGTCGCAACAAAGGCGCTTATTACCATCTTTTTTGTTAACCAAAACAATTGGTGCTGCATGCACCGATGTACTAGGTTGAATAATTCCCTCTTCTATCCACTCTGCAATCTGTTTATCAACAATGCATTGATTTTCATGAGAAATTCTTCGTGGGCGTTGGTAAACCGGGGCTTCGTCAGTCAGAATTATTGACATTTCGACAGGACTTACTGCATTTTTGTTAGGTATGTATTCCCTTATTAAATTGCTTAATAATGTGTGGAGATCTCCTTTGAGATGTGAAAGTTCAATTTCTTCGCGAACGTCCCCTTCAAAGCTCATGCATAAATATTTAAATTCATTTAGAAGACTAAAATCAATTGTTTCATTGTCTTTTAAGTCACCTTTTCCAACATTACTTGCGCTAGCCTCAAAATGTTCGTCATAAAAGTTTTCATTTTTGTTTTGAATGAATTTCACACCGTACTTACTCACATTAATATCTACTTGATCTAGAACTGAATTTCCGAGAATTATCTGATATCTAATGGCTTCGTTTTTAACAACGTGAAATTCTAGTTTGAGCTGTATTTGGTCCATTTTAGTTATAGCTAAAAAACTACCCATTGTAGTCAATTCACTGCTCCCAATACCAAACAGCCGTCGTCTATCTTGTTGTAGTTCTTGACCGGTTTTAATTTTTTCAAATTCGTCTTGTCGTATTAAACATAGGCTACACCCAGTGTCTACCAAAGCTCTAAATTCAACATTTCCAACCAGTACTTTTTTAAATTTAAGACTACTTACATTATTTTCGTAACTTTCTCCAACATGCAAAGTATTACTGTTACTAGTTTCTTGCTTTATCTCAGTATTTTCTTTAAGACTGCATTCAAATGACCTATGACCCATTTTTTTACACCTGAAACATTTATACTGTGCACTTACACAGTCTCTAGCCAAATGATTTGCATCACCACATTTAAAACAATATTTTGCATTTTTAAGTTTATCGCTTCGCTCTGCGTTTTCATCTTTAGGGACAACTTGGGGAATAGATCCCTTAAAAGGCTTGGATAGATTTGATTTGCCAGAAATTTTCTCATAAATTTTAATTTGATCTTTTAATTCACTAATGGACTTAGCCTGGTACAAAGCTGCCTTGTTCGTTTTAGTGTCTGGAATTCCCTCGATAAAGTATTCCATGACACTTTCATCATCGAGGTCAATCGCTTTCCCTATCTCCATAAGAGTATACAAGTACTCTCGAAGTGTTTCATTAGCCTTCTTTCGGCGATTTTGCAACATTCTGTGAACCTCCGAAGAAGACATCCTCGTACCAAACTCGTCCATTAACGCTCTTTTTAACAATTTCCAGTCCGTTAACCCTTTTTGGCTTCTAACAAATAGTTTTGCAGCGCCCTTTAGTAACTGCTTGCTGTAAATAAATTTTTGGATACTGTTCCAACCTACTACTTCAGCATTTTCCTCAAATTCTGTTACCCATAACTTTACATCATGTGAACTCGCACCATCAAACATTGAAAGACTTTCTTCAATATCTTTAAATGTAAATATTGATTTCTGTGCTGAGGCCGAAGGGCGTTCATCGACAGCTACATCCTCATAAACCGATTCCTCAGACTCAACTTCGCTGTCATCATTAGACTCTTGGAGGCCGAAATGTTGGAGGAGCCTGTCCTGTAAAATAAGTTTACGTCCCGTCGTAGTCAAATTTAATTCACGTAACTGTGTCCTTAGGTCTACACAAGTCATCCCCATTATAGTCTGCACATCCATTTTGTATAAAATAATTATAAGTAATACGCTATAAATAAAAAGTTTTATATTATTTCTCTTCTGCACAAAGAAATTCTTATCGGAATTTAAATTATATTTTAATTTTCAAAACTTTTAAATTATGCAATATACTCCACTTTTTTTCAGTGTATCTTTCTTATTTCATTTTACTTAAATTTTTCTCTCCTTTACAACTTATTTTTCAATTACAAAACTTGTTTTCAATATTTCGGCTTTTGAACTCAAGTCTCTTACTCTTCTTATTTTTATTTCTTCGTCTTTGCTTTTTACATCTACATATACTTCGAGAAAAATAAAAAAAAAAAATTTTATTCAAACTTCATCTTCTTTCTACCTTCTTTTTCTATTCAATAAACAAAAGTTTAAACGTTTTTAATATTTGAATTCTTAATGGAATTCTTTTCTCTTACACTCTTTAAAATTCTTTTATTTATCTCTACTCACAAACTACGATGTTTCAACCCTTATTATACAACTTGCTTGCTGGCCGCCTTCTCTTGTTAATAGGTAGTTGAATTTTATGTTCTCCCTTCTCTTCTATTCTCTTCTCTGGTTATACGGATTGTTTGCAGATGAACGCTCTCTTTGTTGACAGTTGAATTTTGAATTGTTTGAATTGCAGACAAACGCTAGTTCAATTCAACGATCTCTCTTCTCTGATTAAACGGACTGTTTGCAGACGAACGCTCTCTTTGCTGATTTTTGAATTTTATGATATCTCTTCTCTATCGTTGTTGTTCGATGACGCTCTAGCACACTGCATGCAATAAAAATAAAAAAAAACGGTGAAGTTTTTGCTTTGCTGATTGCTGTACGCCTTTGCTACAGTATATTGTTGTTGTAGCATAAATTCTATTTTTTCGAGTTTTCTTAAGTTTTTTACGTTTGTTAACTCTATTTAACTAGCACAATGTTTATTTTTGCACTTCTAGTTATTTTTGTATTCAGTTTTATATTTTTGGGCAAACAATTTCACTTGCAATTTTGATTTAATTTTTACGGAACACTTCTGACACCATTTTTGTGGGTTCAAATAGTTTTTAATATTTTTATTAATTTAAATTCATAGTTTTTGGTTTACATTAAGATTTTTACACATAGTTTTACTTTTATTTTATCAATATCTTTTATAAATTATTTTGTGCGTTTTAACAGCGTCCAAACTCAAACTCAACTAACTGTCGTTTTTTGTCTCTTCTTTGTTCGTAGCTTATTGTTCATTCGTTTTCAATGTTGTCATGTTAGTAAGTTTTATTCGTCAGTCTCCAGTGTTGTTTCTAAGTCCGTCGATGATGTTTCCCTTCTAACCCTAGTGTTGCCGTCTATTCCATATCTTCGTCCAGTTCGAGTCACTCTTTCTTGTTGGTCGTGCTCTAATCCTACATGTATTTCCACACACAGCCGTTACCCAGCCAGCCAGCCAGCCAGCCACCCAGCAAGCCAGACAGACATGGCTATATCGACTCAGATGATGACGCTTATCAAGAATATATATACTTTTCAATATCTGCCACGCCTCCTTCTCTGCGTGACAAACGGAAGAACAAAGTGAATATACCCTACACCCAGGGTATAAAAATAATATTTCATACTAAACATCAACCATATATTGCTTTAAAGCTAAAATCCCTAAAAATAACATATGGTATTTTCGAAATTTCACCCCGCTATAAAATTTTAAAACTAAATTTTTTTTGAAAATCGCTGTCCTAAGATTATATCGAAGTCACACAATGATCATTTTCCTAGAACACATTAACCCATTATATCCTGTGCTTATGGGTCTTTTCAATCCCCTTTTTCCAAAAAAAAAAAAAAAAACTGGGCTGCCATGGGTTAAATTATTCTACAAAAATATTCTATGGAAAATTCCATTAGGAGTCACTTATGACAAAAAATGCTTATAACTTAAGGAAAGCGTATCACGGATGTAATAAATATGCGATGTAAGATGTTCTCATTGTTTTGAAGGATTTGTTGGTTCTCGGGATGAAATTTCGACTTTTTATTATTCAGCAACTAGATTCAAAACTTTATAGCAAATAATTGTGTGGTACATATTGACTCAATATTCCCCCATTTTAGGTGTCATTTTTGCACATTTTAAGGAAAAGGATATAAATGACCCATATGTGGTGGATGTAGAGTGTTAAAGTTTTCTACAAAAATATTCCACTTAATATTTTGATTAAGATTGCTGAACACATGATGCACCTCAGATGTAAGGATCATATAGTCAAATACATCGATTTAACACAAGAATGCATTATTTTTGTTTTTTCATGTGTAGTGGAGTTAAAAACTTCAAAAATCGATTAAAAAAAAATATGACGTGCTGGAGAAAAACCACGATTTACGAGTATTTTTTTTAACGTCTATTTTAAGAATTTTTTGGATTTTCTCATGTGTTTAACAAAAAGTTCTAAATTGTCGTACAGTGTAACATGGAGCTACATGGACTTGAGTATACAAAATATGAGTACCAAGGACTGAGCTTGCATTCTTACATATAATACCTCAAGTAACAACGAAGTGTATGTTTTATTTCTACCCCCCACGGTTTTACAATATCTATAAGAATCTGAGCTGAATTTTCGGTACTTATTTTGTACACTCAAGACCACGAAGCTCCTGCTCTGTTAAGCGCGTGTTATGACAGCACGACGTTTTTGTGCATATCATTCATCAATCTGATGTATTTACTTTGTGCTGAGAAGAAAACAATTTTGGAATAGTGAAAGTTAATACAAAAGTTTTTTTCAAACATTATGTAAGTGCGATAAATCGAAGTGCATTAATCGAAAAGCTGAGTGCAATCTATTTTTATGCAGTAAATGTATTACATTTTGAGATTCAAAACCGAATCCAAAGTGGCTGTCAATGTCGAGTGTGGGCCCTAAATTGGTTTGGGAGTGGGCACCCCACTTTTTTTATTTAAACCGTTTTTTTTACCGAAATATCTTCGTGGATGCCAACATTACTAATTTAAATGATGTTCTTATGCCTTTTTACGGTTTTTTAGTGTAAAGGAAAGAACTAGTAGGCCCCTTAAAGATATCGCAGAAAAAAAGTAGTTTTCGTTAAGTGTGGGTAGAAAGGTGGCATGCCACTTCCCAAAAAATCTCGGTATTGAGTTTTCAGACAAGTGGACCGAGGAGCAGATGGCGGGCATGGATGGGTACAAAAAATAAGCAAAAGAGCATTGTCAACAAGGGCTAGAAATTACGTCACCTAGCTTAGTCTGCAAAACAATTGATCTGGCATTGACGCCGAAGACAATCAAGCCTGGTTTCAGGGCAACAGGCGTGACGCCATTCAATCCAGACGTTTTCAGTGACGCCTGAGCAGAATTTGTTGAATTTGTGTTAGACAATGTTTCTAAAATAAATTTATTTTGCGTTTTCTCCATTTGATTGCGTTTTATTTCATATTTTATCATTTTTAGCCGATTTTCTAAGGGTGTCCACAAACGAACCAAAAGTTTTCACTATATTTTTGATATGATTTTTCCAACTGATGAAATCAATTACTTATACTTATATGTCTGCATACATTTGGTCAAAAGTTAAGAGTCGAAAACAAAAGGTGCCCACACCCTGTGCTCTTCACATATTTATTAAGAAAAAACAAAAATGTACCGATTTCGTTATTTTTCTGGGTGAAGAAGCATTTGAAAAATAGATTTTAAAGGGATAGATTAAGGCTTATTATGTAGAATGCCTATATGTAATACAAAAAAGAAAGGGTGGAAAGCATATTCTGTGATATTTAAATTTTTTGTAATTCTTAAATTTTTTCCGTACTTTTTTTCCACTAATTTCGGAAGTTTTGGATTCCTTGAGAAGGTAAATGTATTTGCTTTTTAATTAGCGACAATTAAAAAGTATTAAATTGAGTTTTGTGTGTGTCTTATATAAAATTAATGGAAAAAGGTCAAATTTATCCGTTTTCCTGATAAAGAAGCTCAACCCGGGTCGATTTAGTATAACATATCAAAAAATTTCATATAAATTTTTAGCGCCAAACACATGTTTTTCCGCAAGAAAACTTATGGATTTATGATTTTGAAATTTTTCATACAACTTTTGGGCCAGTCTAATATACATATTTATGTAGTTATGTATGCAATTTAAAAACTGTACAAATGCAAATGCACAATTTCAATTAACGAAATAATGAGTTTTCAATAAAACTAAAAACGAAATGCAAATTAATTGCGGTAGATGGATGCGCTTAAAGGCATTAAAATGTTGTTGATTAACGACTTACGTGTGATTAATTTTTTGTTGTTTTTTCGTGAACGCGCTATTTAAATTTTGTAGCTACGGCAGCAACAGCTTGTCAATTTTTGAGCGCGAACACTGCAAATGTTGTAAATTTTTTATTTTTGTATTGTTATTATTTTTGCTGCTTCTACTCCCATGACATCATATAAGCCGACATAGAATTAGTTTTGAAACAAATTTTGAGCTTAAATTAAATTGTACGCTAAACGCCAACTTTTTTTTATTTCTTTATTTTTATGGGTAGCTGCACTCACTCTACACAGAGTAATATTGGTGTTGATGGAGAAATTAACTTTTGCAATAAAAGTTCTAGTAAAGATGCAATATGTGGAGGTACCTTTAAAAACACTTGCTGCTGCTAAGAGTTAAAATAAAAAAACCGTTATATTCAGTACACTATACATTCGCACTCGTAAGCTTTGAATTGACGCTAAAAGCTTTTTCAAATTGTTTTGCCACACATGCACGCTTTCGAAATTGACAAAGTTTTACGCGCACGCATTGACAACTTTGGCACTTCATTACGCGCGCGGCGTTCGTTCAGATTAAGTTAAGTATCTAAAAGAAGCAGTGTGATTACTTTTATGTCTACTCACACATACAGCAACAATATTTTGTTATTGTTAAAGCTGACTGACATAATTACTTACAATGTGAATTTGACGCGTGCCAGCAACAAGCGTGTGAAAAAGCTCAAAGCACTAAAAACGTCATATCGTGAATTCGCTTTGCTCGCATGCTAATGTTGATTTTGCTTGTGAATCTATCAGATGAATATATATAAATTGTGTTTAAATTGCAATTTAACATGTTTTGTAAATTATGTGCATGTGTTGTGTTTATTGCTTTTTTCATACTTCCCAAGGGGAAAAGAAGTGCTTCAAAAACCCTTCTGAAGTGCATCTTTTTCACCAATAAGGGCTTCCGCTCCGTTAGGACTATAGTTTCTTTTTAACATTGCATGTCATAGGATGTAAGCGAGAAAAAGCTTACCACAGCCTTACCAAAAAAGGGTTATTGAAGCGCTTATTTGTATTGCTGCGGTATGCGTTTTTTCAATAAAATTTAAAAAAAAGAAAACCACTTGGCCGCACCAGGATTTGAATCCACGACCATCTGTGTGATAGATAGAAACATATTATTTTTACTTACATTTACCAACTCTTTAGACCGCTACACCAATGCCCGATGATATGAAGAGGTATTAAATTTGTATATTAAGCGAATGTTGTCCAAACAGAATTTGACATACGAATGCTCCTACAAACTGTACATAGAATCATTGTGCAAAGAGTTTCAATTCAATGAAGCAAAAGTAAATAAATAAGAGGAAGGAAAATAGAAAAGTGAAATAAAAAAATGTTAAATAAAAAATATTTTAATAAAAAAAAAAAAATGAAGCAAAAAAAAAAAGTAAAAAAAAGGAAAAAAAAACAATTTCAATTCAATTAAACAAAAGTAAATTAATAAGAGAAAGGAAAATAGAAAAGTGAAGTAAAAGATGTTGAATAAAAAATATTTTATTAAAAAAAAAAAAAAAAAAAAAGTCACCCGGGCTAGGTTCGAACCCATGTTGTTCTTACTGCAGCCTTATAAAAAATCAATGTGAAAGTGCTTCTAAATTTCTTTGCGGACAAGCACTTTTGAAGTGCTTGGATCAGAAGCGCTTGAAATTTTTCCTCTTGGGTTCTTTTAAGAACTTGTCCAAGACGAAAAATTACAATGCTTCTGATCCAAGCACTTGAAATTTTTGCTCTTGGGCAAGTTCTTTCGCTGGGCAAAGAAAAAGCAAACTCCTCAAATTGTTTGCGGAGTTCCTGGGTCGATACTCATCAGTGCAGGACTACACTGTTTAGGGGTTGTCCTTAAACCTCGTGACTCTAAAATTCGTCCATTGACACCCAACCCCAATGTGACGTTAACGTAGAAAAAAATATAAAAAATAAACAGATCGTTACGCAAGCGTAAGCGGACCCCTCCCCCTCCTAGAAGCTTCACGAGGAATATGCACACATCCTTACCAGGTCTTCTTACACTGGTTAGAGCCTAACTGCGTACAATTCAGGTACGGAGCCCTTAAAACATGGTGGAAGGGAATATGGGCGATCGTCACTATTCAGACTCAGGATGGCTTATCCAAGCTCGCTGGGCTCCATGTGGACGGACCTCTTCTTGCTTGCCTGTAAGGCGTCATGAGACCCATGCCGAGAAGTGAACAGGTTGGGGGTCAAGATAAAGATAATTTTATCGCGTACAGATCTAACCAGAGAGCTATTGAGCTCCGGTACTTGATTGCCTAATCTGTATATTCGGAACCACTTCAAATGTGGTTCTTCCATAAGTTTATTTTATGGGTATGGTTTTTTAAAGCTAGATTTAAAGCACAAAATTTCGGCTGTCTAAAATCGAGTGAAACCGGCTGGTGGCACTATCCACACATTTATTATTATGGAACAAAATGTGATTGCGGGCCAAGGCAAACCAATCGATCCAGCATAAGATTTGTGTCCAAACTTATGTTGAAATTCTGATACAAAACACCATTCAGGTAAACTGCAATCAACGTAATACTTAAAGAAAATTTTTTTTGGAAATGGGTTACCTTGTAGTTTCTTTGTGTAATATATTGTACTTCCCCTAAAATCAAGGAAGGTTAGGAATATATTTCAAAAAAATGTTTTCTTACATGGCACGTCCATCTAAATTTTTTCGAAATTTCCAGTTGGGTTATCAGCTTTTTATAAAAATTCACAGAGCTGTTCTAATTATTAGTTTTGCGAAAAAAAAAAATTTTTGCAAGTTATGGGCATGGAACTTCAGAGTGTCAAAGTAGTGTTTTTGCGTAAAATCGATGCAATTTTTTTATTTGAGATCCCGCCATTTTGTCAAAAATTTAATTTTTTAATTTTGATTTCCGCACTCTTGTAGCATTTTAAATGTTATTTTAATTTCCATTTTTAAATTTGGAAAATTTGAAAATTACAAATTGGCGGCAATTTTTTGAAAAATCTTTATCTTAAAACAATATTTTTTTAAAATTTTTTTTTTTACAGATGAAACACAAACATTTTGTAGAAGAGTTGTTTTATTCCACGGGCACTTTTTTTCAAAAGAGTCACGTGATAATTTTTTTATTTATTTTGTGCTTTGATTTACACCCATTACACACATGTATGTATATACGAGTATAGAAAGTATTACTTCTTAAAGAAATTATTCTGCCTCTAAATTCACCTCGGGACTTGAAGTTTTATTTTTGGTACAAAAGTAATTTTTTTTTTTTAATTGATTACACTGGTTTACAATTATTTCGGTTATACATTCCGATTTATTTTCCATTGGTTTCTATTTGACCTTTAATTTGTGAAAAAAGACATGCATTTTTTAATTTCTTAATTTGAAAAAAAAAAAATATGTTGAATAACGGCCAACGTTCGCACTTGCGAACACCACCTTCTAGGGCCTCCAGACTAGTTAGCTCAAATCTGACAACGGATTTGGATTTTTTGACCCCAAATTACCCTAGATAACATAGTTTCATATAAAAAGAAGCAGTTTCAATCTTTTTAGCCGAAAATGGGTTAAAAGCGTTTGACCCCATAGAAATTTAGAAGCACTTACACAATGTTTTTTTTTAAGGCTGCAGTAAGAACAACATAGGTTCGAACCCAGTCCAGGTGATTTTATTTTTATTTGGTTTTTTATTTTTTGCATTATTTTTTTTTTTTATTAAAATATTTTTTATTCAACATTTTTTATCTCACTTTTCTATTTTCTTTTCTCTCATTTCTTTACTTTTGTTTGATTGAATAGAAACTGATTACACAATGATTCCATGTAAGGCTGCAGTAAGGACATCATGGGTTCGAACCCAGCGCGAGTGATTTTGTTTTAACTTTTTTTTATATTTTTTTTTTGCTTTGTTTTGTTTTTATTAAAATATTTTATATTCAAAATTTTTTTATATCACTTTTCTATTTTCCTTCCTCTTATTTATTTAATTTTGTTTTATTGAATTGAAACTGATTATACAATGATTCTAAGTATGTAAGGGTGTAGTAAGAAATGGTAAATGTAAGTTAAAATAATTTGTTTCTATCTATCACACGGACGGTACTGGATTCAAATCCTGGTGCTGCCCTTATTTTTCGTTTTATTGAAAAAAAGCTTACCATACATATTAGAGCGCCCACAAGATGTATGAAATGTGCAAAGTTGTAAATTTGTTTGCTCCCCGTCCATTTCCTGAAATTAGAGGTCAAAAAAATAAGATCTCAAAAAAAAATTTGGAATCGATAGTGGAAAAAACCCAGCCGGTTTTCGATCAAAGGTCCAAAAATTGACTAAAAAAAGGGAAGTCTCTTTGACTGCCCGTTACTTCAAAACTGTTCATTTTTTCATAATATTTTTAGGACAACTTTTGTAGAGCATGATTAGGTCAACATTATCTTCTCAGAAAGTTTTGGTCCAATAATTAAACTTGTTGCTGTTTCGGTACAAAAATTTAAATTTTTTAGGAAAATTTTCATGTTTTTTTTGCTATATACGTAAATTGGTTTTTTGTAATTTTTAAAGGGCGGAATATTTGTTATGGAATTCTTATGTTAAAGGAAATTAAATGTTAATTAATTTAAAAAGAAAAATTTTACAAAAATATTAAATTTTAAGGTATGAAGCCGGTCTGAAAGTTTGGAAAAAAATGAAGCATTTTAATTTTTTTCTTTTAATCGCTTTTTTATTGGATGCAAGAAAAAGTATTGCTAGTTGTTATTAAATGCATCATTTAGAACTTTTGCCTTCAAAATGAGCTATGAAATGGGATTGTGAGACATTTTTTCAAAAAGTTATGATCATTTTAAAATGACACCATGAAAGTTAAAAATCATGTATGGATTTTCTATAGCAATTGCCATATTACTATATCTTTTATAATGTTATTTTAAAATGGTCATAACTTTTTAAAGAAAAATCATACAAGACTATTCTATAACTTATTTTGAAGAAGAAGAACAGTACTAAATGATACATTTAATAGAAAAGACCAAAACGATTTTGTGCGCGTTCTACGCAACCTCAAAAATCGTGTTTTTTGAACATTAGGGGTAAGATATCTCACAAGCCAAAAGTGATACAGCAATTTCGCGTCCAATTTCGAATTCAGCATTAATAACTACATCTAAAATTACTATTTTGGATTTGATTTGTAGTCCTTTTTTTTAAATACCGTTTTTCGACCACATTTTAAAAACCATGCCGTGAACCAATTTTGAAAACATTTTTTTCTTATTCAGTAAATGCTCAGGTGCAATTTCACAGCTTTGTGCAGTTCTCGACAACTTGATTGAAATTTTTTCCTGAACTGCTTGCACGAATTTGGAAATTTTCGATTATCTCTACTGGAACAGCCCAAAAACGCACTAAAACGAAAATAAATGCTATTTTCGTGTTTAGCAATTCCAAATTAGTTTAAGAAATATGTCTACTGAAATGGTTTCTTACCAGATTAAAAATTAAGAAGAAAAAATAAAAAAAAAAATTTTTTTTTAACTTTGAAATGGGCTCCATTTTAAAAACTAAAATTTTTTAGGAATTTTTCTTTTAAATTAATCAACGTTTAATTCTCTACAATATAGGAATTCCAGAACAAATATTTCACCCTTTAAAAATTACAAAAAACCAATTTATAGAAAAAAAGTCATGAAAATTTTCTTAAAAAATTTAAGTTTTTGTACCGAAACAACAACAAATTTAATTTTTGGACCAAAATTTTTTAAGAAGATAATGTAGACCAAGTCATGCTCTACAAAAATTGTCTTGCAAATATTATGAAAAAATGAACAGTTTTGAAGTAACGGGCAGTCAAAGCGACTTGCCTTTTTTAGTCAATTTTTCGACCTTTGATCGAAAACCGGCTGGGTTTTTTCCACTACCGATTCCAAATTTTTTTTTGAGATCTTATTTTTTTGACCTCTTATTTCAGGAAATGGACGGGGAGCAAACAAATTCGGAATTTCGCACATATGGGCGCTCTAATACATGGTACAAACCTTTTCAAAACGATCAAGATTTTTTTTATGGCATCCGATTTGGCTATAAATTGACATAAGCAATAGTTGCATAGTGGAAAAAATTACTACCAAATATTTTTTCAAAATTTAAAAAAATGGCGGAGATATGGGACTTTGAAATGTTTGGGTTAGTTTTTTTTGAGAAGCTATAACTTCGGTTGCATTTATCCAATTTTCAATTTTGTAGTGTTAAATGATTTGTCTTAAAACAGGCTTTGAAATAAAAACTAGCAAACATTTTTTTTTTTTTATATATAGTTTACACTGAAAAAAAAAATTTAAATTTAGTTTCCCAAAATACGTCCTTTTTAATATTTTTTATTTTTCTTCTAAAAAAAGCTACAAGTATAACTTACCAGTCCTCCAAAAATTGGAGTGGGCCTGCCAGTGGTTCTCCAGAAAAACAACAAAATGTAGCATCTTCCCCAATTTTTCAGTACATTTTTTTAATTTAAAATTTTTATTAAAAAAAATTTTTAAATGCTGAAAATAGTTTATTGACTGTTTTTTGGCTTGTATAGTACTACTATAAGTACCAACGCACTTTTTTCAAATTCAAATTAACGTTTAATTAAAAATTTCAAATTCAAAAAAATTGTACTGAAAAATTGCGGCAAAAGCTACATTTTATTGTTTTTCTGGAGAACCACTGGGAGGCCCACTCCAATTTTTGGAGGACTGGTAAGTTACACTTGTAGCTTTTTTTACAAGAAAAATAAAAAATATTAAAAAGGACGTATTTTGGGAAACTCAATTTAAATTTTTTTTTTCAGTGTAAACTATATATATAAAAAAAAAAAAAAATGTTTGCTAGTTTTTATTTCAAAGCCTGTTTTAAGACAAATCATTTAACACTACAAAATTGAAAATTGGATAAATGCAACCGAAGTTATAGCTTCTCAAAAAAAACTAACCCAAAAATTTCAAAGTCCCATATCTCCGCCATTTTTTTAAATTTTGAAAAAATATTTGGTAGTAATTTTTTCCACTATGCAACTATTGTTTATGCCAATTTATTGCCAAATCGGATGCCATGAACAAATTTCTTGATCGTTTACACATGGTTTGTACCACATATAGCATTACAAATAAACACTTCAAAAGGGCTTTTGAAGTAAGGCTGCGGTAAGCTTAAGAGGCTTTTACCCTAGGACATGCAATGTTAAAAAGAAATAATAGTTCTTACGGAGCAGAAGCACTTATTGGTGAAAAAAAAACACTTCAGAAGGGTTTTTGAAGCACTTCTTTTCCCCTTGGGGGTATCCAAAAGTTCTTGAGTTATTCTTTGCTGAGATTGTTTTGTTTGGTTTTCTTCTCAAACACACACAAAGTTAAACGGGTATCTTTAAGTTTCATTTCTTAATTAATTTGAAATTTTCGCAAACTTAACAATTTTTGTTGGTATTTCGATATATTTAAAATGCAACACAGTAACTCTCATTTTGTGGCAAATGCATCCTTAAGAAACGCGCGCGCCTGAGTTGTTACGCTAAGTAGCTTAATATGAGTGGTATTGTTATTTCTTCTTAGTTTTTCTTTCTTTCTTTTTTCCTTTTTTACTTTAAGTTTTTATTTTTATTGCAGCATGAAGGTCGTTGCACCACCATATGTACTTGGCTTTGATATTGCATTGCATTACACAGTTCCCAGTTCCGCCAAGTTGCACATAGCGCGCGACGTGCTGCGCGTATCTGAGTTTCGGCACGCGTTTAAATAGTAATTTAGTTTGAAAACAAGTTTTATTTAAGTTCCACGGGATTTTATTACTTAGTTTTTTAGTTAATTTTAATAAGTTATGTATAAGTCCAATATTTTCATTACAGTATTTCAATTTAGGTTCATGTTTTATATATTTCATTTCAAACCCGCAAAATAAAAAATTGTGTTTTTTAAGAAAATGCTTTTTCGTTTTAATTATTTAGAATAACATTGAGATTTTACTGTACACATTATATAAAATAATAAGTATCTTTACATTGCTTGCAGTTGCACAAGGCTGACCGCACACCAAGTCAAACAAAATGATTTTGATTCATATGTGGCAAGAAAATGTGTCACTTTTCAGCTCAAACCGGACGCAGTACAATATACGGAAAAAACTGAACCGTAAAAATGCATTGCGCCCGTAAAGGCAAACCTTATAAATAAAATTGCTGACCCGGCAAACGTTGTTCTGCCATTTTTTGTAGGTTGTGCGATGGTTTTAGTATGGATGATGTCCATCTTTACTTTCTAGATCAGAAGCCGGCAAGTAGTTTTAAGTGGGGTGCGGATACTATTGAAAATTTATGTCAAGGTCCAGAAAAAACTCCGTAAAGGCCCAATAATACAAACAAAAAAAAAATTGATTTCCTGTTCGGGTTAACGAAGAGTTTGGATTATAGAATGTATGCTATATTATACAATAGATAGGTATATTTTAGTGGACAAAAGAACCAAAAAAGATAAGACAATTTTTCAAGGTTTTTGTCATAAAAATATAGTTTAAATACGATTCCTTTGGTGTAATCCCTAAGTCTATGATATTTAGTTTCTAAAATATAAGAATGTCTCATAATTCATGCAAAATTTGAATTTTCCGCCAAAAAAAAAAAAAACAGTTTGACAGCTGACAGTTTAAGGTTAGTAAAAATTTGTTAAAAAAGATTTGCTTCTGGTGAAAAGTTGCCAAGTTCAAGCGACAAGCCACATTTGCGGTCTTGAGCCAGTTTTATAAAGTTAGGCACACGCGGTGTCTTCAAGGTGGGCGGCCGTAAATCTTGAGCGTATCTTAAAAAAGTGCAATTTTGAAGTTTTACAAACAATGTGGAGCCCACTCTAAAATTCTTCGACGGATGCAGTTCTATATGTTTCCAAGGAGTCTCCATTTGGAGCAAGAGCTTTGAAAGACTGAACAACTTCGCAGCCCATCATTCCATTCTGAAGCTGGAAGAACTTCAAAGGCATTTTAAGATTTTTTATTTCTGTAAAGTTTTGGAATCTCGCCGCAAATTTTTTCCAAGATCTCACATAAGATTTTAATAAACTACAATATAAATATTTTCATACTCAAAGATTATAGCCCAGGAAAATTAGAATATTTCTGAGAAAAAATTCCAAGTGAATTTTTTCACCGGAATTATATTTATTTATGCATGGTTAATAAAATGTAAAAAGTCCATTGAAGTCCATTGTGCGCATAAAAAGTTATTCAGGCTCAAAGGTCGCTAAAATCAGGTTTTTGCAAATATCTCGCCAACGCAAACTTTTACAGAAAAATTTTTCTCCACAATTTTGTAATTTCCTATGTAAAGATGTGAAAAATGTTTTCGTGTAGCTTATAGTTTAGGAGATCACCCAATTTAAAAAGTTGTGGACAGTTTTTATATGTAAATGCTACGTATATGTAAGTTCATATTAAAATATCTTACTTATAAAATTGCGAATAATCTGTAACGAGGAGTCGTACAAAATAAATAAGAAAACCTTTCAAAAAATAATTGGATTCTGTATACACCGTATTAAATTTCTTTTGGAGCCACTCATGATCTAAATGAAGGATATCTCTGAAACGGTAAGTCATACGATAAAAAGCAACATTATCAATTTTGTAGATAATTACCAGATCTACAAAAAATAAGCCACATTTGTACACATTGAGGTTACCGTTTAGAAGTTATTCAATAAAAACCGTTTTTTTGCCATTTATTATCTAAAGACAGAAAAAATATACAATGACGCATATGACTTCTCACATAATCTTAAGGAGCTTTAAAGAAGTTAGGTAAGCTTAAAATCTACAGACCTCAAGAAGTACCAGATCGTTTCAATGAAAAGCAATCCTGAAAGTCATATGAAGGCTTTCTGACTAAATTTGACTGTTTTGACTGTATTTTGCCCAGTTTTAGCAACCTCTCAAACAAGCAAGCAGAAAAAAATTAAAACTTTTTTTTTAAAAAAAGTTCGAAATCGTTTAGTTGCCCAGAGTTTCAACTTATTAAGAGGTATGTGACCTTCGAAAGAGTATTACAAAAAATTTACAAAATTTCAGAAATAAGTGGAGAAGGTCGTAATATATTTTCGACGAAATAACTGTACAAACCTTAATGTACATTTTTATAGAAAATAAATGTTTGTTTTAGAATTATTTGTATTCTGTGTATTCTGTATAAGACCTACTTATATATCAAAAACCAATACAAAAATTTGGAAAAATTCATTACGAATTGATTTTGTAATGGATGAAAAATAAAGTGTCAATTTTTATGGGATAGTCCTTAAATAAATGTATTTCACCTATTTACTCACATTTTGTTGATATTACCTTTTCACTTCAAATTTTTTTAATTATTTAAATAGCATAAAAATCGATGAAATTTCGGAAAAAAAATCTAGGTTATTCGAAGTACTAATACTACGCAGACGAAGTCGCGGGTAAATGCTGGTTACTTATAAAGAATGTATTTTTCTTTTTAAAATGCAATAATAAGGAGACAACTTGTTAAATTTAACGTAGATTTTTGGTGATCCAATTGAGGAGTGGCCGTACCAAAGGGCCTAAGTACCATTTCGAGGCAAAAGTAATGTCATACATATTACGTGCCATAATAATTAGTTATTTAACCGGTATCATTTTTTTAACAGAATGCCGTCAATTCCACATCGTCGAGTACATTTTTTGTGGAAACAGAAAAGAATTTTAATCATTTCTAACAAAATGTCACCCGAATATATTATGACACTACTTTTGCCTCAAAATGGTACATAGGCCTTTTAAAACGGCCACTCCTCAATTGTTTACAGCATTATTGATTCAAATAATATTGAACGTATAAGTGACATTTGATGAAAACGGTCGATTTATTTGAAGTTAATATGAATTATGGTTACAAAAGGTCAAATTCGGAATTCTGTAGTTTTCTCCGGAATTGAATTAAAATATTTAACTGGGAGTATGAATAATGCAAAAAACAAGCTTAAAATGCTTAACTCCATAGCATTCTTCCTATAATGGGTACACAAAATTATCACAAATTATCCCAAAATAAGTTTCAAGTGTATTACAATGTTATTACGTGAATGCTATTACATAAAAAAATATATAATTGGTTCATTAATTAATATTAAGACTTTTGTTGTGTCTGATGTGTAAAGTATTTCGAGTATTTTATTTATTTACTTCAAGTATTTTCAAATAATTATTATGTTGGTGCTGAAACTGCATTTCGAAAGAATTTATAGTGCGTGGATGAAATTAATGCTCTAAAAATATTTATCGAACAATCGTGAGAGTGGCGTGTGTGCGTTTCAACTTGTTTGTGCAGGCTTCAGCACTGCCTACGACAGTGTCTGTCAAAGAAGGATATGAGTTTTACTCACGCAGGAAGGTGGAACTAGTTAGGAAATACTCGTCAGAAACTGCTCACAAAATTTGCCTGCAAGAAATTAAGTGTAATGTTCAAGATGACGTACATAGTAATACCTATGCTTAATCAAAAATAAGTTTTTTGAGAATGCCAAATGAAACGGTTAACGGCATCTTATTTCAGTTATTTCATTGTTTCCAAATCTGAAATCGAATGAAATCCTAGCTGAATGGGTTTTTAGAATGAGGTCGAAAAATAGTAGAGTGATGTAGACAGACGTGGGCCACAGGTTGGAGTGGGCCACCCAAGTAATTTTAAGATTAGTGACATCTATGTGAAACCACGCACATTAATTATCGTATTTAGACGCGAGGTCACTTTTTATAAGCATTTGGGGGTTATAAACCTGCTTTCGCACTGTCCAGAGAAAACTGCTGTAGATTTTGGAGAGAAAGTTTTTACCCTCGTACCCTTTCATATGATTTGTGATTGATTTTTTACGAGAAATACTCAGGTAAATATGCAATATGTTAGTTAAACATGTTATCTTTGGAATGCAAAGTGATTTTTGCCCATTATTCACGTTGTGTTTTTGTGGAATGCATATGCAAATAAAGGGGCTTGTATGTAGAAGTGGGCCACTATTTGTGGACAGACATGGGCCACTTGAGTAATGCCGTTCTTTGCACAGTAAAGTGTTTTTATTAATTAGGCAAATGTCTTATTTACTCATTTCTATCATTTTAGCCATTATGCCTGAGGGGTCCATTAAATGTAACTCTACAATACAAATAACACAGGTTTACAAAAAAAAAAAAAAATGTCATGGCGTTTTGATCAGACTATGTGTTTCCTAAGGACTTTGACGTCCTGAACCTGAATCCCGGGTCCGTTTTTTTCCAGAACGTCTGAGAAAAAAGATTTCAAGGTCATATGGAGGTCAAAATGGGGTTCATGTGTCGTTTAGTGATAAATTCGCTAAAATTCTGAAACTATTTTTTAATCATTGAACTATTAGGTCTTAAAAAGAATATGTGAGCAAAAAGGTTATCTCGGACATAGTTTCGGAGATATAGCCATCGGAAGATCAGAATATATATCTTCTATGAAAACCGCTATAAGTTGGGAACCCCTGAATGGAATTGGAAAATATTGGTGTCATATGAAAGGTATTTTATTGTTGTTGATATTTTTGTTGTTGTTGTTGCAGGTGTTGTTGATTTATTTGTTGTTGTAATTGAAAAATTTCACAAAATTTCAAAAAAGCTCATATCTCGAAAACTATGAATCCAATTGAAAATATGATTGAAACATTTTTATAGTCGGTCAAAATACCTTTCATATGACACACATATTTTACAAATCCATCCAGGGGTTACCAACTTATAGCGGTTTTCATAGAAGATATATCCGGATCTTTCGATGGCGATATCTCCGAAACTAGATCCGAAATACCCTTTTCGATCACATATTATTTTGAAGGACTAAAAATTTAATGATAAAAAATTAGTTTCAGAATTTTAGCAAATTTATCACTAAACGACACATGACCTCCATATGACCTTGAAAATTTTTTCTCAGACGTTCTGGGAAAAACGGATTCAGGACGTCAAAATCCCTAGGAAGCACATAGTCTGGTAAAACGCCATGACATTTTTTTTTTGTAAACCTGTGTAATTAATATGTGCGTGTAACATTTTGCAAACCATTTTTGCTAAACTAATTTGAGGTCGTTGAGTATAAAAATCGCCGTTCTCGAGATAATCGACCTTTTCGATATTTTAGGTTATAGGTTCATTTTTTCGAACGTATTTTGAGAAGCCCAATTTCGATCGAATTTGTTTATACACTTTTAGAGAGAAAAGTTCTTAAACTTTCAACAAATGTACCAATATAGAAAATCCGATTCAAATTGGTTGAGTTATAGCAACGGAAATTTCATTTTTATAGTAGTTTTTTACACTTTTTCGTGTTTAAGCTAAATTAAACACGGTTTTTTTGCCAGTAGCTTATAGAAATATATAATATTTATATTTTAATACAATAGTGCATTAAATTGCAAATATTTAGAGAACAATTTTAGTAAAATCGGATAATTTTTTAAAAAGTTATTAAGGTTTTGGTGAAATAATTTTTAAATTTTTGTTGAAAAAATTAATTTTTTCTATGAAAATCGAAATGGTCTTATTTCACTAAAATGATCCGATTTTACTAAAATTGTACTCCAAATATTTGCAATTAAATGCACTATTGTAAATGAGAGAACTGGAATTTTCCCATTTAATCGAGAAATTTTTGACTAGGACGATTTCGTGGCTGCAACCCTCAGCAAAGAGCACCAAGTTATTGAAAATCAAGTTATTCAGAAGGATGACGAACTCCAACAACTTGTCGTTAGAAATGAAGAAGAGCCTGCGGCAACAACATCTACTTCAACTGCGCCTACAACAGCGACACGTTCTACATTAGACTTTATTGGACCACTTAATTATGTCACACCGAAGCTGAAATCCAATCTTGGCCGCAAACCACTGAGAAGCAGCATTAATTCATCCCCTGAAAATAGAGAGGTCGCAGAAGAAGCTGCACGGCGTCAAAAATCGCAGATACCAACAAAAGATTCAAAAGAAGTCAATTGTTCACAACCAGCTGTGAAAAAATGCAAAAAAAGGAAGTCCTCGGTTTCTTCAGATGAAGACATTGATTTTTGTATGATTTGCACTAAATTGATGCCGACAAAGCTCACAAAAAAAAATTCCATCGAGTGCGACATCTGCGATCGACCCTTTCATTTACAGTGCGTCGAAATGACCAACCGCACCGACTTCACGTGCGTCAATTGTGAGTAGGATCTGTGCTTTATCACCGCGAAATGTTTTTTTCACAACAACTTTGTAATTTCCACTTTATCACTCCTTTTTACAGACATTAAATATAGTAAACATTATTAAAGTCCATGTTTTTTTTAATTTCTGATCCTCATTTTGCGTCAAGTAATTTGAATTTTGCGAATTTGACAACAGATTTGTGATCAGCGCCTCTAAGAACCCCTAGAAGAAGAATTTAAAATAGATGCATTTTTCAGATAGAAATTTTGGTGGCGCACTTCTACCTACAATTTCGAAAAACTCGAAAAATTCACTTTTCATTTACATAAAAAAATAAAATTCTTTACAACTGAATTTAAAAAATCTGCTATAATGGAAAGTTGCGTCTTGGGATACTCTTGCGATTAAAAAAAAAAATTTTTAAAAAATTGAATTTTTCACCATTTTGCAACCGAAAATAAAAACATGGCCCACTGCTGTCTATATCACCCAACATTTGAAAAATAAAGAAAAACAACAAACTAGAATTAAAATAGTCATTTACGATGTACCTGCTAGTGCTGAATCCGAATACAGTTTCGGAATTGCTCTATCATATATGCTTTTGTATATTATAATAAACATAGTATTGTAAATATTATTGTAAAAATTAGCTTAATGAAATTGAATTGTATTTGAGATAAAAAAGTCGTTCCGAAATTTTGAACTTGACCATACGTTTAAATTTTATCAAAAGCAAAATATAAAAAAAATCCTTTTTTTCCATCTTTTGCCATATCTGAAAAAATTAAGGAAACATAGTTTTTTTGTAAACTATTTCAATATAAGCAAGAACAAAAATTGTACCCTATACCAGCAGTTTATTTTTGCTTTTATTTGTATTACTCGAAGGATAAAATGTCTAAAAAAGAATGAGTTCTGCAATGAAAAGTGCTTTGTTCCTTATTATACCCTTAACCCAGTGTATATTCACTTTGTCCTTAAGTTTGTAACGCAGAGAAGGAGGCGTGGCAGATATAGAAAAGTATATATATTCTTGATCAGCGTCACCCCCTGAGTCGATATAGCCATGTCCGTCTGTCTGTCTGGTTGGCTGGCTGGCTGGCTGGTTGTGTGTGTAAATAAATTTTTTGGAGAGACTGAGCAAGATAATTCAATGAAATTTGGTACACTGCCTTCGTCATCAAAGTTAGCTTGTAGGATTGAAAATGAGCGAAATCGATCAACGGACACGCCTACCACCCATACAAACAATATATTCAAACTGCAACTTTAGGAGTATTTTTCACGACAATGCAACCAAAATACACATAAGTACCACGAATTGTAAATGCAAGCTCTGAGCAAAACCTGGGTGAAATCGAACAAGAGGTCGTGGCACCTCCCATATAAGCAAAAGTTTCAAAATGCTATACTAAAAGAGTTTTTTGAGATAATTCAACTTAATTTCACTCAAATACTAAAAACTATAAATGCATGCTCTGAGCTAAAACTAGATGAACTCGGACAAGAGGGCGTGACACCTCCCATATAAACAAAAGCTTCAAAACGCTATACTGAAAATGTTTTTTGAGATAATCCAAGCAAATTTCACTCAGACACTAAACACTATAAATGTAAGCTCTGAGCAAAATCTGGATGAACTCGGACTAGAGGGCGTGGCACCTCTCATATAAGAAAATTTTTCAAAACACTGCAGTGTAGGGTATTTAATGTTTGGCCAGGCCAAAGGTTAAACACTTACTAGTTATCTTCCTCACATACTGAAGTACGTACATTTGAAATGGAATTTTAACATTTTAAAAAGTTGCAAATAAATCAACATAGTTTCTTATATTTTACAGAGCTATTTTAATTTTTTTATCGTGAGATATTGGCCGTGTTTCTTTTGACGCGTTTATATAATTAATTACGTATGTCACAAAAAAAAAAAAGTTTGGCAGCACTGAAGAAAATTACATAAAATAAATAAATGTCAACAAGCAAATTGTTATTTACCTTTTGCCTTGCTCTGCCATTTTTTAGAATCAATTTTTTGAGGTTTTGTTTGATTTTTTTTGTATTTTTGTTTGAAATTTATCGACAAATAGTCACCAGTGCTGGCTTTTATCGATAATTATGATATAAGCGACGTTTGTTATCGCCAACTATCGCTCTAACCAAAAATTTTTCTAATTGTATATACGCGTCAAAGGAAACACAGCTATTATCTTTAATATTAATAATAAAAAAAATAAATTCTTAGCTAAAGAAATATTTTTTTCCAATGCTAAAAGGAAATCCGAGCAATTTTAAATAATACAAAATAGCTATTTCATCTTGCTTGTGTTAGTAGAGTTCTGAAAAAACAAGATTTGGCCTAATTTGCTAGATTCAGTCAAAAATTTAAGTTAACACAGCTACAACTCTAATAAAATCATCTCCTCACCGATTATGCTCATTTTCATATTACCATTAACACGTTGATAGTAAAAGTGGGAAATAAAAAAAATTGGGAGCAAAAGCGGCTTAGAAATTGTTGAGGGAAGGTAAAGACGAAACAACTTTTGTTTCAGAGTAAATACGAAACAAAAAATAGCTGCACACAAAACAGGATATCTTTTTAAACAATTTTTACACGCAAAAAATATATAAGTAATTTTGACTCGTACGTTTTTTTAACCCAGTTTTACTCCGATAACATTTTTTTTTTGGAAATTTTCCAACGTTTGAAAATTTATGATTTTTTGCTAGACATATGTTAGATTTCTGCTGTTGTTATTTTTTATTATACTAATTTTACGAACTTTTAGTCATTATTTGCATGAATCTTAAATTCTATGCATTTTTCAACTTAGAAAATCATGACAATTAGGATTAGAGAAAAAACTACTAAGCATGGCTATGGTAACATATGTTTCGGTTACCTCCACGTAACCATCATCAGACCAATTTATGTTTTATTTAATTTATTTTAAATTAAATGAAATAACAATTGAAAAATTTTTTAACTTTTTTCTCTAATCCTAATTGTCATGATTTTCTAAATTGAAAAATGCATAGAATTTAAGATTCATGCAAATAATGACTAAAAGTTCGTAAAATTAGTATAATTTTCATATAGTCAACATAAACCATTTTAATTAATTATGGAGAACACGCCAATACATGTGCAACTGGCAACCCTAGTAGCCGCATGACAAACCGGTATTGATTTCGCAGCCAATGGCTTGACCTTACCAAACAACAACAACAACAGGAGCCATGACGAAGTGGAAAGAGAACAAAACTCACTACATGAATATAGGCACTTTAGCTACCAATTTTTCTGAGGGTACATAGCGCAGTACATTTATCAATGCGCTATGTAGAGAGATTGACTCCGAGGTTCGTAGTTCAATCCCGGCCTCAGACAAAAAGTTCAAAAATTTTTCAATTGTTATTTCATTTAATTTAAAATAAATTAAATAAAACATAAATTGGTCTGATGATGGTTACGTGGAGGTAACCGAAACATATGTCACCATAGCCATGCTTAGTAGTTTTTTCTCTAATCCTAATTGTCATGATTTTCTAAGTTGAAAAATGCATAGAATTTAAGATTCATGCAAATAATGACTAAAAGTTCGTAAAATTAGTACAATTTTCATACAGTCAACATAAACCATTTTAGTTATTTTTTATTTTAAAAAGTTTTTTGAACAAACACATCATTGACAAAAGACCCGGTGACTGAATTGTAGGTACGACCGTTTTGGGCCCAGATTTGAAAAAAAAAAAATTGTATTGCACCAATCAATTGGGAAAGGTCGAAAATGGATTTTGGACATGACCAGAAGAGTCCCTGATCGCTCTAAGTGACTGTTTTGGGCCCACTTTTGAAAAAAAAAATATATATATTTCCCCATCGATTGGTGCCCATTTTCCAAAAATGGGACGGTGGACGGTCACAAATTAATGAGTTAAGCATTTTTTTTTTTAAATTTAAACAAATCCTCTGTTATAAATACATACATTGATGTTCTATAAAAGGCTAAGCCTCATTGTACTACGTGTATGAATCTTAAAAAATAAATAAATAAACAAAAACCGTTATGCAGTTAACTTTGCAAAATACATCATAGGTTTTGCACACCCATGGTAGGATTATCGTCCCAGTACGGCCAAGTCTTGTCCCTAATTTTTCTGTTGCACTGTGTTATGAGACATACACCTTTCACAACATAACAATTACTTTAAAATTGTTTCATAATTTTTTTTTTTTTTTAATTTTTGAAAATAATTATTATTTTTTTTTTTTGTTAAATTTTCACTTATTTTTCAGACATCAATCTCGCACTTTTGATGTCGTTAGAGAAGATCTAATCTTCTTCACATTATGTAGATAGCATATCAACATAAAATTTTTTTTTTTTTTTTTTGTTTTAAATCACCTTTTAACGTTAACGATAATTTAATTGATGCGCCTTAATAGTTTCACAAATTTAATTACTGTAATGTTTTATCACAACTCTAAAATTTGTTGCTGTAAATACTTCACGAAACACGACAAAAATGTTTATACGAATTTTTCGGTTTTTCTATAAATTTTTTTTTTTACAAACAACCGCTACCGTCGTCTTGTTCATTCACAATTTTGCGTCAAACTAACTGTTGACTGCGTTCATGTTTTCCGTTTTTTCCTGCCTTTCATGTTTCCATAAGATTTTTCCCATGTTGCTGCTGCTTTTGCTGTTGCTGCTGCTGATTTTTCTGTTGCTGCGTTGGTTGCGTTGCGCAGTATTTTTTTTTGCTGCTTTTCCATCATTGCTGCTGCTGCTTCTGCTGGCTGTCACAAACAGCTGTTATTTGTTTTGTGTTGCTATGTTTAGTGATAACAGTCGTATGGTTGCATGTTGCTAGCAACATGCTGCCACCATATTGTTGAACTTGAGCTAATTATTATGTGTTAAGTTGTATTTAGTTGCTGTTCATTGGTTTGTCTCTCATAAATTATGACAGTTTGCTTTTGTGTTTGCTTGGTTTTTTTGTTTATTTATTTGGTGTGAGTGAGTGTTTGTTTGTGTGTGACGTGTTACGTCTTTTGGAATACGATGAATGGCCAACATTATTATCAAATAAATTAATTATTCCGTAAGAATTATTTGTAGACATTTGTATCTTCTTACAAAACATATGCATATAATGGATTGTATAATGAAATTCGTAGATTGACTGATTAATTTGATGTTTTTTGTTTAAGTTTTTCATACATATGTAAGTATGTATGGACTCATTTTTTTAGATATAAATTAATATCAAAAAGCTCGCTTACTGTTATCTTTAATTAACACTGATTAAAATAATAGCGTTTGTTTTACTGGCAGTTATACCAATATTGATGATGTAAACATATATTTTGTTAACATTTTTTAAGTAACATGCAAACAGATAATGTTATTCGACGTTTAATATTAATAATTTACTTTGAATTTCTATATAGTTCATGCTGAAATCTGGAAAATCAATGACATAAAGCACTGAAAATCGAGATTTTTTTTCTTTCCGTTTCCGAGATAATCGAAAATTTCAGATTTTGAGGTTAAAGAAGTGTTCACGCTATATTAGTACAAAAAAAAAGCTATATCACAAGCTAAAAAAGTGGGCGGTGCCATGCCCCCTAAATATTAATTTATCATATCTCCAAAACTCTTTGCCGCAGACAAATGGAATTTGGGCAATTCTCAGGAACCTTTAACCTATATATGTCAAAAGTGTAAGTTGTAATTACTCAAAATAGTAATGATTTTTTGTGAATATTGGCCCGCGCTCATATTGTTCAAACATTAGCAAGTATGTGGATAAAATTTTTTGTAGAAATATATGGATTTCGCGCCAATTTTGAGCTCGACGTGCTACCATGTACAGAAGTTACTTTTGAATATCAAATGTACATGGTAGCACGTCGAGCTCAAAATTGGCGCGAAATCCATATATTTCTACAAAAAAATTTTATCCACATACTTGCTAATGTTTGAACAATATGAGCGCGGGCCAATATTCACAAAAAATCATTACTATTTTGAGTAATTACAACTTACACTTTTGACATATAGGTTAAAAGTTCCTGAGAAATGTCCATTTAGTAAATGTGTAAAAGCCATTGGGAGAAACATTGTTCATTGAAAAAGTGGGCGCTGGCACGCCCTCAAGAAAACAAATTCATTATATCTATGAAAACATTTGACGCAGATAGATATAATTTCGTTCACATATAAAGACTTTTAGAACAAATAGTCCTCACTTAAAAAATGGGAGGTGCCACGCCCTCGGAAAAAGCTGATTTATCCTTTCTCTAAAAATGCTTATCGCAGATAGATAAAATTTGGTACATATACATACAAAAGGCAAAAGGAAAAATAATTTTCAGCAAAAAAAAAGTGGGCGGTACCACGCCCTATATATATAAAAACCCGACATATTTCTGAAATCATTTGAAGCATGTTATAAGATTTGGTACAATGCTTCATAATGGTATGTCCAAATTATGAATGGGCAAAGATCAAGGGGGCTTAACAGAGGTAATATGCCCCTTACCTGCTGCCTTTTTTTTAAGGAAACTACAATTTAAGCACAATAAAAGCTTAAAACTGATAAAGTTATTGTATAATGTTGCAAAATATAAAGAAATAAAAATATTTTCTCCTCATAAAAACTATAATAGGAAAAAATTATTAAAAAAAAGTTCTCAAAAGTTGCAGCTGATGTAAACAATGTGTAAACGATCAAGATTTTTTTGATGGCACCCGATTTGAAAATTGGCATAAGTAATAGTAGCATAGTGAAAAAAATTACTACCAAATATTTTTCCAAAATTTAAAAAAATGGCGGAGATATAGGACTTTAAAATTTTTAGGTTAGTTTTTTTTGAGAAGCTATAACTTTAGTTGCATTTGCCCAATTCTTAAGCTTATGGTGTCAAATGATTTGTCTTGAAACACGCTTTAAAGTAAAAACGAGCAAACATTTTTTTTATATTGTTTACACTGAAAAAAAAAAAAAATTAAACTGAGTTTCCCAAAATATGTCATTTTTGATATTTTTTATTTTTCTTACAAAAAAAACCTACAGGTGAAACTTACTAGTCCTCTAAAAATTGGAGTGGGCCTGCCAGTGGTTCTCCAGAAAAACAATAAAATGTAGTATCTTCCGCAATTTTTCAGGACATTTTTTAATTTAAAATCGGATTCCATGAACAAATTTCTTGATCGTTTACGCAAGGTTTACATCAGCTGGAACTTTGGTTTTTTATTAAGCTACAACTTTCTCTCTGGTGAAGTAAACTGACATCATTACTTTTGTTGCTGACTTTTTTTTGCTTTACTTTAACAGGTGGACTTGCACTTTCTGGACTCCTTACCATGGATTGTTGTTTGGTTTCAGGGTAGTACTTCTAAAACCATGCCTCATCGCTTGTTACGATTTTCTTGAAGGTGTTAGACCCTCCGTTTTTGAATTTTTCAAGAAAATACTTAGAAAATCGCACACATGCCTCTTTTTGAGCATCACTTAAAATTCCAGGAATCCATCGTGCAGATTTCTCCGCGTATCCAAGATCATTTCTTAATGATTGCGATACAGCCATGGCACTCAAGCCCAGTTCCTCAGCAATGTTTTCCAGGGCCAATCTGGGGTCTTCGTCAATTTTGGACTTAACCAGCGCTACACATTCATAATCAATCGAAAATTTTGGGTGGCCTTCTCAAGGTTCGTCCTCCAAAGAAAAATGACCTGTCTGGAATCTTCGGGACCACTTTGAAATAGTTACGAGGGATGGCGCATTAACTTCAAATGCTATTTGGCATTCATTAAATATTTCCATAGACTTGAGCTTACGTCGAAATCCAAAAAGAATAGCAAATCGAATCTCTTGCTGCGTTGGCATTGGAATATCTGCTGACATTGCTTCACGAATTTTACGTTTTCTTCTCTCCATTTTGACCGATCTTTCTAAAAATTAAAATGATATATCGTATTATTTGTTATATACGCAATTTTTTGATTTACTAAAAATTTATTACATGACACCAACTAAGTGAACTTTTGTTAGGTCCTACAACTTGGCCACTTATAATATTGCAAAATGATGAAAATCTGAAGACATGTACATCTTATTTAATTCAAAGTTTTCGAAATTTTTCCATTTTGGCTTTATGAGCACAAATTTTCAAAAAATCACCGTAATTCACATATAATATTTAAAAACCCTAGAAGGTGTTTTTATAAAAGCATAATGTTTGTACTTTTTCTCACTATGCTACTTCGATATATTCTAATACAAACGTATCAAAAATTGTGTTCTATAAAAGTCAATTTATTTTGACCCTCAAAAACTACAAAAAGAAATAATTCATGAAAAAGAGTAATCGAAAATTGCAGCTGGAATTTTGAAATTTTATACTTTTGTAGTTTTTTTTTTTTTGTATCTAAGTATTACTTTACGATTGATGTAAAAATATTTAAAATCTATAGCACTATCAAATTTTACATATTAATGTCCACGATATTCCACTGTGCTGCCCGAAAATATATAAGAAAAATCCGTATTTAAAAAATAAAAAAATATTTCAATCGATACCAAAAATAGCGAAAATTTGAAATCTGAAGAAATTTTTCAGATGAGAAGATGTACCGAAAAACCAGAAACCGGCTATCTTAAATTACGTGAATCTCGCTAGAACCAAAATGTAGTCAAAAAATCATCATTGCGCACAAAAGCATGAAGAGTTTTAGCGAGATTCAAGTAATTAAAGATAATTACTTATTTAGTGTTGAACAGTGAAAATTTATAAATTTATAATCAGGTGGATAGAAACACCAGACTCAATTTTTTTTAAATTTTTTATTATTTTCATTGTGATATTAATGTCCTGTCAAGTTTGCTCAAAATTTTGACTTTTAAACTAATCTTTCATATAAAATTGTTCAAACCTTTGACATGTTCTTTTGATAATGCCGCCACCCACATTTACTTAAATTATCTATAAAGTAATTCATCAAATGTTTGTCTGGCTGCCTACTTTTTTTTCGAATTTCATTAAAACGTTCAAGATTAGGTTCAGTGCAAAGGTATTTTTTAGCTACTAATTTTGTGATACATACATATATGTATGTTAGTGTGTATTGAAATATATGGGCGAGTTTTAAAACCCAATTCCACACTCAAATTATGAAACAAGAGAGATAAACAATTCAGGACATATACATTTTTTGACTTTAAAATAAATTCCTAGCTGGCCAAATGGCCATCGGTTAAGAAATGGCAAGGTTATTGGTAATTATTTGAGGAGAGTTTGTCACATTTTATCTATTTTTCCACTTTTTGCACCCCTCAACAAGCAACAAAAAAAAATCGCAAATTTATTTTTTTTTTTTTGCCATTTCTCAAAGTTTAGGCATGAAATGAAACCATTTTCCAAATTTCAGCGAAATCGGAAGGGGTGTGGCAGATCTTGTTACGATAGGAATGAAATAACTGTATACCACTTTTTTAATCCTTTGCTGACACTCCCAAACGTCGTTCCATCAAACTTAAAATTTGGGTGCATAGTTTATTTTTTATGATGAATCAAGTACCACAAGTTTTTTTTGAAAAAAGTGAACCGTTAGATGGACTCTGGTACAAAAATTAAACGTTTGATTGAAAATAAGTGCTTTTTTTTCTTTGCTGACACTCCTGCACGCCATACAATCTCTCTGAAAAATTGCATACATAAGTTGTTTTAGACTACGAACTGAGATCTGTAGTGTTTTTTGGAAAAAAATTTACCATTAGATAGGCTCCAGTGCAAAATCACTCGGTTTTTATAAACAATGGCCATTTGGCTAGCTAGGAATTTATTTTAAAGTCAAAAAATTTATATGTCCTGAATTCTTTATCTCTCTTGTTTCATAATTTGAGTGTGGAATTGGGTGTTCGTTTTTCAATACACACTAATGTATATATGTATTGCAATTTGAATTAATGAGTTTAAGAAGCCACTTACTTTTAGATGAATATAAAAACAAAATCCAAAAAAATGCAATTCTCGAAAAATTAAAAAGTGACTTTGAAGTTCTTAGCGATTGATTTCTGAGAAGAAATTGAAATACAATAAAATTCAGTAGAGGAGATGTGTGTACCTTGGTCCGCTTTTCAGTTTTTACAATGTGCTGGATTTTCCAAAAAAGTTTCTTTAGTTTTTTGATTAAGTTATATTTCTACAATGCTTGCATCATCAAATGAAGTGACAATGATATTTCTATGTCTTACCTTCCGTTGCAATCTCAAACGGTCCAAGGTACACCATGCAAGTGTACCTTGGACCAAGGGTGTCAGCGTTTTCAAATCACTGAGCCAAACGCATGCAGCGCAGTCAGCGTTGCTTTTACAAACTTTAAATTCGAGTAACAACAAACAAAAAAACAATTTTTTGTTGTTTTTTCATGCCTCGTTTACAACAACAATAATACTTCAACAATTTTCAAAATTTCTAAGAACTAGTACACACACAAAAATTAGGGGAACTCACGCGTTGATGCGCAATGCCCTTGCGTCGTTGCGAAAGTGCAATTTGCTAAAGTTTGATATTAGTAAAATAACAAAAATATTGCCAAAAATTTCGCACTACTTTTACAATTTCTCAAGATGGAAATATTCACATTGATCGTTCAGGCGTTAGTGCGTAAAAGACTTGCATTTTCGCTACTGCGCATCAACGCATTAATACCCATATTGTTTGTTGTTTTTGATGCGACGTAGTCTTTGTTGTTGTTTTATGTTGGTTCGAGTTCGATTTTGTGTGTACGCAAAAAAAGCAACAAAAACGCGAAATTTTGACGAGCGTGAAAAAAAAAACAACAAAAATTATTTCTGTGAATGTTGTACAGAAATATTGATGTTGTTGGAATTGTTGTACAGAAATATTGATGTTGTTGCGTCGAGCCAAAATTGGCTCACTTTTCTTCTACGCTGACACCCTTGCCTTGGACTATCAAAAATAAGTAATAAATTATAAAAGAACTATTTATTATGCAATCAAAAGTAACATTTTGTTCAATGAAAAAGAAAAATTAATCATAAACAAAAATTATAACACAAAAAAGTCCATTTCGAAAAAACAATTAATTAAGCAAAAATGTTTACAAATAATTACATTAATCACGTAAATACTAATAATAATATTATATTGAAGGGCGATTATGGCTTCCTGGTTGCCCGTCGAAAAAGGCTCGATGGTCAATAAGCATAGGTCCAAGGTACACACAGACAGCATGTTTTGAAAACGGTCACACCCATAACATATATTAATGAAAATATATCTAAAACACACTAAAAGCTTAAAACAATAACTAAACTTCCTTTCTGATGTTGTAAAATTGAAATATTTTAAGTAAGTTTCTCACAAAACGTTTCGTAGTTTACTCCAAAAACTAATTTTTACACACCGAAAACACTTTTTCCGTCACTTTTTATACCTGAATACAGCTTGACGGTCTGAAGTCTATTCCATACAAGAACATTATTGTACACGTGCAACTGTTGAGTGGCAACCGACACTTGGACCGAGGTACACTCGGACCAAGGTACACACATCTCCCCTACTTACACATTTTTAAGCCCGCTGGAAGCACTGATGTGTTTAAAAATTCTGACTGAAAAGTAACACTACGTTCCCAACGGGAAACGGAAGCGCGTTGAAACGACTTCAGTTGCGCTTCTACGGAAGCAAGAAGCTGCTTCCAGAGCTGTTTTCACTGCTTGTCTTTTTCAACACAGCATGTCCTTGCGGGGATGCACATCTTTGGAAGCACATGAAATACGCTTCGAATAAACTTCCGTAGAAGTTGAGTGGAAGCATACATTTGGAAGCATATGGAAGTTTTTCAAAATTTTAAATTCCATTTCACAAAAATTAAATTATTTCTGTAACTTTTAGTAGATTTATTAACTTTTAACAGCAATAAAAAAAACATAGAATTTGAAAAATTTTGTATGCTTCGAGTGATGTGCTTCTATTGCGCTCTTCTGGGAAGCAGCTTTCTTTCACCCCGTTGGGTTTTTATTTTGTTGTGGTACTAGAATTTCAGACCATTTTGCTGGATTGGCTCGTATTCCGTAGATAGTAAACATGTCGTATAACCGACATTTTGTTTACGTTGAAATGTAATTTACTGCAAATATCAGAATATTTGAAAAAATCGCAACTACAGAAAAAGAAGCTACCTAGTTCAATAAAATTCTGTACTCTGGCTGCATTACCAAAAACAGCTTGGGGGATTAAAAATGCGCAAGCCTACCGCTAAAAACTTTCAAAATGCTTATACCTTTTTGAATTGATTAGTGTGTTTGCATTCCATTTATTAATTTTAATTACTGAATTCCGAGAAATGCTATCCCATCAATAAGCAAGCCAAAAATTTCATTATTTGCTGACCTTTATCATGCTCACAGTTTTTCTCTTCATTACCATAATTAAATATACGAAATTACTTTGGTTCTAAAAAAAACCCAAAAAAAAGAACACATTTTCATGCGCAATGATTTATGCAACAATATACAAAACCATATCTTAAAATCTGTCAATAATAATAGTCATAGCAATGCACTTAAATATACAGGGTGTATTGCATAAGGTTACGAAGCTTCTAGGAGGTGATAGAGGAGGCCTAGACTAACAAAAAATTGCACTTGGAGGGAGGTCTAAAATGTACGCCTGAGAAGTTAGTGGGTTAAAACAGATTTTCTGACTTGTTTCAGAAAAAAAATTTCTTGCATCACCCTAACGCTTTAGAGAAAACATTTTTATGACAAAGTTTTAGTTAATTGTAGAAGTATATATGGTTAATAAGGTTTAAAGGGATTTCGTTGGGAACAAATCTATGTATTTATGAATATAAGTGGATGAACCTAAAGGCAAGATACCAAACTTTACTTTTAAATAAAATTCATCAGTTGCTTTATTTTAATCTTTTTAATCAATAGCAAACCCAGCAATCACCATCACTCTTCCGTTCTTGATGATATCCTAGATAAAGCTCTTAATAAGGCCAAAAAGGGTATCCAATGGAAATTTACCGAACATCTGGAAGATCTCGACTACGCTGACGACATCTGCCTCTTACCGTCCAAACATTCAGATATGCAAAGCAAAATTAAAGACCTTGTCTTGGAATCACAAAAGGCCGGCCTAAAAATCAACGTATACAAGACTAAAAGCATGAAGTTAAACGCAAACAGGGATGACATCACGTTTAGAGCTGACAGTGATGACATCGAAAACGTCGATAGCTTCACGTATTTAGGCAGCATTATCTCCATGGATGGTGGAGCAAAAGAGGATATCAACTTAAGAAAAGCAAAAGCAAAAGGCGCGTTTGCTCAACTGAAAAAAATGTGGTCTTCTTCCGTTATATCCACCAAAACGAAAATGCGCATTTTTGAATCGAATGTGAAATCGGTTTTGTTATATGGGTGCGAAAAATGGCTTGTTACTGAACAACTAACGAACAAGCTGCAAGTATTCATCAACAAATGCTTAACCCTTTCGAACCGGCTGGGACAATATATCCCAAAAATTTTTTAACAAATACTTTTGAATAATATAACTCAGTTATTAACGACACTTAAATTGAATGAATTAATAAAATTAATGCAATTTTTAGCAACCACTTTTTTTTCTTATAACCACTCCAAGGAAATTGTATCCCGAAAATTCAAATTAAAAACATCTGTTAGGAGTATAGACCGGAAGCGCCTCTGGCGGTGAAAATTTGAATTTGGAGACGGTCAAACATTTTACTTAAATTTAGTATCTAAGTTTTACCTATCGCAAATATTGTGTACCCCATAGTTTTCTTCCGGGTCGAAAGGGTTAAGGCGTATACTAAAGATTTGGTGGCCTCGCACTATATCAAATGCCGAGCTACATCAAAAACGCAATTAGAGGGCTATAGCAAACGAGGTCAAGCTGCGCAAATGGGGATGGATTGGTCCGGATATGCTCCTCTTAGGAGTTAAAGGAGAATACATACATACATAAAAACCCAGCAATCAAATCAATTCTATACTGTTTTACCATACAAAGCAACTTTTATACTAGCAGTAATCGAACTCTCCTGAAAATTCATTAAACTTTATACTTACAACATCATACACATGCAGAGGAATTTTCCAAATGATTCTAGTAGATGCTTCTTCAACACATGTCGTTATTCAACTCATACTGATTGGTTTGTGCAGTTGCTTATTGTGGCACAGGGTGCAATAAAATTATTTTTGTTATAATTTTTGCCATACTTTATGTGTAAAAATTTGATTTTCAAACCTGTTGTGAATTTCGAACAATAAAAAAACAATGGAAATATTTTGAACAAAGTTGAAAAAGATGAGAAATTATTAAAATATTAAAAACCGTTTCACATTTATGAACAAATCAAAAAGATAAAAAATAAATTTTAAATAAAAATATTAACTCACACTTCGCATGTAAACATCCTCATATTTTAAAAAGTGTCCCTCTGCACATGTTTTCATAAAATGGTAGCTTTTATTCTGTTTTTAACTATTACTTCCTTCTTACTACCCATTGCAATTTTCCTTCAAAATTCAAATGTCTCAAAGTTTATTTCATCACTGCAAATTTGAAAGCGAAAGTTATCAGCCTTAGGCATCTTCAAAATACAATTAGTTTCGTTTATTTGTCATAAGTAACCAAATAACCAAATGCTTAAAATAACAACCAAGTTAATTACAAAAGTCCAAAAATAGTTCTCTCTCATTTCATCAATGAAATAAAGTTTCATTTTTATTATCAATGAGTAGCAGCTACGGATATGTACTAGTACTTAAAATGTTTACAATAGAAAAACGCGCGCTATCAACATACGATATGTTTACACAAATACGAGTACGAGTATCTATGAGTACTCGAAATGTTGCTAAGAAAAGAGAATTAGCTTGGCAGACTTGTCAAGGCGTTATGTGAGACAATGTACTTTGGTTTACTCTAAATGTTTTACTCTTAAAAAGCTTTAAGCGCCGGCCGGTAAAAATCTTAAGAGTAAATTTTAATTCTTTAATATTACTCGTATCTCTACAAAAACAGGATTGGCATGTTAGGTTTTAACTATGAAATAATATTACACATACGACATGGTTTCCCTACGTTATATGAAAATATTGTTACGTAAATGCATGGTAAAAAAGCAATGAAAAATATATTGATTATACCCTGGTGTACCAAACGACATCTAATGTTAAAAGACTTAACACAGTACAAGAGCTAGAAATAAAAAGTGTATCAACGATAAGGTTAAGAAGCTCCTGGGAGATGATAGAGGTGGTCTAGACAAACAAAAAATTGCATCTGGGTTTGACTAAAAAGTAAAGAAAAAACTGATTTCCTGACGTGTGTTACAAAAAAAAAAAAAAAAAAATTCTTGGGTCGCCCTAACGGTTTAGAGAAAACTTTTTAAAGGAAACTTTTAGATAATTGTATGAGCTTTCTAAAATTTTTTTTGGCTTAAAGGGTTTAAAAATATTTCACAAAGTTCTGGATCTGCGAAATTGGTACTTTCAACTTTGTATCCTATTTTATGACTTTGGCGGCCATTTTAGTATGAAAAAGGTCACATTTATAATTTTTTTAGAATTAAAATGGTTTATGTTGACTATATGAAAATTATACTAATTTTACGAACTTAAGTCATTATTTGCAAGAATCTAAAATTCTATGTATTTTTCAACTTAGAAAATCATGACAATTAGGATTAGAGAAAAAACTACTAAGCATGGCTATGGTGATACATGTTTCGGTTACCGCCATGTAACCATCATCAGACCAATTAATACTTTATTTAATTTATTTTAAATTAAATGAAATAACAATCGAAAAATTTTTTGAACTTTTTGTCTGAGGCCGGGATTGAACTATGAACCTCGGAGTCAATCTCTCTACATAGCGCATTGATCAGTGGACTGCGCTATGTACCCTCAGAAAAATTGGTAGATTAGGTGCCTATATTCATGTAGTGAGATTTTTGTTCTCTTTCACTTCGTCATGAATCCTGTTGTTGTTGTTGTTTGGTAAGGTCCAGCCATTGGCTGTGAAATCAATACCGGTTTGTCATGTGGCTACTAGGGTTGCCAGTTGCACATGTATTGGCGTGTTCTCCATAATTAATTAAAATGGTTTATGTTGACTATATGAAAATTATACTAATTTTACGAACTTTTGGTCATTATTTGCATGAATCTTAAATTCTATGCATTTTTCAACTTAGAAAATCATGACAATTAGGATTAGAGAAAAAACTACTAAGCATGGCTATGGTGACACATGTTTCGGTTACCGCCATGTAACCATCATCAGACCAATTAATGTTTTATTTAATTTATTTTAAATTAAATGAAATAACAATCGAAAAATTTTTTGAACTTTTTGTCTGAGGCCGGGATTGAACTATGAACCTCGGAGTCAATCTCTCTACATAGCGCATTGATCAATGGACTGCGCTATGTACCCTCAGAAAAATTGGTAGATTAGGTGCCTATATTCATGTAGTGAGATTTTTGTTCTCTTTCACTTCGTCATGAATCCTGTTGTTGTTGTTGTTTGGTAAGGTCCAGCCATTGGCTGTGAAATCAATACCGGTTTGTCATGTGGCTACTAGGGTTGCCAGTTGCACATGTATTGGCGTGTTCTCCATAATTAATTAAAATGGTTTATGTTGACTATATGAAAATTATACTAATTTTACGAACTTTTGGTCATTATTTGCATGAATCTTAAATTCTATGCATTTTTCAACTTAGAAAATCATGACAATTAGGATTAGAGAAAAAACTACTAAGCATGGCTATGGTGACACATGTTTCGGTTACCGCCATGTAACCATCATCAGACCAATTAATGTTTTATTTAATTTATTTTAAATTAAATGAAATAACAATCGAAAAATTTTTTGAACTTTTTGTCTGAGGCCGGGATTGAACTATGAACCTCGGAGTCAATCTCTCTACATAGCGCATTGATCAATGGACTGCGCTATGTACCCTCAGAAAAATTGGTAGATTAGGTGCCTATATTCATGTAGTGAGATTTTTGTTCTCTTTCACTTCGTCATGAATCCTGTTGTTGTTGTTGTTTGGTAAGGTCCAGCCATTGGCTGTGAAATCAATACCGGTTTGTCATGTGGCTACTAGGGTTGCCAGTTGCACATGTATTGGCGTGTTCTCCATAATTAATTAAAATGGTTTATGTTGACTATATGAAAATTATACTAATTTTACGAACTTTTAGTCATTATTTGCATGAATCTTAAATTCTATGCATTTTTCAACTTAGAAAATCATGACAATTAGGATTAGAGAAAAAACTACTAAGCATGGCTATGGCAAAGAAGTATATTATAAAGAACACTCATCAGCGGAATTCATGGGATTGCTCAAATGAATATTTTGATGGCTGTTAAGAAACCAGCTCAAAAGAGATCGCTCTCACTCTCATATTTTGGATTTTGGAAATTGATTTCTGAAAAAAAAATTAATTTTTTCCGAAAAAATTTTTTTATGATTTTAAAAATACATATGTTCATACTTAAAATATACTTACTTTTTAAATTATAACTATTTTTTCCTATATTATATACATATTTCCTATATACCATTGAAACTTTCTGAGAAAATTACAATAGAAAAAAAAAGGTTTTTGAAAATCATAAATACCTATCTTTGTTAATTTAGTCCAAAATGTGGAAATACGTATATTCGATATACATATATTTTTTTCCATTTAATAAAAAATCATTAAAAAATTATAAAACAAAATTTATTTTTCTTTATTGGCTGGCCGTAGAAATGCTAAAATTAGAAAAATAGTCCTTTTATCAAAGTCTATGAATAAAAAGTACTTTCTACTACTAAGTACACTTTTTGGATTTGTTGTACAAGAAAAACATGAAAAATAGAATTTAACAAATACATGCATAAGAATTTTGCTATTTTTACACATAATCCTCAATACACTCTCAAATACTACTCCAATCACAAAAACAATGTCATTTGCAGAAAGCATAATTTTTTTAAAAAAAGACTAATAATACCGATTTTACAAGGATCTTTCGAGTAAGTCTGTAGCCTAGTGGTACAGCGAATTTCTTATGTCCGTGAGGTCATAGGTTCGCCGCTGGCGAAAGATTTTTTATTTTATTTTTTTTTTTGTTGATATTTTTGCATAAATAACTTGAACATAAATTATTTATGCAAAACCACAAATAAAAATGTTCAATTTAGTTATTAAAAAATATCTTAAATTGTATGCTGCATCAAAACAGCAAAAAAACCTAAAATTCAACAAATTTCAAATCAAAAACAAATTCTGCAAACATACCACAAAGAGAGAGAGAGAGGGAGAGCAGAAAAACTTAACACCAAATAAAATCCAAAATATGAGAGTGAGAGCGATCTCTTTTGAGCTGGTTTCTTAACAGCCATCAAAATATTCATTTGAGCAATCCCATGAATTCCGCTGATGAGTGTTCTTTATAATATACTTCTTTGGCTATGGTGACACATGTTTCGGTTACCGCCATGTAACCATCATCAGACCAATTAATGTTTTATTTAATTTATTTTAAATTAAATGAAATAACAATTGAAAAATTTTTTGAACTTTTTGTCCTAATTGTCATGATTTTCTAAGTTGAAAAATGCATAGAATTTTAGATTCTTGCAAATAATGACTAACGTTCGTAAAATTAGTATAATTTTTTTAGAATTCCCTTTAAATTTCCTTTAATTTGGCATACCAATTTATGTACCAACACACGCGTTACTCGCATGCGTTGCGCTGCATATGTTCCCTTTATCAACTGAATCCTTCAAACGGATTGTTTTACCTCATATCAAAAAACTTGTACAATTAATGTACAACAGAATTAAAGGAAATTTTGAAAGAATTCAAAAAATAAAGGGGTACATTAAAAGGACCATTTTCTTACTAAAATGGCCGCCAAATTCAAAAAAGCAGGAAAAAAATTTGATACATAAAACTTAAGGATCCATAACATTGCTAAATCCTTAAATTTTTTTCATAAAAAAACATTTTTTCTAAAACGTTAGGGTGATCCAGGAAAATTTTTTTGTAAACCAAGTCAGAATATCTGTTTTTTTCTTATACCTCGTGTGGGGTAGATTTTAGCCCCACCCCCAAGTGCTTTTTTTATTAGTCTGGGTCTCCTTTTTTAACCTTCTCATGCGCCAATTTTGTCTAGAGCAGCTATATTTTTTTTAAGAGTTGTTTCTGACTATAAAGGGGCCAAATAACACAAAAAAAAAAAAAAATTTTATATAAGGTCTTATATCTGAGTTTTTAAAAAATGTTGTACACATACAACATGGTGCATTAAAGAAGTACAAATTTTTTTTTTTTTTTTATTAAAAATCCATCAAACTCAAATATTTGGCTAATTTCATGCACAGATAATCCTCTTTGAGCGTCAACAGTATATTAAATGTACGAAAATAAGGAATAACGCTAGAAAAATGGCTAAAAAAACCAAAAATGGTAGAAATAGTGATTAACGGTATAAAAAAATCAATTTTTTTGAGATAAGATATCAATCAAACTAATAGATTTGGTTAATTTCATCTACACTTAATCCCGTCTGTGGGTCCTCAAAAAATAAAATAAACGAAAACAATCCACAACGCTGAAAAGTAACTAAAAGATCCACAAAATTGGCAACACATTTACAAAAATAATTCTAGAAAACACACCCTTTAACAAGTTAGATACAAACAACAGATCTATTTTAGGAGCTGCAAAGAGCCTGAATAATATTTTTACCTATTTCTTGCTATATTTCACTTCTCCACTAAATGATGTCATTTGAAAAAAATCACCAAGGAAGTAAGTTCTTGAAGGATTTCATAAAAATTTAAGCACTTGTTTATTGCAAAAATTTATTGCTCCAAAACTGTTCGACTTCGACGAATGAAAATCATAAAATAAATCAGAAAAACTTTAAAGATATGTAAAAGTAAAACATTAAACTAAAGCTAAGACTTCCGAAATATTTTGAGATATTTTGTTTGGAAAAATATACCATTAGACGTGAGAAATATGCGTTCAAAAAGAGTTGTTGTAAATTTACATACAACAAATGCATGAAAGGGTTAACCCCCAGAAGCTTCGTAATTTTATCGCTTACAATCTCCATATGTGACGCTGCATCAGAAAGGGGGTTAGATCCCTTTTTTTGTGTAGCGTCAAGTATAATGAACAAAACTACTGGAAGTGACAAAATGGTTCGCGTAAAGTACATTGTTTCCAGTGGCTACAGCATCGCAAAAACCAGTGCTTAACAGAAAATTCATTCTACTCTAGCCATCAAGAAGATTCCACTTTTCGTCCGCAGATACACTAAATTGGTTTTTATGTTATAGTAGGTACTGGTAAAAAAGAATTATTTGTCCATTTAAGACAATTTTATGCTAAGGACTGTAATTTATTGTGAGTTCAAAGACCAGAAAAAAATCGCTTTTATGAAAGAACAACTTTGTCTAAAATCAAATTAAATAAATTCAACTCTCAAAAAAGAGCACAATTCAAGAAGAATTCAATTCAGTTAAGTTTAATGCAATTCAGTTGAGTTAAGTTCAATTTAGCAAATCGATTTCGGATAAACTATATATTTATGATTCATCTCTTAGCAGACGTTAGGTTTTTGTTTCAAAGAAGGTCAACAAATCACTACTACATCCTTCTTTTGATAACGTAAAATTTTCGGAACAATTAGTTCGTAAAATCCTTTTGTGATATTAAGTGTCTTTTGATTGGAATTCACCAATAATTTTAACTGACAGTTAACAGTTGTGTATTCTAAGAAAATTAAAATCCGAACTTTGAAACGAAAATTTAACCATAATTGATGCTTTTAGCAAACATCTTTTTGGTGATACGTTTACAATTTTACACGAAAATTTGAACATTCGCAATTTACTTTAAAAGTGACTACCGCGTTCGATGTTTTTCCAAGATGAAGATGACGATGAATATGATGGTTGTAATGAACGAATCCCGCTTCGAATTGCTGCCTCATCCACCCTATTCTCTCTCAGTGGATTTACCTGTTCGCAGATCTAAAAAATGCTCACTGGGAAAAAATTTGGCTCGAATGAAGAGGTGATTGCCAAAAAAACGGCTATAATCAGGCCAAATATAAATCATTCTACAAGACAGGTAGATAAGCGCTGGAAAGATTTTATCGCTCTCGAATGAGATTGTTTTTTCTAGAACGAACTTTGTTTGAACGAAGTTTGATTTGCTTAAAAGAATTCAAGTTATTTAAACAAAATATTTTTGAAATTTCAAAATTTCATTCACTAAAAATATGTACATTAGGGTGGGCAAAATAACGTGAAGGAAATTTTATCGACCTCGGCTACCCCCCTACGTGAAAGCTCATTCAATTCTATGAATATTTGCCCAAGGAACTATACCTCTGCGTTCAACTTTAGTTCGGCGCATTTTTGATTGAAAATTGTACCTTTCATCAATATTTTTTTGTATTTCACTAAGTGTAATTTTTTAAGTCATGGCAAAATAACAATATACGGACACCACTACGTGATAAAAGACTAAAAAAAAAAGACCCGTGTCTCCCAATTTTTCCCAAAGTCCTCCACTTTTTTTTTATGGGCCGCCAAAGATTTGGGGCCTCGGTATCATTTTCGTAAAAATGTGATCATTTTCTCAGGCTCATATCTTGCAAACCGTTCAGAATTTACTCTCTGAGACAAAGTTGTAGCTCTTGTCATAAAGAACAAAAATTGCGAACATATAAAATCAAAAAAACTTCACCTTCCAGATCAAAATCGCAAAAAACTTTAAAAAATTCGATTTTTTTTTACCTTTTTTCCCGTGTTCAGGTCCATAGGTAGCAAACCGTTCAAAATTCAAGGAAACAATCAACTACAAAAATTTACCTAAGATCTCAATAAACAAATTTCTAGAACATATAAACTTCCTGGGAATTATTCTTAACACCGTTTTTTAATTTCATGTGTTTTTTATTTACTTCAACATTGAGATACTATGCTATCTATTACAAAAATATTAAAAAAAAGTATTCGTATTATGTTTATAATGTTGATGGCCCTGGACTTGCAAATCGCGCTCTCTTGAGTTGTGGATCCAAATCGTCGTCCGAATCTGACTCTGATTCAGAACTTATGGTGTCCACAGGCACGTTGCTTCCAGACTGCCCTCCATCATCAGCTCTTTCTTCTTCAAATACTTCATTAACATCATACAGGGTGATCTTGTGACTCCACCAACATACCTCTGCAAGTAATGCGTCGAGGTTTTTGCCTTTGTACCGTTTTTCCATGGGCATTGTGGTTTGGTGAAACCGTTCTCCTTGCTCATCGGATTCGGTAGGGAGTTGTTTGATAAAATCGTCAAAATGAAAATGAAGAAAATGCAGCTTTAATGTCATCGATGCGCCGATTATCTCAAAATAATGCAGCATTTCTTTCACCCATTCTCTTGCTTCCGGTTCCGCGTCTCGATCCCCTCCCAAGACTCTGGTGCATACACGCTGAAGGCAAATCCATGCCATTGATTGATTTTCATCAAGCGATGAATCAAAGTTGCTCTTGAATAGCTTTCTAATGTCAGGGCCATTAAGTACGCCTGTTAAATGAAAACAAAATATAAAGACAGAAAAGAAAACATTAACATAGTGTAAATAGTACAATTAGGTGAACAAAAATTCGTTTTAAATTTACTACAATACCTTTTTTAATTTTGTCATCGCTACGCTTTGGGAAAACGCTTTTCAAATAGTCGAATGCGTTTGGACAATTTACAACGGCCACTTCGATGAATTTTTTAACAATTCCCAATTTTATGTGCAGCGGTGGCAGCAAGATGTCTTGAGTATTGTCAATTAAAGGTGCATTCTTCAGTCTATGTTGTTGTATTTGTTCATCCACACTTCCTCTTGGCCTCCACGAATTACATTGGAATTGATTCAGAGGTGAGCGTGAATCCCAATTACAAAGAAAACAAAAGAATTTTGGGAAGCCGCCCTTATCGATGATCCCTTGCAAAATGTTGATGACCTTCAAATCACAGCAAATCTTCCATTTATTTTCGTACTATTTGATTTTTTCCATTATATCTTTCAATGTTTCATAGCTTTCTTTCATGTTGGTACCCATTGCTAGCGGAATGGAAGGTTTTCGGTTCGACACATGCAACAACACTGCTTTCAAGCTTGAAACAGAACCATCAATAAATAATCTCCACTCACTAGCGATGTAGTTCATTCCCATTTTTACCACCAAAGCTTTTATATCGTTGCAGTAAGCGAACGAATTGTCATCATTTAGAGTGTAGAGCATCTGAAATTCAGCTTGTCGTTTGCGGTACGCCGTAGAGTTAACATTAGCATGTGTGAGTTTTCTTTGCTTTAAAAAAGCTGTCAAAAATATTGCAAGTCGCTGCGATAATCCCAATATGGCCACAATGAAATCCATTTCCATTTGTGTTATTAGTTGTGGTCCATCTCTTCCCTGTTGGGGCTCATAATCAGTATCAAATGGATCTTCATAAGTAACACCACTTGCTCTAGTCATTCCTGTACATTCTGTACTACGATCTGGAGTTGGCGGCCTTGGTGATACAAAATTTTCAGGTACAAGCACTGGTAGTGTGGCTGTTGCAGTTGCTTTATAAATTTTGATCTTCTCAGCATGTCGATTTAGACCACATGTGTAATTTACGCATGCATAGCAACTGGTTGCATCATGATCACCTGGGCGATTAATCCAGTTTACCGGCTTACAATACTTCATAGTACCTCTGCCTCCACTCAACCATGCCATGAGATTGTTATAACATTGGCGACACACTGTATTAGGTGTGTAGTTTTCACCGGTCAAGTCCACTTCGTCGAAAAACAATGTATATGCTCTTTTGAATTTACTAGTTAAAAGATTCTTTTCCTTCTGAAATCTTGTAGATGTTTTTTTTCTGGTTTGATGACCGCAAACGTAGCAAAATAAATCAATTTTTTCACACTGCATATTGAAATTGTCAGTTGCCAATGTTGTGTGCGAATTATGCAATAACACTGTCACTTTATAACTTTCACCGCTGAGCTCTCGTTGACGTCGCGCTGTGTAATGCCTCGATGTGAGCGTCGTGTCGCTTTTATATTGTGTGCTGCTGCTGTCGGTGCGTGATACCTAAGCGCTACCTAAACGGTCAATGCAGATGTTTGCTTCCAGGTAGTTTTTTGATAGAAGTTTTTTGATTTTATATGTTCACAATTTCATCTTTATGACAATGTGTTTCCAGGTATTTTTATATTTTGGCTTGTTTTTATGTGAATTCAATGCAGATGTTTGCTTCCAGGTAGTTGTTTAATAGTTTGGACACGGGAACTCACCCACCAGCTTGAGAATTTTTATTAGAATGCACTTACTATCATTGAAGGTACAGTGCACTCACACACTCGGCCTCCTCACTGACAATTACTTACAATCAACATTTTTGTTGAAAGTACTTTTGTTAGAAAAACCTCACTATCTCCGGTCTTAGAAGTGTAAATGCGGAGTATTATACCTTAAAAAAAAGCTTGAAGTGTTGTCTTTTACGGAATCTAGGAATAAATAAGTTTACTAGGGCTGTTTTTTGAGAAAACCAGATTTTTATTAAAAAGTGAGATTAAAAAATTTTCGGCAAATTTTTCACTTTTGGGTGCTACCTAAACAGTGTTAAGAATCATCTCTAGGAAGTTTATATGTTCTAAAAATTTGTTTATTGAGATCTTAGGTAAATTTTTGTAGTTGATTGTTTCCTTGAATTTTGAACGGTTTGCTACCTATGGACCTGAACACGGGAAAAAAGGTAAAAAAAATCGAATTTTTTAAAGTTTTTTGCGATTTTGATCTGGAAGGTGAAGTTTTTTTGATTTTATATTTTCGCAATTTTTGTTCTTTATGACAAGAGCTACAACTTTGTCTCAGAGAGTAAATCGAAATTCTGAACGGTTTGCAAGATATGAGCCTGAGAAAATGATCACATTTTTACGAAAATGATACCGAGGCCCCAAATCTTTGGCGGCCCATAAAAAAAAAGAGGAGGACTTTGGGAAAAATTGGGAGACACTGGTCTTTTTTTTTTTAGTCTTTTATCCGTATATGGTTATTTTTTTTCGTGTTGCACTGTGTTTTCATACTTAATTTTAAAAACTTTTATAAAGACAAAAGTAATGTCATTATATGATTTGACCAGTGCTGTCGTTTGCACTTCAATTGAAGTGTTTTGCTCCTTTTTTATCAAAAACACTTCGCCACTTCCCCTTTCATAAAATCACTTCACTTTTTCTTGAATACAAAATTTGCCCTTAAATTTGTCTATTCTTTTTAAGAGAGTTCAGAAACATACTTTCTTGTATGCCCGAAGCCTGCCCTGACTGAAAAGTAATTTGTTTTTTCAATATCTCAAGCGAACAAAGGAAAATTTCGATATACTTCACAGGAAACTTTTTGTAGAGAATTAAATTTGCCATCGAAATAGTTTATAGACCAAAAAAGAGAGCGAAAATTTCGCAATCTTGTATTTTTTACTCTTTACTCTTTTGTCTATACCTGTTTTAGAGTCAGAGATAAGTAAACATATAGCAGAATATCATAAAAGTAGATAAAATTTCCTTTAAAACGTTTCATTATAAAATTTTTAGGTGAAAAATGGGTCGGAAAAATTTTTTTTAATTAAAAAAAAAGGCGTCTTACGAGAAAAGTGTATAATGCCTAAAATACTTAGAATCATTCAAAGAATACATTTGATTTTTGGGTACATTTTATAATTTTTAAAAAATTGATCAAAAAAAAGTTCCAAAAAATTCTGAAAAAAATTCACACGTATTTCTTGGACTATTCTAAGCATTTTTTGCTCTAAACACTTTTTTCGTAAGATGCCTTGTTTTGAGTAAAAATCGTTTTTTCGACCGCATAAACATAATTTCCATGTTCGAGTGGCCGGCCATATTTCGGTAAATTTTTGACCAAAGAAATTTTTTATTTATTTTTTTCATATTTTTTAAAAATATATTTTCAAATTTTGTTACGTGTAGCATAAAAATGAATGAATTGAATAAATAAAATTGTGATTTTTGTGTTCACTTCACTAATTCTTCACTTTTTCAGAATTTTACTTCGCTTCACTTCACTTTTTACAAAATTTCACTTCGCTCAAACTTTTCAAAACGACAGCACTGGATTTGACTGGTATTCTGTCAGTAATCAATCAAATTGGGTTTTGTTTACATAAAAAGTTTATTTGTTGGTGTGGAATTGATGCTATATATTTAAAAAGTGATATGAGTCAAATAGCCGATTATTATGACCGACTTTCAAAATAAACGATTCATATTTTTGGATGAATTTTTTCAAACAAAATACCAACCTAGGCTGAAAGTTAATTTAATCTTATGAATATTTGCCCAAGGAACCATACCTCTACATTCAACATTAGTTCGGCGCATTTTTGATTGAAAATTTTACCTTGCGTTTAATATTTATTTTTATGCTTAATTTTTAAAATTCTTATAGAGACAAAAGTAATATAATATGTTTTGGCTGGTATTCTGTCAGCAATCACAAAATTGGGTTCTGTTTTTTATGGAAAGTATACTTGATAGCGTGGAATTGATTATATTTTTAATTTAACAAAACAATATACCAAAAATCCATGTAAAAATAGGAATCGTTTTTAATAAATCGGTTATTTGACCGATATAATTTTTTGGAATAAATATAATCAATTCCACGCTATCAAGTAAACTTTTCGTAAAAACAGAACCTAATTTTACTGACTACTGAAAGAATATCAGCAAAAACATATTATGATATTACTTTTGTCTCTATAAGAATTTTGAAAATTAAGCATAAAAATAAATATTTTCAATCGAAAATGCGCCGAACTAAAGTTGAACGTAGAGGTATGGTTCCTTGGGCAAATATTCATAGAATTGGATGAACTTTCAGCCTAGGTTGGTGTTTTGTTTGAAAAAATTGATCCAAAAATATGAATCGTTTATTTTGAAAGTCGGTCATAATAATTGGCTATTTGACCCATATCACTTTTTTAAATAAACAGCATCAATTCCACACTATCAGCTGAAGTTTTCGTTTAAACAAAACCTAATTTAAATGATTACTGGTAGAATACCAGCCAAATCATATAATGACATTACTTTTGTCTTTATAAAAATTTTTAAAATTTAGTATGAAAATAAAAAAAAAATTACTAAGAGGTAAAATTTTCGATCAAAAATGCACCGAACTAAAGTTGAACGCAGAGGTATAGTTCCTTGGGCAAATATTCACAGAATTGAATGAACTTTCACATAGGGGGGTTGCCGAGATCAGTTTTCAAATCGGCCCACATTATTATGTATGCAATATCTATAATAATAAATGTATAATAAAATGTAATGGATTAAGGAGCATACAAGTTCAGCTGCTTTTTCTTCATCTTTCCGACAAGTCGAAACAAAAATTGATATGAAAAATCTTTACGAAATAGTTAAGAAATCGTAACGAAATGTCGATAAAATTTTGTCCATACAATTTGGCCCACCCTAATACATATATATACCGACGACATAAAAAAATTTGTAAATGAAAACCTTAAATTAATGTTCTGCGATGATTTCTTAGCGTCTTTAACTTTATTAAAGTACTCAAAGGTAAGAAAACTATGTATTATTCTACCTAATTTTTTAACCGTGAAAACATCCATCTTTAGGTACTGATTTATTTAAAAAATTAATGCGTTAATATGCTATCTTTTCTAATTATAGAAGCAAGCCTTAAAAACATACCGCAAACATCAGCAGTGAAAATTGGAGATATTATTAAAAAATATTTCAATAGCGCTAAAGACAGATGGAACAAAACTATCAAACGAAAAGCACCTATTTCATAAATTATTAACTAACGTATGATATGCATTTGGGTCATTTCATCTCAAATCGTCCAGGCAGTATTTTTTTTTTTTGCATATTATTTTTTTAATAGTTTCTACATTGAAATCGATGAGACACGTATTTTTTCCTTTTGCTTGATTTTGAGTTCTTTCGTCGTGGGGAATTTTTTAAAATTCGTCTACAAACTCGATTTTGCGCTATTGTCGCATGTCAATTTTCACGGAAAATGTGATAACTTTGCGAAAAAACGTCCGATCTTCGTAATTTTTGGTATGTTTGTACCTAAGAGGTTCCTCTAAAAGAAAAAAATATGATACAGGGTATATTTCAAAAAATAATTTTTATATCGTCATTTGAAAAAAAAAAAATCAAAAAATTTTTGACTTGAAAAATTTCCAATTGCATCAGTTTTTTTTTTCTTCATATTTTTTTTTTAAATAGCCATACATATAAACAATATTATGTAACAGCGTCTATTAGCCCAAATTCGTTGTTTGGGAATTATGATTTTTTGAATAAACAGTCCCAATTATTTAGTAATTTTGGGCTTCATTCATGATATATGTTATCATTTCGTGAAAAGTAGCTCAATCGTTATGATATTTTGTCTGTCAACAGTCAAAGGTCTGTTCTAGAAGAGAGAATCATGAAGTGTAGTACATTTTTGGATATTTTTTTTATAACCGTCTTAAAAATAATGTCATTCGAAAATAATTATGTAATGGAATTGTTATTTAAAAAAGTACTGTTTTCAAATTATCTTTCAAAATTACTCAATATAATTTGCAATAATCCTAAGTACAGAATTTATTTTTATTTTCTAATCGCTTACAAGGTTAGTATTAAACTTAAACGACTTAAGCTAAGAATTAAAAAAGAAACAAGTTTTACGCTGAATTTAAAAAATTTCATTCAGGAATATATAGCTTCGAATTCGTACCGACACGTCGTAACTATTTCGTAAAGAAACGGCGTTACGAATTCGTACCGACACGTTGTAAAAATTTCGTAAAGAAACGGCGTTACGAATTCGTACCGACACGTCGTAAAGATTTCGTAAAGACACGTCGTTACGAATTCGTACCGTCCCGTCGTAAAGATTTCGTAAAGACACGTCGTTACGAATTCGTACCGACACGTCGTTAAGAATTCGTAAAGACAAGGCGTTACGAATTCGTAAAGAAAAATCATTACGAAGTCGTGTCAACCCTCTCATACAAAATTCGTAAAGATTTCGTAACGAATTCGGTATCGAAATCAGAAAAGTTTGCCGACTCGTTGTAACAATTCCGCTACGAAATCGGAACTATTGGTTTGCTGAGTTATTTTGACAACATCAACGCCAATCCCATACATTAATTGATGGCATCAATAACAACTGTTTTTAATTTGGTGTTTTGTCCTGAAATTTTTTTTTAAATACATATTTTATAAGACAAGCGGTTACATTTTGGTATTAATACTTGTGTTTTTTTTTTTCTCTTTTTCATTAAAAAATTGTTTTCAATATTTATTTTATTGTTGAGGGTTTTTTGTTTTCTGAAAATCGAATTTTCTGCTTTCTTTGTTTTTTGTCACATATAAATTGTATTCATTTGTATTTATTGAAAAAATAATTTGTTTACAAATTCAGCGATTATTTAGGTCGCCAAGTGAGAATTTATTTTAGCCAACGAATCAACAGATTTTCTTTATATGTATGGATTCAATGAAAAACATTTGAATTTGACAAATATAATGTAAACGTATTTGTGTATTTTTTATAATTAATAGTACACGTGCGGATTTGTTTACGTTTTATTATTTATGATGAAATAATACCTGTTGTTATTTTTAAATTTTTTGAAAAAAATACATATGGGGCCTTATCGTAAATAAATATTCTCGGGAATTTATTCGCTAACTCCCTGGTTTGCAGTCGCAAAAAAAAATTTCGTGGAAAGGGAAAATTCACTGGAAAAATTATGCTATCGGGAATAAGTTGGGAGCGAGTTTTTTCACTTTTATTCGTTAAATTTGCTCCTCAACTTTTTGCTAGGGAGTACTATAAATGAGTAGTTATAAATAACGTTTGACAAATTAAAATTTTTAGTACAACAATTTTAAAGCTTATTGAAATAGCTTTCATATGACACTAAAGTTTTTAATATCCATCTAAGCGTTTCCAGTTTATACTGGTTCTGCTAAAACTACTTTTCACTTAAATTTTTTTTGGCAACTTCTTGGTGCAATCTTTTGATTTTTGAAATCCACAAAAGTGATTAAAAAGACATTTTTTACTTTAAAAAGCAAAGCATTAATATAAATTTCACTGCTGCAATTGCTTCTTTTTCTTTTGCAATTGCTGTTTCTTGTTTATCTTTTTTTTATAAGTCAGCTCTCAATATCCAGTGGAAAATGGAAAAAAATGTCAACGATTTATGGAAAAAAGCGTTGCCACATGTCTTTTTTTGTGCAAAATGTCTACGAAATTGGAAAAAATCAGCGTTCAGATTGGTTGTTTGCGCAAAATGTCATAGATATGGGAAAGACTTAGCGTTGCCAGATGTTGTTTTTGTCTTGGAAAAACACAGCGTTGCAAACTGGTTATTTCTGAAAATGTCAACGATATTAAAATAAAAAAGTATCCCTGCAGGAAGGGGAGTTTCCATTCATGAAATCTTCACTACTTCCAGTACTCCTTCTCCGGGAGGGAGAGAATGGAACTCCCTTCAGATTTACGATAAGGCCCATACAAAACTACTAGCTCATAAATCACATCAAAATTTCCTTAAATTCTTTAAGCGTAGCTGATACACAAGGTGAGTTAACGTTTTCTTGATGCGTTCATGCTTATCTTAATCAAATAGGAAAAATTTTAAAGAAAATTTCCAACTTCAAGCATTTAGATGTCCGATTTGTAGAAACAGGATTCTAGTTGGCGATATTTTCAATATATAAGTATAAAACAGCATATCGAAATTCATGCCAAAAGTTAATAACTTAAAATTTATTGAATTTTATGGCAAGACGATTGGTTGAAAGTCGACAGCTCATAAACAAACTAAAAATCCTTTGACATCTTGTCAACTTCTGACCAACAACCTCAAATGCAGCAGACAAGGTACAACCATAATTCTGGCATTTATGAACATGTCAGCAGATATAAAATACATTTGAAAGCATATATGTACATTAGAGAGCCCACGAGATATCTAAAATGTACCCATTTTTATAAAAGAGGTCAAAATAATAAGATTACAAATAGAAAAAAATTAGAAAAAGGTAGTGGAAAAAACACATCCGTTTTTTGATCAAAGCTTGAAAAATTGACTAAAAAGGCAAATCGCTTTAACTGCTCGTAACTTCGAAACTATTGATTTTTTTTGGTGATATTGTCGAGCCAACTTTTATAGAAAATAACTAGCGTAACATTTTCTTCTTTGAAAGTTTTGGTTCAAAAATTAAATTTGCTGCGGTTTTGGTATAAAAATAGCAATTTTTTAAGAAACTTTTCAGAACTTATTTTTTAGTATTTGGTTTTTTGTAATTCTCGTAGGGCGGAATATTTTTTCTGGAAATTTTTTGTTGTAGGGAATAAAGGGTTTAATAATTTGGATGAAAAATTTTAAATATTAATTTTAAAGGTATAAAACCGGTCTTAATGTTGGAAAAAAATGCAGTATTTGTTTGTTATTTTTTAATAAATGCGTCATCTAAAATAGTAGGGGAGAAGGGGGAGGTTTCGACACCCTAACAAGATAGTCCTTATAGCTTCCAAATACAATTGTGCATGTTATTTTGAATACACAGAGACTATGCACGAATATGTGTGCTTCTTTTGTAAATTACCAAAAATTCGATATGTTCGCTATTTTCGGAACTGTGACCAAAAAACTATGATTAAAATAAATGACGAAACCTCCCACTTTTGGGGGAGCTTCGTCAGTCATATAAATTCTTGATTCCCTTGATTTTTTGAAACCTTCAACCTTTTGAATGTAGATGGTAAAAGACGAATTGCTTCCGGGTTACAATGGGAGAACGAAAATCAATTAATTGTAGCTAGCGTAGCATGTCTCAAAACCAGAGTGTGTTACCAACTAACAATTTGGCAATTTTTCACAACAGACGGTGCTAGTGAGCCTTATGATTTATGCATAATGGCGATCCTGCTCAGAGAGTTTACTCGTGACCTATAGCACAATCGCTTAAGCACCGCGTTCTCTTTCATTAGAAAACCGGAGTCACGGGTTCGAGTACGGTTTCTGGCAAGATTTAACTAAAACTGATCTGATGAGGCTATATACATGTTTATATATGAAAAATATGTATGTGGAAGTAGCCGAAACATATGTAATCAATTTCCATGTTAACACTTGCTTTCGTCTGTTGTTGAAAAATATTGCAAAAATGACTGTTTAATTAGTTCAATATAAAATTATCATACTTCAATTTAGAAAAAGCGCGTTGGTACTTTCATTAGTACTATACAAGCAATAAAAAACAGTCAATAAACTAACTTCATAATGAAAATCAGGGATGTTGTCTTCAGTCGGGGCCATATCCAGCAAATATTTTGGATCAGGAAAGTCAGAGCCTTGAACGAGTTCGAGTCATGATTCGGCTGATTCTATATTCATTTTTTATATCGGCATTAGTACCGAACTCTATCACACCTGTCCCCACGTGTTTTAAATAAAAAGTGCTTGCACCCAAAATGTTTTTTTCGGGAAATATGCGGAATGCCTCTAGGATCAAACACATAAAGCTCTTTTTTCAAAGTGAACGGCACTTTTTCAAACCAGGGCCAAAAAACCACTTTTTTAGCACTGTGCTCTATACTAAAATCAAAAAAAAATGTTGACTAAAACGGATACCAAAAAAGAGTATGCAGAAAGTAAACTGCTTGTTCGTAAATTAAAAAACAGTAAACTGAAAAACCCTATTAAATATCGTTTCCGAGATATTACTTTTATACTTAATTTTTTGTGTTTCTATTAAAAAATTTAACTTTTGCGTACAAAAAAAATAATGATCAATATATAGATACGAAAATAGTCAGTTCTAATGTATTTTTTGATGTTAAATCCGAATATGGTCTTCAAATTGCTCTATCTTTTCCAATTTTTGAGATATCTTAACCTGAAATTTTGGCATGTATGGTTTTTTTACCACTTTTGAAGTTATATAACAGGAGCAGGTAATTTTTTATCATAAAACTCGATAAAGTTTTTAAAAGTACTATTCTTTTTCTTCAAAGCTCACTTTGATTTATATCGATATCTTTTTTTTTCTCCGAAATATCGAAACCTAAAAAAAGTTCAAAAAATGCACGAAAGACGCCATTGGCAACATTGGTTGATTTATATATAAAGTTGTTAAAAATGATTATGATTCACTACTTGTTTTGCTATATTTCACTTTCCGACAATTTAAAACTTTTTGTAAAACACATAAGAAAATCCAAAAAATTCTTAAAGTAGACACTAAAAAATAACGTCCATTAAGTTAGCAGAGCGAACATGGCAGAGCTGAAAGATAAAATGCCATAATTATAGGCTAATTTTGTGCCCAAACGCCGAATTTTAGGCTCAAATTGGTAAAATGTGCATGCCGCTTATGAGTAGGCACAGTGATGTGTTGAGCTTAAAATTACGATAACTCATGAACGGTGAGTCACACGTTTAAAGTAAAAAATATCATTCTATAGGGAACTACTTGCACTACAATCAATATATGATTTTTTTTTTTCAGATGACCTATAGTTTAGGAGATATTTTTATAAAAAACTTGAAATTTTGAAAAAAAACGTTTTTTCAAAATATCTCCAAAACGGTTAGCTCTAAAAAAAACATTTTCCCGCATTTCGTAGAACGTTTAATTTCCTATAAGGGTCTCTCCGAACTATTTTCTTGTCCGACTTACCGTTCATGAGATATCACGTCTTGAAAATCGTTCAAAACTAAACATTGTACTTTGCGCAGCACATCCGCGCGATTTAAGGCAAAAAACTTTTTTCTATAGGATTTTGATGGGAGGAATCTTATTTTCTTCAGGAACTTACGCTGATGTCAAATTTGAATGAATTTTTGAGATCCCAACGACAGTTTTTTTTTTAAGTCGGGTAAAGTGATTTTTCAGTACAAAATTTTTGACCATTTTTCTTTAAAGACCAAAATTTTGAAAAAAGAGGCCTAAGAAAAAAATGTAAGCCGCAAACTTTATTCTACAGATTTTTCTCTATCATTTGATATTAAGAACATAAAAATGTAACTGCCGTAGAAAAAGTTATAACCTTTTGAAAATGAGAGTGTTTTTTTGGTAGTTTGCACACAAAAATCTATATATGCCAGGTAGGAAAAAATTTAAAAGAACTGTTTTGAAGTAAAAAAAAAGGTATCAAATTACTTCTGAGCACTTACTAAATAAGACAAAAAAGTTTTGAAAAAAAGTTCATCGACTACTGTTTGAAAAGGTCGAAAAACGGTACATTTGTTAAAAAGCACAACAAAACAAAACACAAATAGTCATTTTCGATGTTTTTATTAGAGGTGAATTTGAATCTGGTCCCATAGAAAATGACTATTTTTGTTTTGTTGTGCTTTTTAACAAATGTACCGTTTTTCGACCTTTTTCAAACAGTAGTCGATGAACTTTTTTTAAAAACTTTTTTGTCTTATTTACATAGTAAGTGCTCAGGAGTAACTTGACACCTTTTTTTTTACTTCACAACAGTTCTTTTTTCCTACCTGGCATATATAGATTTTAGTATGTAAACTACCAAAAAAACGCTCTCATTTTCAAAAGGTTATAACTTTTTCTATGGCAGCTACATTTTTATGTTCTTAATTTCAAATGATAGGGAAAAATCTGTAGAATAAAGTTTGCGGCTTACAATTTTGGTCTTTAAAAAAATATGGTCAAAAATTTTGTACTGAAAAATCACTTTACCCGACTTAAAAAAAAAAACTGTCGTTGGGATTTTAAAAATTCTTTCAAATTTGACATCAGCGTAAGTTCCTGAAGAAAATGAGGTACATCTCATCAAAATCCTATAGAAAACGCATTTCGCGCGGACGTGCGCAGTACTATGTTCAGTTTAGAATGATTTTCAAGGTGCGATATCTTATGAAGGGTAAGTCTGACGAAAAAACACTTCGAAAAGATCCTTATAGGAAATTAAACGTTCTACAAAATGCATGAACAATTTTTTTTCTAGGACGAATTATTTTGGAGCTATTTTGAAAAAATGGTTTTTTTCTAAATTTTAGGATTGTTTAAAAAATATCTCCCAAACTATAGGTCATGTGAAAAAAAAAATCATTTACTGTTGTTGTAGGAGTAGTAAATTTGTTATTGTAAAGCTGTTGTTGCTTTAGCTGTTGTTGTTGTAAAGCTGGTTCTCTTTGTTGTTTTTGTAGGAGTAGTTAAGTTGTTCTTGTTGTTGTTGGTGTTGTTTTTGTTGTTTATTTTTTGTCTGGAATTGTTGTTATTCAAAGTACCTTATTTCAAGAAAATTGATTTGGTCCATTTTTTTTTTTAATGAAAAGCTTTTCTTTTGGCGATGGGGCATTTAAATAGCCTATAATTGGCCTATAATTATTGATTGCTTACTTCAGTTCAATATGCGTCCCATATGTGTTTTATCGAAATAGCAGAGCTGATTTTTTTTTTTTTTTAAATGAAGAGCCTAAAATTCGGCGTTTGGGCCCAAAATTTGCCTATAATTATGGCATTTTTTTTTTTTCAGCTCTGCCATTTTCGCTCTGCTATTTTCGTTCTGCTAACTTAATGGACGTAAAAAAATACCCGGTCTCGTCGTTTTTCTCCAACACTTCAGATTTTTGTAATCGATTATTGAAGTATTTAAATCCACTGTACAAGAAAAAACAAAAAGAACGCTTTCTTGTCTTAAATCGATGAATTTAGCCATATGATCCTTACATTGAGGTGTATCATGTGTTCAGTCTCTATTTTACGAAAATGGAGAGGGAGCAAACAAAATGAGAACTTCGCACACATGGGCACTCTAATATACATACATATGATATGTATGATATTACACTTGCATTCTACTGAATATAATTAACTGTAAACCACAAGCAGTACTGTGCAGCGTTTGCAGTGTTTCATCTATGAAATCTAAATATGAAATTTTATAATTTAGCCATTGGTGTAGCCAGGGCGGGGGCAGTCGACTATAGGGAAGCATAATATATTTCCGACTTCATTTGTTTGGAGCAAACTAAAATAATAATTTTTTGCATACACGATTGTGGTAAATGGTCTGGTAAACGTCAACAAATATTTATATGACATCAATAGTTCTCTTCATGCGTCGTTAACAATTATCATTATCAGTTTTGTGGCTATACAATGGAATAATTTGCGACAAGAAAAATACAAAGCATTAATGCAGTAAAATATTTAGAGTAAAATCCTTAGTTTTGGCATATATGAAACTTGTTCGATTTGTATGAAGCAAAAAAAATCATTCTTAACAAAAGGACTTTTAAAAATGATATCTGCAACATTCCTTTTTTTTTTTTTCGTTGAAGCAAAACCAATGAATAGAGCGCTTTTTATTTCACTAAAAGCCCATTTTGCCCTTTTTCGTAAGGTGACGATGGAGTGCTTTTGATTCTCTTAAGTCTCTTAGTCCGTGGGCCCGCGTACAAAAAAAAAAAAAAAATTCATGAACACACTGCTGAGGCTTCGTGTACTTAATGTTCAGGTCGAGTCGAACAAAATTTTGAGAGTGGGGAAGTATGGTGGTGGGGCGTTTACCGTTCAAAAGTTTTTAATATGTTAAAAGTATAAAAAATGCTATCGGACAAAAATTTTGAGGCGCTTTACGAGTCGGACACGCCGAATATGCCAAAATTACAACATAAAAAACTTTATTACCACCACAGAGCCAATTTTTGCAGAATTGGTCAATAAAAATATTCAAAATCAAGTGGTAACATTGTCGGACAAAAATATTGGGGCATAACAATAGTCAGACAAAAAATTTCATTTTAATTAACAAACAAGTGAATGAAGGGGAAAAAAATGTTCACCGACCCCCATTAATTTTGTTCTCTTCAATATTTCTTTCAAACAAACTAGCCCTTTTTATCCACCCCTTAAAGAGCGTCCCATACAAAATTTTTGTTTCTGTCTAAATTTTGTATGGGAGCTCCCTTAAGGGGTGCAAAAAAGAGAATAGTCTGCTGGAGAAAAGTGTTGAGGAGGAAAAATTAATAGAGGTTTGTAAAAATTTTTTTCCTCTCCTGGCAATGAAGAACTTTTTTTTTATGTTTTTATTAACATTTTATATGGGAGCCCCCTTAAGGGGTGGAAAAATAGGGGTAATACATTTGAGAGAAATATTGGAGATGTAAGCTTAGTGGGGGTCGGTGAACGTTTTTTTCTCTACCAGTAACGAAGAATATTTTAGTGCTCGTTCACTCACCTTTTTTGTTAATTAAAATGAAATTTTTTTTCCAAATATTGTTATGCCCAATATTTTTGTCCGGCAATGTTACCACTTGATTCAGAATATTTTTGTTGACCGATTCTGCAAAAATTGGCTCTGTGTAATACATTTTTTTATATCGTAATTTTGGCATATTCGGCATGTCCGACTCGTCAAACGTCCAAAAATTTTTGTCCGTCAGCATTTTTTATACTTTTAACATTTTAAAAACTTTTGATTTGAATGAAAACCAAGGTTGTGTTCATACATTTTTTTCTGGCCTGAAATCCATGACTTTGTGATAGCTTGAACGGTAAACGCCGCCCCACCACCATACTTCCCCACTCTCAAAATTTTGTTCGACTCGACCTGAATATTAAATACACGTAGTCTCAGCAGTGTGTTTATGAAATTTGTTTTTTTGTACCCGGGGGCCACGGAGTATAAGGATTGCATATGTGAGAATTTTTTTCAGAATTTTTTGAAATATTTTATAGTTCTTCGAAAATTGCCAAAAAATTAAAAAAGTTCCAAAAATTCTGAAAAAAACTCAATCGTATTCCTTAAACAATTCTAAACATTTTTTGCCTCAAACACTTTTGCCTAGCTTTTGAGTAAAAAATCATTTTTCCGACCGCGTAATTTAAAAACGTAAAAAAAGCATTTTCTTTTTATAATGAAAAAAAAGTAGAAACAAAAAATCTGTTTGAGGCAAAATAAGGCTTCAGTAGAATCAAAAGCAAAGCAGATTTTGTTTTTGAAAGGCCTTCTAACTTTTGAGTCGGTTTTAGGATTAATCTAAATTTCCACTTTATCTTATCTATATATGTATATATATAAAAATGAAATGTTGTCCGTATGTAGCTTATGGACGCGGAAACTACACGGCCGATTAATATAATTTTTTTTAAAATTATTTGCTATGGTCTGTAGAAGGTTTGTAAGGGGTAAGGTGCCGCTGAGGGGGCCGGGGGTTGCACTCTGCACTATATCTCTATAGTTGTACAAGCTATGATTCTGCCATCCACCATACAAAATTTGAGGGGGATTGAACGAGGGGACGTTTCAAGACGCTATTAAGTAATTGAATTGAAATTAAAGTGGCTTTGGCTGTTTTTTACAAGAGATTGGTTTCTGCCCTCGGTTCTTAGTTGTACCTTATAGAAGCTTATGAACTATTCCCATCAGTTGGAATACTCTCATTTAGCATTTGGGCTTCTTGTCTGGTGCAATTATCACATTATTATGATAGTTCTTTCTTGGGCTACACTTAACATATTAAATAAGTTCAAACATCAATAGATTCAATTCAATTACAGACTCCACTGCTCTTATTTTCCAATTCTGTAATTTATCTCCTTTTTTCAAATCAGTTCGATATATAAGTAGTAAGTGTTAATCCTATACACTCCATTTTCAGATAAACGAATTTTTTCGTAATAAATTAAACTTACATTTATAGCACTGCATTTTTTTTTTTTTTTTTTTAAATGTGCTGTAACGATAAAATATCCCCTTACATTACCCTGTAAAATATACATATAACACAAGTCCATTGCAATTTGTTGGCGTCAATAATCTAGAGAAGCTGCTGTCCACTAATATGTTTACGCATCTACATAAATGCATTTGCTTTTGAATGTTTGCATTGGTATTTGTGTTGGTATTGCGCACACACATATATGCATGAATTTGATATCCTGTCTAATTTTAATTGCATTTCTCTATACAATACAAAGTGTATTCGTAATCAAGTATATCCTTCATCCTTTAATGCTTACATTTATCCATCATTGAGTGGTAAAGTAATTAATAATACTTTAATAATGATATTGTTGAGTATTTATGAACCAACATAATAGAAAATAGAGCATTAGGTTCAAATTTATAAAAAATGATAATGAATGCATATTCATTTAGTAAGTTTGTTTGGCGAACTATTATTTAAACCATTTTGGCATAGATTTTTGATATTGAATCCGAATTCGGAAGCAGAATTGCTCTTTTTCATCAGAAGATTTTGAGATATTCATACCTATTTTTGTTTAAGTGCAAAAAAAAGGAAAATATAATCCTATGCTTTAAAATTAGATATTGTAGTTGACAGAACTAGTCTGTTGCAATAAAATTTATTTGGAATAGAATCGAATCTTTTTACTCACGAATTACAGGGTGGTTGATTCAAAGTGTTACCAATTCAAAAGACTATATTTTTAGATTCCATGCACAGATTTTATTGATCAAACGCTATAATTGTTGGGAAATGTTTAAATTTTAAGAATCTACTTGAGATTTTCGATATGGCCACCTTTGGCTTTAACTATGGCCCGTAGACGGTTGAAGAACGAGTCGCATGCTGCACGAATTTGATTTTGTGGAAGCTTGCGCCATTCTCGTTGAAGGGCCACTTTTAGCGCATCAACGCTCTGGTATTTTTTAGTCAAGACCTTCTTGTCCAACATACCCCAGATTGAGAAATCCAGCGGATTCGCATCAGGCGAATTTGAGAGCCATTGTTGAGCAGAAATGAAGCTAGGAACGTTTTTTTCTAACCATTCTTGATTCACACGAGCTTTGTGTGACGGTGCCGAGTCTTGTTGGAATGTCCATGGCTTGCGACCGAAATGTTTGCGTGACCACGGTAGTAAAGCACCCTCCAACACTGATTCACGATACACCTGGGCGTTTACTTTGACGCCAGCGGCCAAAAAAAAGAGTGGTGAGCGCCCATCAGCAGTCACTGCAGCCCAAACCATCACATGCGGTGGTGCCTGCGTCCTGGTGGCCACACGAACATTCAAATTTTCGTAGGACCTCTCTGTCAAGTAAACCCGATCATTTTGTTTGTTTACATATTGCTGGATACAGTAATTTTTCTCATCAGAGAAGACAATTTGTGACAGATTTCCGGCGGCGTGCAAGCGCAACAACTCCTTGGCTCAATCGAGCCTAACTTTTTTTTGAGCAGGAGTGAGATCATGCGCCTTTTGGAACTTGAGGGCCTTTAGTCCGAGCTTGTTTGACAATATGTGTTGTATTCGTTCACGCGATATTTTCAGCTCGGCAGCCATTTGTCTGCCACTGCGTCTCGGATTTCGCTCAATTCTGGCCTTCACCTTTCGAACCATTTCTGGTGATGGTGCAGTTATTTTCCGACCACCACCATGTCGTTTGGCAACGCTGCCGGTACCATTGTAACGTGTTATGGTCCGATACACAAACATTTTATTCACTTTTAAATGTTTCAGCTCACGAACAATTGCTGGTTGCGATTTTATAGCCAAATAAAGAGCAATCACACTATTACGTTTGAATTCCATTTCGAAAATTTCTTATTTTCAATAAATTGACGCGCAAATGCTTTTGGTTACTTGTTGACAATAGAATGAACTAACATCATGCCAATTTTTAGACAGCTGTCATGTTCCATCTGTCAGATAAGTCTATCTGAAGTTGGTAACAGTTCGAATCATCCACCCTGTACTTACAAGTTGTGAAGGATATATATTTTCATTATAAGATGTTGAATCAAGTTCCACAAAATGGTTATTCTGCTTACATCTGAATCTATTTATATGCTACACTATATGCTTTGGTTCTCTGTAGATATGCACCTGTTTTTTATGTATGCAATTTAGAGTATAACTACCGCTTATCGCAAACTTTATGCAACATTGCAACACTGCCATTGGGAAATCTGTACACAGAAAAAAAAAACGAAATGACCGATTTTAACGATAGAAATTGCACCAACCCGCAGTAACAGTTAAATTGATTATGCAGTCCAGTAAAATTACTGTAAAAATAGTACTGTAAAGTTACTGTTGAAATGTTTAGGTACTGTGAAAACAGTTAAATTAACCTAGATTTTCGATAGAAATTGCACCAACCCGGAGTTTTTGTATTTGGACTGTTGAACTCTGTAAATTTACAGTTTTCTCAGTTTAGAAACCATTCAAAGTAGTTACAGTAAAAATAATCTTCTGGAAAGGTCAGTTAACAATATAAACTGTTGCAATACAATACAGTTAAAACTGTTTTGCAACGAATTAATAGTTAGCACCCGAGAAAGGCTGTAACAAGCCATTTCAGTGTTCAACTGTTGCACCGATTTTTATGGAATTCACTACTGAGATAGATAACACTAAAGAAAGCTAATTGGAATGGCAAAACTGCTGCATTATGAAAATGAAATCACACACATCGGTATTTCTTTTTAAAATTCTAATTTCTGTAGAATTTTAATATATCGATACCTTAGAGCGCTATAGTCCTATCTCCACTTTTTGCGATTTTGAGATTTTTGCAGTTATGGCAACATTGTGGGCTTCTTTACCGTGTGGAAAACTGTGTGATGTCAAAATAGCACTAAAACACCAAAATATTCGGAAATTAAAAAACATCCTATCTCCAAATAAATCACATTTTTAAAAAAAATTCTTGGTTTTTTCGCGTTTTCTTCGCGTTTAATGACTTTTTGCGACATTTTAGTAAACAAATTTGGTTACACCCAAAGCTCCACTCTTGTTAGTCGGAACCAAAAATTAAAAAAAAAAAAAAAAAAAAATTCGTGTGTTCGTGTTTTCTACGCGTTTTATGACTTATTATGACATTTTAGTGAAAAAAATTCAAAAAATGTGTTAAATAAGTCGTTTATTTCAATAGCAGTGGAATTCTATATAGGGGCAAAAGTAATGACATACTATAAATTGGCTGGGATTTCGTTAGAAATTAATAAAATTGAAAAACATAAAATTAGCGGCAGTGAAGCGCATCTCTCTCGTATCCAAAAGCGCTGAAATTAACAATGGCATGTCATTGGAAGGAAGCGCTTTGTACTCATTACCAAAAATGCTCTTTAAATGCGCATCGCTCTCGCATTCAGAAATACTCTTTGGATGCTTTTTGGATGACAATTATAATATTTCAAAAATTAATTTTCAATTGAAATTTCACGCCTTTTGCCACAAAGTCTCAATCACACTATTTTTGTTGTAATTATAATTATTTTTATGTTACTAAACTAATTATAATAGAAAAATTGCAAGTTGAAAAACTTTTGTGTTTGGTCTGGGCCGGAGTCGAATCGAGGACGTTACGATTGGTATAACTCTCAAGCGCAGTGCCAGTCGCTAGGTCACTGCTCCATCCTTGCGCTCTTACGAAGCTACCAGAAGTGCTCTTTAGATGCGCTTTGCTGTCGCCACCAAAAATGCTATTTGGATACTTTTTGGATGACAATAAAAAATATTTAAAAGTAAATACATAAAAATAAAAAAAAAACAAACAAAAAATAAAACTGCCTATTGTCTACCTATGGCGCAGCAAATATGCGCATCAACATCAGCTCTTTAGATGCGAGAAGGACGCTATTGCATTTTGGGGATGCGCATCGAAATTTTCTGTTGGGCAGTTCGATTGTGTTTTTTTTTTTCCAACCATCTTAAAAGTACGTTCAAAAACTACGTAGAATAATCCAAGCTTTTTTCATTTTTAACTTTTGGTTTGTTTTTCTTTTTTCTTTCTATCTCTATCTTGTTTTCTAATGGAGTACAATAACATCAGCAATGTATACAGAAAGATTTAACGAAATGTCCCCAAAATGCAATAAACTCAAAAACTGCGGAAGTATTTCCGAAAAAAAGGTGCTAATGAAGTATTGCCTAAGTATTCAAGGTGAAAGGTAAACAAACGCATCTGGCATAAAATTTTATCATTAGTTGTCAATGTTAAAAATCAAGAATAGCATTTGTAATGAGCGAGAAACTGTAATGAAATATCCATTTTACTAGATGAACAACTTTCTACAAAAGAAAAATTATGTTAAACTGAAAATAGGAAAAAAAAACTAATTATTAGGGAACTAATGTAGAGTTTACTAAACTTTCAGTGAACTTTTGCCCGGCAGTATTCATGGCAATAAGATATACATTTAAATTCTAATGAAAACTCACAAAAACGTCCCAAGGGGAAAAGAAAAGCTTGAAAAACCCTTCTGAAGTGCATCTTTTTCACAAATAAGCGCTCCGCTCCATAAGAATAATTCTTTCTTTTTAACAATGCATGTCATAGGGTGTAAGCGCACTTAAGCTTACCACAGCCTTACTTCAAAAGCGCTTATTTGTAATGCTGCGGTAGTCATATGGAATTAAAAAAAAAAAACTGGCACCAGGACTTGAATCCACGACCGCCCCGTGTGATAGATAGATATATGTATATTATTTTTACTTACATTTACCAACTCTTTAGACTGCTACACCATCGACCGATACGATGAAGAGGTATTAAATTTTTATATTAAGCAAATGTTGTCCAAACAGAATTTGGCATTCGAATGATTCCTACATCCTTGCATAGAATCATTGTGCAATCAACTTCAATTCAAGTAAACAAAAGTAAATGAAGAAGAGAAAGGAAAATGGAAAAGTGAAATAAAAAAATGTTGAATAAAAAATATTTTAATAAAAAAAATCACCCGGGCTAGGTTCGAACCCATCACGGTGCTCTTAAACAGTCGATAGGTTTTTTGGCTATGTGGAGAAAATCTGTGAATGGGGTTTCATTTATATTAGTTTAGTGGCCTGAAAAATGTAAGCCCCGAAATCGTAGCTGATCATCCCCGCGAAATATCGCAAAAATACATATCCCATATAAAAAAAAAATCGGAAAAAAACGCAACGAACAAATATAAAAATAGTTATGTTTAATGTATTTTGCAATGTTAAATCTGAATCCGGCCTTAAAACTGCTATTTATCATACGGTTTTTGAGATATCTTAGCCTAAACAAGGAAAATAGACCGTTTTTGCTGTATTTTTAAGCCATATAAATAGAATATAGATCATTCATACGAAGAATTCGATACATTATCTGAAAGTTACAATCTTTTTCTTTAAAATCATATTTAAATAATATCAATAGCTTAATTTTTCTCTGAAATATCGTAGACTGAAATAATGACAAAACACGTTTTTTGCACTTTTTTAACTTTTTAGGTTAGGATATCTCCGAGAAAAATAAAGATATCGACATTATTTAAATTAGGTTTAGAAGATTGATTAGAGCTTTCCATTTTTGCATCAGAGTTTACGGATATACGTCTTGTTATATAGCTCCAAAACACAGCAATAAAACATAGCATCGGCTTGTTTTCCTTGCTTAGGGTAAGATATCTCAAAAACCGTATGAGATACAGCAATTCTAAGGCCAGATTTGGATTCAGCATTGCAAAATACATTAAATATAACTATGTTTATATTTGTTTGTTGCGGTTTTTTTTCAATTTATTTTTTTTTTATATGGGATATGTATTTTTGCGATATTTCGCGGGGATGATCAGCTACGGTATCGGGGTTTGCATTTTTCAGACCACTAAAATAATAAAAATGAAACCCCATTCACAGATTTTCTCCACACAGCCAAAAGACCTATCGACTGTTTAAGAGCACCGTGCCCAGTTGTTTTTACTGAAGCCTTATAAAAAATCATTGCAAAAATTGCTTCTAAGTTTCTATGGGGACAAGCTCTTTTAAAGTGCTTGGGTCAGAAGCGCTAGAAATTTATCCTCTTGGGGTGTTGCAAGTAGGTGTGTAGGTTTTTTTGATGCAATGAACGAAAAAATGTCGGGGATCGCTTTCAATATATAATGAGCAATATACACGTTTGCCAAAATAATGACTTGGATAGCAAAGACCGTTTCGCAAAAGTTAGACCCCTCTTGAACTTGATAGCTCAGAGATGTCGTGATTTCACGCCACATTTCCAAAATCACTCAATCGATTAGAGTAGGGTTCCATATTTTGGACACCAAGCAATTTATTAGAGAAGGCGATTAGGTATAGATACAAATGTTGGTGTGGTGGACCATTGTTAGGCTATTTGTCATGGATGGAACCATACCAAGGTGCTGGCAACTTACCGGAAAAGTATTTTTCAAAGAGATTAGGCTATGGGGTAGTAATGACATATGCGGATACACTAAAAGACTCAACTTTGATAACTTCTTTACAATTTGATTTGCTGACAGATCTTAGTGGGAGATGAAAAATTTGAGCCACCCGTACGATTCGCACCAATCGACTTGATAAAACTTTCCACCTCCGAAACAAAGAAGTTTTGAAGAGGCAGGGAGGCGAAAGTATGTTTACTGTTGCGATCCCCAAAGCAACGTTAGATTCTTGTCTTGGAACGATAACTATATTGTGACGTTTGGTTCTAATTTCGAAAACGTTCATGTGATACACAAGGTGTCTAGATATTCTGAGGAGAAAAAGAAAAAAGTTTTAGTAGATTAACAAGATGTTATATTTAAGTATAATAAACAGCTGGGAGGCATCGATCGCGCAGATCAAAACTTTGAACTGTACAGATCATCAATCCGGGGATTGTTGATGTTGCGGAACAGAATGCATGGCAGTAACACAAATATAACGGATGAATACTAGATCATCTGAGAGTTTTGGTTTTGTTATTCTTTTAGTTTCGACAAAATGGAACACTTCATTGGAGATACGGAGACTGATGCGAAGACAGGAAAATAGAAGCAGCTGTATTGTAGAGTATGCTCAAATAAGGTAACAACTTTATGCTGGAAATGCAAAACTCGGTTGCCGGACATAATGCCAACGGACATAATTCCCATTTCATAAATGGGGATTATGTCAATCCCCATTTCATAAATAAGGATTATGTCCGAAAATTTTTCGGTCATAAGCCGGTGTTGGCTTTTTGGGAGTTTTAAATCCTGAGCTGCGGCCGCAAGCCGCCCACTTACCCCTACCCTTATGTAAAATTACTGTGGCTAGCAAACTAGTTGTTCGATATAAGTATTATAGACTGATCAGCAGCTGCAGCCCGCCGCGGAAACGGTATTGGAATTTTTGGGAGTTGTAAATCCTGAGCTGCTTCTGTTGTCAATAACAAAATATCGTTATGGGGACTATGTCCGTTTTTTCCTGGGGATTATGTCCGAATAACTTGCGGACATAATCGCCATATCGTGAATGTGGATTATGTCCGTGGGGATTATGTCACGGCGCCGCAAAACTCCACTGCACACTTCATGCTTGTTTTTATACCTCACCGGATAAAAACCAGCCAAATTTGAGTGAATGTGGCCCAATTTTGTGAATTTTTGATTTGTTTTGTTATTTGCGTTTTTGTATTTTTTTGTGAACTTTTAGTATATTTTTTTCTTATAGGTTCTCCGTCAGGCTTGAACGTAAAGCCAGTCCTGAAAGTTTTTCAAAATTGGTAAAAAAAACATTTGTTCAAGAATTTTAAATCAAATTCTTCCAAGGGCTGGATAATAATAAAGTAGATTTTCCATATTCTTCTATTCGTTGTCATCACACCAGAGACATCTACTATGAGCTGAAATTCCCAATCTGTGTGCATGATAGCCAATGACCAGTGAATGCTCTTACAACAGTTCTAGATTTTGTACGAGATAAATATTGAATTAATTGAATCGGTCATATATAAAAGTGGATATGTGACAAAATTTAAACCTGTGACAAGATCAGGAAAAACTCTCATTTGGTAAATCTTGTTTAAATGGGATTTTCGTCACGAGGATCAACTGACATGGATATTAAGCATTAGTCTGCGTACTTGGAAAAAATATAGACCAAACAGTGCCATCGCCACAACGGCAAAAAAGCAAAAAAAAAAAAACAATTTTCAGCCGAGCCACAGTAAAGTGATATCTGATATATAACATTAATGTGATGTAACGGAAGTTATACTCTTATTGATTCGCCTTCGAGGACAACGCCCGCTTTTCAGTAAGATGTTTTTCAACTGTAATGTCTACCACGATTGCGGAAAAACTGCTTTTGCAGCTCAAGTGGAAAATAACTTGTTTTGCTTCTTTCAGCTTATAGGAATTAACTTCTTCTGCACCTGCATACATATTTCTTGGCCGATTTTAATGTAATTTCAGCTTTGGTCACTTGATAGCCAGTGACCTAACGAATCCAAATATAGCAATATCTCAAAAATTTCACTTTGCCCTTTCGTTTGTCACGCAGAGAAGTAGGGGTGGCAGGTATGGAAAAGGGTATGTATTCTTGATAAGCGTCATCTCTTGAGTCGATATAGCCATGTTTGTCTGTCTGTCTATCTGTGTCTCTGGCTGGCTGGCTGTCTGTTGATATCATTTTAATATTTTTTGGGAGCAAAATAATTCCATGAAATTTTGTACACTGCTTCTATCGTAATAATAGCTCGTGAAATTGAAAAAAAGCTAAATCGGTCAAAGAAATTGCTTACCACATATCATAAAAATCATTTGAATTGCTATATTAAGAGCAAAATTTACGGAAATGCAACCTTATATTAGAAAAAGTAATGCAAGTTTTAAAAAAATTTGGCGAACTCGGACAAAAGGGCGTGGCACCTCCCATACAAGCAAATTTTTTCCAAATGCCGTAGTTTATGCGTTATTTGAAATAATGCAACTAAATTTCGTACTTGCACGGGAAATAGTCAGGGCAAGCTTAGAGCAAAAACTGGTTGAATTCAGACAAGAGGGCGTGGCTCCTCCCTTACAAGTAAAGTTTTTAAAATGCTATGGCGTAGAGTGGTTAATTTTTGCCACGCCAAATATATTAGCACCCTTATTAAATTTGACTTTCTTCTAAAAATCGCTATTAAATTTTTATATTCACTTCCTTTGAGGAATTTCGATAGGTTTAAATAGTTCATGATTTTTTTTCCATAGATTTAATACTTACATTGTTTTTTTGCCAATTCAAATTAAAATGATTAGATTAGGGTTTATATAGGGGGTTATCGTGAATCAATATTTCCGGGAAATTTTACTCAGACTGCCGTGCATTCTCCATTGCAGTATGAGAAAAATTTCCCAGGAATGTTTATTCACGATAGCCCCCATACTGTTTTATTAAAAATAAATTCTTTTTATACACAAATTTCGGATCTTTGCTTGTGGCAGAAAATTACCACATATTTTTAGCACAAATTTCTTCTTTTCTCTAGTTTTTGTTAAATCTTAATAATATTTATAAAATTACGCTTTTGTAAAAACTTGAAATTTACACATTCGCATAAAAAAGGCCATATGGCTTATCATATTTACAACATTGAGAGAATTTACCTCTAATTTAGTTAGAAAATGTGAAATTTTGTATAGCTTTATTTGAGATCAATACATTTTAATTGAAATAATTTTACCAGCCTGGAAGCATCTTATTAACACAATGTCCTCATATGATTTACATATTTTAATTCACATTTGATTTCTTAATTTTACTTGAAATAAACTGAATTAAAATAAAAGGAATTGTATTTGTAAATGCTTAAGTTCGTAAAAATAAAGCCATAAATATAAACAACACACTAAAAATAAGTGACAATAGATAATACGAGGGGCACTTTTTATATTTCGGGATCTGGCAACACTAATGTCAAAAGCTAAAATCTGGCAACACCATAATAAAGTTTGACATTTATTAGCATAAACGTACTCACAACGTTTTGATGTAAAAGTGCTATTAATTTTGTTTACAGTGAGTTAAAAAAATCAATTTGGCCAAAAAATGGAAATTTCAAGAAAAGGTTTTCGTTGGATTATTTCTCACAAATTTCGACGTGGATTATGTCAACAAGAATTTGTCGATGAACTCAGTTCTTTGTACGGCGATAAAGCACCATCAAAAACCACAGTATATGGTTGGTATAGTGAATTCAACTGTAGTCGGAGTTTGGTCACCGACGAATTCCGTGAAGGTCGTCCAAAATCGATTGTTATGCCGCAAGACATCGATGCAATGCATGAACTGATAAGAAAGATCGTCATGTGGCATATTGTGAGATAGAAGCATCCTTACACATTAGTTCCATTTCAATACATTCAATTTTGCATGAACACTTAGTTGTAAAAAACGTTTTTTCTCGTTGGAAACTCCATAATTTATCAATCGCTCAAAAAAAGGCTCGCATCGTATGAGCCGGGAACAAAACAGCAATCGACCGTATGGGTATTCCAAGACGAGCTATATCCAACAAAAGTTGTTCGTGGAAGAAGCACAGCGAAGCAAATGGTCGCCAACCAACCTCCGAAGACGAATTATCCTCCATCATGACAATGCGAGCTCTCACACATTTCGTGAAACAGGTGAATTTTTGAGCAGTCGAAACATCGAATTGTTGACTCATCCTCCGTACAGTCCTGATTTGGCACCCAATGAGTTCTTCTTGTTCCCGAACATCAAAAGTAAACTGCGTGGTCAACGATTTACGAGCGACGAGAAAACAGTTGATGCGTTAAAAATCATGTTTTGGAGGTGTCTCAAGAGGAATGGGAAAACTGCTATGACAAATGGCTTGACCGATTGCAAAAGTATATTGATCATCAAGAGGAATATTTTGAAAAACAATAAAGCCATTTTTAATTGCAAATCTTTGTTATTTTTTGCTATTCCCGAAATATAAATGTATTTACAACAGAAGTTTGTCAGTCCGGTGAAAAATAACATTTTAATTACATACTACCCTACATATACTTACATAGAAAATATATACATATACATATATTTGGAGCTGAGGAGACTAGAAAGCGCATAACATTTTTTTTTTTTCTTTTTCTGAGTGCTACTACTTTTATGCAAATTCGGATTATACCGATTCTTTTTTGGTGTGTGCCATATCATGCAATTTATATTTCATAAAAAAATTTTTAGTTACAGGTTGATAAATGTTGGTCGAACGCAGTCTCCGAGATTCACTCACTTCTTCTCTACAGAAACTCAATATCGCTGTAAGCAGTTTTATGTGTAACAAATAAACCACAGAGACGTCATCTTTCCAACGATGGCTATCATACGTCAGCAATAATGGGCAATTTGGCTTTAGGATCTTCACAAATAACAACACGTGTTGCAGTTTTGTGTGAACGTCTTGAAGCCAACAATGATGTGTTCAGCGTTCGCATAGAATCACTTGCACTGTTATGCAATCGCCTTTGAACAGTATTGCAACGATGTCGCAGCGAACTATTATGATAAGATTTACAGCAGCAGGTGAACCATTTAAATGGGGCAAAGCGTCTGAAATGAAGTATAAAAAAAATAAAAATTGTAAGGGTATTGTAATATTAATTAGACAAATAAATATTATAAGAAAAAATTAATAAGCCACTAAGCCACTGCATTAACTTACCGTAGCGTTCGAAATATTTGCGAAGAAAAAATGCAGTATATAATTGGGTTCGCTACTGAATTAAGTGGCATCAGACTCTGAATAAGTGTAGCAATAGCGGTATTAGTCTGTGTCTCTTCTATGAAATTATAGACGTGTAGTATGTTAAATGTCATATATGGTAGCCAACAGACAATAAAAACGATCACAATAACGAGGGTCATTTTAACAGTTTTGACTTTAGCGCGTGGAATAATACCACGAGAACTAGCCCGACGTGTTGCAGGATTGGAATAACCAGAAAGCTCTAAAATATTGGAAAATTTATTATCAAGACATAGTTAATAGCTTATGGCATTTTAAGTCAAAAACACAAACCTGCCCGCATAAATACGGAACCCTTAGACCATATAGTTTTCACAATTATTGCATAACAGGCTGATATAATGATTGCTGGTAATACAAAAACTAATGCCGCCACTAAGCTGAAATAGATTTTCCAGCTCAATGGATCCATTTCATTCCAGCATTGGGTTTTACCTTCAACTTCTGTTTCTTTATAGAGCACCAGTGCGGATGACGCGAAGAGTGCACTTAAGCCCCATGCCCAAGCCACAAGACGACGTGCACGTTTCCCTTTAAATAAATATATAAAAAAATTGGAATAAATGAATAAATGAATAAATGAATAAATGAATAAATGAATAAATGAATAAATGAATAAATGAATAAATGAATAAATGAATAAATGAATAAATGAATAAATGAATAAATGAATAAATGAATAAATGAATAAATGAATAAATGAATAAATGAATAAATGAATAAATGAATAAATGAATAAATGAATAAATGAATAAATGAATAAATGAATAAATGAATAAATGAATAAATGAATAAATGAATAAATGAATAAATGAATAAATGAATAAATGAATAAATGAATAAATGAATAAATGAATAAATGAATAAATGAATAAATGAATAAATGAATAAATGAATAAATGAATAAATGAATAAATGAATAAATGAATAAATGAATAAATGAATAAATGAATAAATGAATAAATGAATAAATGAATAAATGAATAAATGAATTAATGAATAAATGAATAAATGAATAAATGAATAAATGAATAAATGAATAAATGAATAAATGAATAAATGAATAAATGAATAAATGAATAAATGAATAAATGAATAAATGAATAAATGAATAAATGAATAAATGAATAAATGAATAAATGAATAAATGAATAAATGAATAAATGAATAAATGAATAAATGAATAAATGAATAAATGAATAAATGAATAAATGAATAAATGAATAAATGAATAAATGAATAAATGAATAAATGAATAAATGAATAAATGAATAAATGAATAAATGAATAAATGAATAAATGAATAAATGAATAAATGAATAAATGAATAAATGAATAAATGAATAAATGAATAAATGAATAAATAAATAAATAAATAAATGAATAAATGAATAAATGAATAAATGAATAAATGAATAAATGAATAAATGAATAAATGAATAAATGAATAAATGAATAAATGAATAAATGAATAAATGAATAAATGAATAAATGAATAAATGAATAAATGAATAAATGAATAAATGAATAAATGAATAAATGAATAAATGAATAAATGAATAAATGAATAAATGAATAAATGAATAAATGAATAAATGAATAAATGAATAAATGAATAAATGAATAAATGAATAAATGAATAAATGAATAAATGAATAAATGAATAAATGAATAAATGAATAAATGAATAAATGAATAAATGAATAAATGAATAAATGAATAAATGAATAAATGAATAAATGAATAAATGAATAAATGAATAAATGAATAAATGAATAAATGAATAAATGAATAAATGAATAAATGAATAAATGAATAAATGAATAAATGAATAAATGAATAAATGAATAAATGAATAAATGAATAAATGAATAAATGAATAAATGAATAAATGAATAAATGAATAAATGAATAAATGAATAAATGAATAAATGAATAAATGAATAAATGAATAAATGAATAAATGAATAAATGAATAAATGAATAAATGAATAAATGAATAAATGAATAAATGAATAAATGAATAAATGAATAAATGAATAAATGAATAAATGAATAAATGAATAAATGAATAAATGAATAAATGAATAAATGAATAAATGAATAAATGAATAAATGAATAAATGAATAAATGAATAAATGAATAAATGAATAAATGAATAAATGAATAAATGAATAAATGAAGAAATGAAGAAATGAAGAAATGAAGAAATGAAGAAATGAAGAAATGAAGAAACGAAGAAATGAAGAAATGAATAAATGAATAAATGAATAAATGAATAAATGAATAAATGAATAAATGAATAAATGAATAAATGAATAAATGAATAAATGAATAAATGAATAAATGAATAAATGAATAAATGAATAAATGAATAAATGAATAAATGAATAAATGAATAAATGAATAAATGAATAAATGAATAAATGAATAAATGAATAAATGAATAAATGAATAAATGAATAAATGAATAAATGAATAAATGAATAAATGAATAAATGAATAAATGAATAAATGAATAAATGAATAAATGAATAAATGAATAAATGAATAAATGAATAAATGAATAAATGAATAAATGAATAAATGAATAAATGAATAAATGAATAAATGAATAAATGAATAAATGAATAAATGAATAAATGAATAAATGGATAAATGAATAAATGAATAAATGAATAAATGAATAAATGAATAAATGAATAAATGAATAAATGAATAAATGAATAAATGAATAAATGAATAAATGAATTAATGAATAAATGAATAAATGAATAAATGAATAAATGAATAAATGAATAAATGAATAAATGAATAAATGAATAAATGAATAAAGGAATAAATGAATAAATGAATAAATGAATAAATGAATAAATGAATAATTGAATAAATGAATAAATGAATAAATGAATAAATGAATAAATGAATAAATGAAGAAATGAAGAAATGAAGAAATGAATAAATAAATAAATGAATAAATGAATAAATGAATAAATGAATAAATGAATAAATGAATAAATGAATAAATGAATAAATGAATAAATGAATAAATGAATAAATGAATAAATGAATAAATGAATAAATGAATAAATGAATAAATGAATAAATGAATAAATGAATAAATGAATAAATGAATAAATGAATAAATGAATAAATGAATAAATGAATAAATGAATAAATGAATAAATGAATAAATGAATAAATGAATAAATGAATAAATGAATAAATGAATAAATGAATAAATGAATAAATGAATAAATGAATAAATGAATAAATGAATAAATGAATAAATGAATAAATGAATAAATGAATAAATGAATAAATGAATAAATGAATAAATGAATAAATGAATAAATGAATAAATGAATAAATGAATAAATGAATAAATGAATAAATGAATAAATGAATAAATGAATAAATGAATAAATGAATAAATGAATAAATGAATAAATGAATAAATGAATAAATGAATAAATGAATAAATGAATAAATGAATAAATGAATAAATGAATAAATGAATAAATGAATAAATGAATAAATGAATAAATGAATAAATGAATAAATGAATAAATGAATAAATGAATAAATGAATAAATGAATAAATGAATAAATGAATAAATGAATAAATGAATAAATGAAGAAATGAATAAATGAATAAATGAATAAATGAATAAATGAATAAATGAATAAATGAATAAATGAATAAATGAATAAATGAATAAATGAATAAATGAATAAATGAATAAATGAATAAATGAATAAATGAATAAATGAATAAATGAATAAATGAATAAATGAATAAATGAATAAATGAATAATTGAATAAATGAATAAATGAATAAATGAATAAATGAATAAATGAATAAATGAATAAATGAATAAATGAATAAATGAATAAATGAATAAATGAATAAATGAATAAATGAATAAATGAATAAATGAATAAATGAATAAATGAATAAATGAATAAATGAATAAATGAATAAATGAATAAATGAATAAATGAATAAATGAATAAATGAATAAATGAATAAATGAATAAATGAATAAATGAATAAATGAATAAATGAATAAATGAATAAATGAATAAATGAATAAATGAATAAATGAATAAATGAATAAATGAATAAATGAATAAATGAATAAATGAATAAATGAATAAATGAATAAATGAATAAATGAATAAATGAATAAATGAATAAATGAATAAATGAATAAACGAATAAATGAGCAAATGAATAAATAAATAAGTGAAAAACTGCGTACACAAATATAAGTGGAAAAATATTTTCTAAAACTTACATGATTTCGAAAAGTTCAGTGGATGTGTTATGGCGTCGTAGCGATCAATGCTCATCGCCACCAATACATATGTGGATGAGTAAGTAACACACTGTTGTGCATATTTTACTAATTTGCAACCGATGTTACCTGCTTGCCATACAATTGTTGTGTGTTCAATAATGTCGGTTGTCACAAATATAAGGCCAACGCATAAGTCTGAAATTCGTAGGAAATTAGGTAGAATAAGGTATTCGTACTTTTGAAATTTTTCATAAAAATTCAAATGAAAATAACCAAAGATTTTCATGTCATAATATATACCATCTTCAAATATACAAGGTTTGCCTTTTACGTATCTGGAATAAAGTACCCCTAATGATTGCCAATGAAAATTTTTCTGATACTTGAAAATTCCAAAATTTTTTAGGGTATGTTCCTTCAGGCAAAGTACTCTTACCAGTCCGAAGATGATAGCTCTTAAATATGAGTTATGAATGCCTTAATCGTTTCGTCGAGTGATGTAAATCGTTGTTCACGCTTCTGATCTTTGATTCTTGGAACCAAAATGAAGTCATTGAAGTCAAAGTAGCGATTATAAGCTTGATGACCTATAAATTCCATCTTATGAGTGCCGAAATACTCTCTTGTTTCAGCCGATGTATAAGAAAATGCATTGTCTTTGTGCAAAATGATTTATCGGTTTGTATTCGTTTCTCTCTATTTATCGAAAATTTTTGACAAACAAATGATCATGTACCACGCTGAGTTGACGAACGCCGTACAGCTTTTTGATGGAGGGACCCATATAGTCCATTGGTTTTGGGTTCAAACGTAAAAATCAAAGATTCATCACCTGTGACAATGGTGCGCTTCCGCTATATTTCTGCTGAGAAATGAGAGAGGGGCTGAATAGTGCTTTAGCAACCCATGCTAACAAATCGGGAAGGGAGAAGCCGCTTCAGGACTTGACCGCACATACCCTCTGGTCTTGGAGAGTGCGTCGTCGTCATAACCCTCTTTCAGTCGATCGATACACCGTTGATTAGATAAACTTACTCAAAAATCGTAAAAAATCGTCTCATGGAAATCACAAGAAATTTCCATTTTCTCTATGAACTCAGTTTTTCAAGCGAAACTGAAAAATGAGGTCTGAAGAAACTTACTCTAAAAAATATCAAACTTTTCAACTGTCATAAAAATTTGCATCAGAAAACTCTTGGGTGACTATATTCCAAAAATTCAATGAGAATAATTGGAGCAAATATCAGTTTGGTTTATGAACGTCATGTTACTACTGTAAAATGAACAATATGTTTAAGACTCAACATTTCTAAAAAATTAAGATTGATGTAGCTTACTGCAGGTTCTCTTGCTGCACTAGAGCTTCTTGAAAGTATTTATTTTTAGGTCCATAAAGTTAGCCATACAGGTGTGACGAATTTCGATGTTTTTTGGTTGGGAATTTCGAGCTATTTTTGAATCCGCGGGAACAGATAGCTATGAAATCTTTTAACGCAGGAAACTCAAGCTAGTTTTGAGCAAATTTTCAGCTAAAAGCATTTTCCGGAAAACACTCAGTTTTCCCGAAAAATCCCAAAAAACTTTTTTATGGCTAACTTTATTTTTTTTCAGCCAGACGAATCTGCGGGAAGAGTAAGCGATGAAATCTTTTAACGCAAAAATTTTGAGCTAGTTTCGAGCTGACCTTGAATGAAGTGTTTTCCGAAAACCTAAAAATTTCCTCGGGAAAACCCAACAAAATTTTTAAGGGCTTGCTTTATTTTGTCAGCCAGATGAATCCATGAGAATATTTGGCGATCATATCATTTGACACACGAATTTCTAGCTAGTTTTAAGCTCATCAAAAACGAAAAGTGTTTTCCGGAAAACCCCAAAAAAAGCTTTTTTTATGGGTATGTTAAGAAATTGCGAAAAAGTTAAGAAAAAATTATAAAAAATAACACATTACAACTCATAATTTTTTAATTTTCACAATTTATTTAATAAGCTTTACTTGATTTAAAGCTTGAAGATAAATAGCCAAGAAAGCTTATAGCTATATTAGCTAAACTCTATTATCATTATAAACTTACCTGCAAATGCTAACTGTTTGATAAAGAAATGCATTCGAGATTTTCGATTTTTATTAATAGACAAAACGAAAAGTACCGCTGAATTTGAAAGTACTATGGCAAACCATAATCCCCACAGGATAAGCAATTGTGCCTGAAAAGAAAAATTAATATATGTAACATAAATGCTGGGAAACTGTGAAAACTTCAACAAAATCAGTAGTACGGATTCTGAATACATAAAGAAAAACACACAGACCTGGGTTATTATAATCGATATATAAATTGGTACATAATGAAACAATGTGCTAATCGAGATATTACGGGACAGCCACAGCCACGCAAAAAAAAATGTGATTTTATATTGTGCTTGAGTTAAAAATTTGTCGTCGTGGCTTAAAAACTCATAAAAACGAAAAAGACCAATTCAGCAGCAATAGCAGCATTAACAATAACAAGTAATAAGCAACAATAACCGCCCAACTGCGAGAATCCTATTTGATAAATTTGTTCTTTGCTTTAGCTTCTTTGACCTCATTGTCCATGGACATCGTATATCCGTACACATTAGGGGTGTCAATCAGTGCTGGATTACCCATTAGGCTAGACTAGGCCATGGCCTAGGGCCCCCGACGAGCAGGGGCCCCCACGAAAGTTAGATGTCAAATTATACAGGAGGTTATAGCCGCCCGATATTTTAGTCTTTCAGTCGATTCAACTCCAGATATCGCTCACGTTGATCAACTCAGTATAGTTGTCCGATATGTTGCTAAGCATAGAAAGCCTGTTGAAAGATTTTTAACATTTTTAAGCTTCGCGTCGGCCTTCGGCCGCGGATCAGTTTATAATATCCAACACTAAATTTTTTAAATGGATTATTGGAAAAATTTTATTGAATCTTAATTAAATTTATCGGACATAGCCCCCAATAGCAAAATGGGGATTATGACCGTACAATTTTTGGACATAATCCCCATTTACGAAGTGGGGATTATGGGTGACCGGACATAATCCCCATTTACGAATTTCGATATTTCTTTCTAAATTTTGTATGGGAGCTCCCTTAAAAGGGTGGAAAAGAGAGAATGGTATGCTCAAGAAAAATGTTGAGAAGGAAAAATTAATGGAGGTTTGTGAACATTGTATACCTCTCCCGGCAATGAGGATTTTTTTTTTTTTATGTTTTTATCAACATTTTGTATGGGAGCCACCTGAAAGAGTGGAAAAAAAGAGGTAGTATGTTCGAGAGAAATATTGGAGAGGTAAACTTAGTGGGCGTCGGTGCACATTTTTTCCTCTCCCGGCAACGAAGAATATTTTAGTACTCGTTTACTCACTTTTTTGTTAATTTCAATTACATTTTTTGTCCGACTATTGTTATGCCCCAATATTTTTGTTCGACAGTGTTACCACTTTATTTTGAATATTTTTATTGACAAATTATGCAAAAATTGGCTATGTGGCAATAAATTTTTTTCTATCGTAACTTTGGCATATTCGGCTTGTCAGACTCGTCAAACGCCACAAAACTTTTTGTCCGAAAGCATTTTTTATACTTTAACATATTAAAAACTTTTCGAATGAAAACCATGTAAAAGTTTCTAAGAGGATTTTCGTAAAAAATACGATTCTTCAAAAGTAGACATTTAAGCCAAAATAATAATTTCAACCATACGGAATTTCATATATCATGGAATTATATAAGTGGAGTAGCCCTTTGATGTAAATAATTATTTAAAAGAATTTTCCACTGAAAACAACATTTATTTGAAGAAAACGTACTTTTTCCTATGTGAAGATCAAAATCTCCTAGGTGTCAAGTTTTAAACTTCATAATGTAATACAAATGAACATATTGACCTTTTGCAAGCGAAAAACCTCTGCTGACTGTACTATTAATATGAATAAGAGCAACAAATAATCTCTAAGCTAGTTGTAGACATAACAGCAACAAAACAACTTCTGATGTAATCTGACATATCTAATGATTATACATGACATTGTTACTTTTTTAATTTGTTCTGGCATTTAGTTTTCAAAGAAATATTTTTGCTAAGCGACTTTGTTTCGATTCAATGACTTGAACGGCAAGGATATCCGGCGTTTGTCACCAACTTAATCAACGTGGTCAATGTTGTGTCATTTATCATGTGACTAGATATGCCATCTGATGTATACTTTTGTGCTTAGTATCTTATACTCGTTTTTGCATCGAATTAAATTAATACGAACGTACAAAAATCATATAAATTTCATTAGATCACAAAATACAGTTTTTCAGATTCCTAAGTTTCTTCTTGTTTCGTATTTTAAGTGAAATTTTTAGCTTCATTAAAATTGGTATTTTCTTTGTGGAATCTTATTTAATATTTGACGAGAGTTTTGGTTTTTTTTTTTTTGTATGCGGACCTGGTTGCCACTTTTACTTTTGAAGCAGAAGGCATGTTGCGCTATGATTTCTTGTTCGTGCTACTTATAGAGTAACTTAGGGTAATGAGGTTATCATTTTTCTTTTTGCTAATTCCTTCCAAAGTCTACCAAATAGTAGTAGGTTAGCTTGATCAATTTAATTGTATTAGTAATACTATAGTTTTTACTATTTGATAATTTATATACTAAAATATTAACATTTTCAAACGTGAGGCTAGTTAAATTGAATGTACCTAAAAATAGTTGAAAAAGAAAAATGTCGGGTAATGTGGATCACCCTGTCCATTTCCTAAAGTAGTACCGTTATTTGCAATTTTTGTTGACTAAAAGTCAAGTAGTATTTTTTTGATTACTTAAATTTGCTATGAAATAACTTAATAGGGTGTCCCACACACACAATTAGCTTTTTGAGGTGTTATAGTAATCAAAGTTGATATACGGTATATAATATGGGGTAGTCCAAATTACCCGAATACATCACTTTTTTGAAATAATCATTGATTATATAAAAGAAATGTAAAATCAAACCTGCTTATGCATTTTTTCGTTGAATAATAGTTCCAAAACAGAGTTCTGAGAAAGTTATTTAGTTATTCACAGAGTACTACAAATAAGTCATCTTGACCTCACAGCATATGCGAAAAAATTGCACACGAATAACTAGCATAATAGAAAAGCTGAACAGCGTACAAAATATATTTTTCGCGTTTTAATGTACACAAATAACCGGAACTGTTGTACAGTCTGTAATATGAGAAATAAAAGGATGCACCACATTACCCGCATAGTCCACATTACCCTAAATTACTCTATTTTTACATAAGAAAAATAGTAATCCACGGTGCTTGTGGGAGAATCTAAATCAAATTTTGATGTACCTCGGATTTTTTTGTAAATTCTTATTATAGATGTCAAAAGAAGTTATTCTATGCAAAAAATAAAATTATAGAGGTGGCGCTTTTTAAAAAAAAAAAACGATAAAAAGCCCTGTGATAGGAAAAACGCTTTTTTACTCAAGAGGAAGACATCTTACGAAAAAAGTGTACATGGCATAAAATGCTTAGAATTGTTCAAGGAGTACGTGTAAATTTTTTTGGAATTTTTTTTTTTTTTTTGTAGAAAAAATTTTTAACCTCATTTTTAATAAATTTTTCAAAAACAATTCCAAAAAATTCCAAAAAAATTCACATGTATTCCTTGAACAATTTTAAGCATTTTATGCCATGTACACTTTTTTCGTAAGATGCCTTCCTCTTGAGTAAAAAAGCGTTTTTCCTATCACAGGGCTTTTTATCGTTTTTCTAAAAAAGCGCCACCTCTATAATTTTATTTTTTGCATAGAATAACTTCTTTTGACATCTATAATAAGAATTTACAAAAAAATCCGAGGTACATCAAAATTTGATTTAAATTCTCCCACAAGCACCGTGAATCCACAGGTTAATCCTTTAAGCTATTATTTGGGAATTGTGTAAGCTATACCTTCGTTCTGATTGAAACATTGAGAAGAGAAATAAACATTGAAACAAGTATTGATCACCTTTACGACCCTTTTTCTTTCTCGACATTTGACTTCCTTTAGGAACAGGCATTGTAATGTTCCGACGCCACACAGTTTTCGGTTGTGGATAGAAAATTCTTGTATCTATTACTTATATCCCCAATTTCACTACTAATGCATTGCATAGTGAGGAACAATGATTTGCTGAAGTTCGATTTTCTGTAAATTACTTAGAAAAGTCTCAGAACGGTCAAATATTTTGGAATCTAAACGTTAAGTTAAAAAACGATAAGCATGTGTCCAATAACCTAAAGAGATTTGTTCAACGATACCAATCCTGATCTCCTGTCATACCCCTACAGAGGTGGGATCGGATCAGCTTCAAAGTGTTAAATGGAAATGTCCAATTTTATTTGCGGATTCGGATTTAAAGTAAAACTAGTAAGGGTGTTACCTTTGGCCTGGCCAAACATTAAATACCCTACACTGCAGTATCTTTAAAATTTTGCTTTTGTGGGAGGTGCCACGCCTTTTTGTCCGAGTTCACCCGATTTTTGCTCAGAGCGTGCATTTATGTATAGTTCTTAGTGTCTGAGTGAAATTCGATTGCATTCTCTCAAAAAACGTTTTAAGTATAGCGTTTTGAAGCTCTTGCTTATAAGGGAGTTGCCACGCCCTCTTGTCCGATTTCACAGTTTTTGCTCAGAGCTTGCGCTAATAACTCGTTGTATCTAAGTGTATTTTGGTTGAATTGTCGTGAAAAATCCTCTGAAAGTTGCATTTTGAATATATTTTTTGTATGGGAGGTAGGCGTGTCCGTTGACTGATTTCGCTCATTTTCAATCTCATGAGCTAACTTACCAAATTTCATTGAATTATCATGGTTAGTTTTTCCGTAAAAAATATTTCCACGCACAGCCAGCCAGCCAGACAGACGGACACAGCTATATCGACTCAGGAGGTGATGCTGATCAAGAATATATATACTTTTCTATATCTGCCACTCCTCCATCTCTGCGTTACAAGCGGAAGGACAAAGTGAATATACCCTGGGTGTAGGGTAAAAAAATACGATAATTTTGTGCGTAACAATTTTTCTTGTTCGGACTAGGTGGCGCTTCAATCGAAAAAAACAAAATTAAATTAAAAATCCAAGCCACTGGCCCTAAGTGGTTAAATTTTTCAAATTCTTTAGCTCCCAACATTTCTTTATCCGATGCCAATATTGGATTTGTATAAGCGACCCACTCCAAAAATTTTTTTTGCGACGTATTTTCGTAAAATGAGTCATTGTGCGCTGGCTAAGCTAAATTCTGGCTTACGATTTTTACTTGACACTAAATTGCACGGAGAAAAATGAGTGTCATAATTTTTACTCCACTCGAGTAGTAAAAAAATTTAAGTAATCAAAATTTCAATCATAAATAAACATACGTATAAACTATGTGATGGTTTCGTAAAATAATATTTACTAATAAAATATAGTGAAATAACAATGTAATATTCGCTCTTAATTGCCTACATTTTCCTATACGTGGAGTAAATTATGGTTTCAGCAAGAAAAAGGTGTAACCATTTTTACTTCATAATTTAGTAAAAATATTTTTGTTTCGACAGACACTCGCTTGATGTACAAATTTTATTCGTCTTCATTATATAAGCTTGGAGTTATAATAAGTTTATGATTGTAAGTAACAATAATATTTGTCTATATATCACACGGACGTACTCCGGTTTGAATCCAAGTGCGGTCAGTTCGTTTCGTTTCTTTTCTTTTTTTTTAGTTTTTTAGAACTTTACTGTATGGTAAATATCACTTAAATTTTTTCAAAAAAAATTACTATACGGTAAAAATTTTAGTTTAATTTTGAAAATCGAAAAATATACCAACAAATGCCAAAAAAAAATATTAATTTTAAACTATTTTGGAATAAATTTCATACTTTTCTGGTATAAATTTTAAATTTTTTAAGAAAAAGATCAAGATTTAATTCCAAAAAAGGTTTTAACCAATATGCACTAAAGGGAATCAAAAGTAAGAAAAGTATACTATGGTTTTTTAATGTGTTTACTGCGAGTTTATTTGATAATTATGAATTTACTAAATCAGTAAGGTAAAATTTATTTCATCAGGGAATTGACAATATATTGACTTGAAATTTACTAACACTAAAGCACTACGAATTATTATTATTTCGTGAGGTTTCCCTGGTAAAATATTATCTTACGTAATTACTTTAAAGCATTATCCTTTCCTTTTAGTATTTTAAGGTCACTTCCTTTGCTTTTCACGTAATCATTCTCCTTTGTTTTGCTAAAAGTGGCAACCATGGCCAAAATTTCAGTTATCTTTGTAACTTCAGCTCCTCAAAAAAAAAAGACTCTAATTTTAGGTTCGGTCACCATGCGGCAAAAACCTTGTGGCTTTCGCGACCGGTTGCCAGTAGTTAAAAATCACTTAAAAGAGTAGTGTACCTGCAACGTAGCTTGGAAAATTTTTCGGTATCTCTGCTGTGGTCGCAGTTGTCATTGGTTAACTGCACTTGCAAACTCGCTACTTTCTGTTTTGCTCAATGGACTCGCTCGCTTCACTGGGGCACAGAAAAGTAAAACCCGCGCAAAGCACTTAAGGATAATGAAAATTAATGACCAACAGGACCAAGCAACAATGTCAACGCATTGTGTGACACTGTGTATTATTGTGTGCGGTCACGTCCCTCTCTCTGCATTTTTATTTCTTCATGACCTTTGTTGAATTGGAGTGCGGTTCTTTGGAAGAAATGAAAACAAATTTTTTCCATTCTAGGTAGGTACTGCGGAAAACTGAGAGTTATTTGAATTGTGTTAACATGGAAAACAATTATTTTTCATAAAAATTTACCTTTAATTTTGTAATGCTCTGCATTTCCATTCTGACCTTTAGTTAATTGTATTGTGTGGGTATGAAAGGAGGCTGATATTTCATTTTATATGAATATATCTCCAAAAAAAAAAAAAAAATTGTTACGCATTATTGTCATAAGTAAAATTTGTGCTGCAAATTTGTTGTTTGCGTAGAATAAATGAAATGCTGTATTATTACAATGAGGGTCAATTGAGGCGTAGCGTGTAAGAACGTCCTAAGGCAAAAATTACATTCCGAGATATTTTAATTTAAAGTTTCATATAAATATTTCCTCACCACATTTTGTGATCAGAATTGAAAATTGCAATTAAGAACACTTAAGGTCACCAATGCAAACTTTTCAAAAAAGTAATGGGTGCAACGTGGTTGACTTAGGACGTTCTTAAACCCAACGCCTTATTGATTTTTCATGATGACATCAGCGAATAAAATCGAAATGGTATAAAAGAATTGATTCTTATTGACATCGCGTCCCTCTAAGGCTTATGCATATGAATACAAACTTTGCATTCTTTATTTTTTATCGAGAACCAAAGTTAAAAATCGTATGTGGATTTTTAGATGATTTTTTTTTTCTCCATGGTGTCATTTTCAAATGGTCCTAACATTTTGAAGAAACATCGCACAAAACCAATCTCCAGATTATTTTAAAGCTGAAGAATAGTGCTAAGCAATATATTTATTAGAAAAGAGCAAAACAATTTAGTGCGTCCTCAAAAATCGTTTTTTGAACGTTTAGGTTACAATATCTCAAAAACTATACGTGATAGAAAGATTTTGATGATAGATTCGGATTGAAAACCAACAACTACATCAAAAATGACTATTTTTGTTTTGGTTACTTATGTTTTTTTTTAAGTGTACCGTTTTTCGACCTCATTTTACAAAAAATAGATCAGATGGAATTTCAAAGTTTGGTGCGTTTTAATATTCACATCATAAGAAAACAACCTGTCAATGCAGATTTCCAGTCCATTTTACTCAGATTAGATTTTGCTTCCTGCCTACCGTGCAAAGAGACAGAGAGGACGTGTTGATTTGAAAGTTTCTCAAGTAAGCCACCTAAAAATTTTAGCATTAAAAAGGTTTTCAAAAAAAAAAAAAAAAATAATAATTTTTTGTAGCAACTAGTAAAACTTTGTGAAAAAAATGTTTATTAATATATGTATTGTATTTAACATAGACCAGGGAAGGATAGGTTAGGTTAGTGTGGCGGTAATTGCGTGAGTAAAAACCTCACATAGACCAACTAGGTCCATAACGTTACCACAAACTCCTTTCTGTGTTCTGGCTACATGATTTTCATCTATACCGAAGGTTCCAGTTTTTAAGGCGAAATTCATTAGTTTCGATAATGCTGTTCCAGCTATCTCATTTATGGAGCCGAATATAGCCTGCCCAAGAGTAGCCATTCTGCGTCTGACTAGCGCCGGGCAATAGCACAAGACGTGCTCTACCGTTTCTTCCTCATCGGTGTCGGAACAGTTTCTGCACCAGATGTTTGATAGACCAGGGAATAAAATGGTGTTTTTTTGGGACCAATATGTTGTCATTAATTATGCAAAATCTCTGCTTCAAATAAATAAATAACAAATTAAGCAACATTTCTGCTTCTGAAAAAACTAAAGATTGTACCGAAAAGCAACTGCACAATTTGAAATACATTTTTCTCGCAAAGTAGGCATGCATTTGAAAAAATAAAGACACAGTTATAAAGCGTGATCGATTGTATTTTAATTTCTTTTTCAATAGTCGGTATTCTTATAGTAGATGTCGAGCTGTCCCGTTTCGAATATGACATGCGCAAGAAAATTGTGCACAATTACTGTACTGAAAAAGAAATTTCATATAGAAAGTTGGCCAGACGCTACAAATTCAGTGTCAATAGTATAAAAATATTACTATTTCTTTTCAACCCCTTGGAAATAGACTTTTTCATGGTGGGCTACTTCTCTGGCACATTTGAAAGAAAATCTCCATCACGAAATGTCAGCCAACACGGAGTTTGTCGGCTGAGCCGTTATAAGAAATTTTAGTATTCGAATAAATGAGTGCTGTAACCGCTAGGGCTTACATTTGGACGATATTATTAATTAGAAATACATTTTTAAGTTATGTACTTCAATAAATAATAAACGCATTTTCCATAGATAGTTTCCATTTTTTTTTTTTTATCTGTCCATTCAACATAAATTTTCTTTAGGGATACAATATATTTTATTTTAACAATATTAATCTCAATAACTCTTACACGTACTCTACCAAATAGAGTAAAACCCATGACACTGTTGCATTCAAGTGCGTCATCATCAAGTTAATAAAAAGATCCATCAAAAGCGCAATGCACTTTCACACGTCCATCCGTTCGATAATCCCGAGAATTTGTTACACTTTTCTTTTAGTAATATTCTTGAAAAGAAGTGTTTAATAAGTGCACTTCAATGCAATGGAATTAGAGCAAGAGCAGTAGCAAGAAAAGCAACAACAACAACAAATGTCTTAAGGTTGTGGAACACATCAAGAGAGCAACGCAGGAAGCTTTTCGATGTTTTTCCTTCCTTAATCATCATCTTCTCAATAGCATCATCTATGCTGACATCCTCATAAACAGCACAGCCGTCGCCGCTAGTGAACCAGACATCTTGCAGTGTTTTTGTAGTGCATTTGCTGCAGAGAAACTTAAATATTCGCAATGTTTACTTAAGGATAGAAATAGCATGCTGTTTGCTGTGCTTCTTACGGTTTTCGTAAGAGTTCTTGCATTTTTTATTTCTTTACGGATTTTAGTAATTAAGGTCGTACTTAATGCCCCCGCTGAATCTTTTTCGAGAAACTCGAGAAACCCACTTCAGATAATGTGCTCTAATATTTTCAAATTTAATTATAACACAGGCAATAGAGCTGGGCACGGGTCTAATTTTAAGGCCCGACCCAGCCCGGCACGAACACGAAAAAAAGCCCGGCCCCGCAAGATTATTTTTTGTCGCGGCCCGGACCGATTCTACCATATTATTTCAAGGCCCGAGCCCGTCGCTGAACAGTAAAGGCCCGCGGTCCTCAAAAAACAACACGGCCCGTGCCCTGCTCAAAACAAATGGAATAAAATTGGTGTTTCTTCTATGTATGTAGTCTTATGTATTTTTTGAAGCTGAATCTGACTGCATCCTCAGAATTGTCAATAGACCTGCTCGGTTTTGAGATATCCTTGTTTGAAGTTGGAAAAAACACTGTTTTCAGGCTTTGGGCGTAGCTACAGGAAAAGGTGATATTATATTTTAATGGCGTCGAATAGCCACAATTTTCCTTATCAAATAGGAATTTAACTTTCCTAGCTAGGATCCTTTGCAGATAGGTATTTCGGCCCCTACACAAAGCACAAAATTACATAACTTAGTATTGAAAAACCGATTTATAGGGAAAACCTACTCAAAATGTGTTAAAATCTGCTGCAAGGCATGGAATGTGTAAGAAAAATGGGAGATGCTACGCCCCTAAAATTGTTCGTCCTTTATATGAGGGTGAAATACCTACTCTTTAAGAATCGTAACTAAGTATTAATACGACTCTTACTTTCCGAGTTATGACCCATAGAAGTTTTAAGTGTTGTGTAAAGTAAAAAAAAAAAAAATTTTTTAAATAAATTAGCAGATTTAAAACGAAAAAGAAAATATCAATCATAATACTTCTTCTGTGCGGGTTTTTGTTAAGAAAATCTTTACCTTTGATAACAACAAAAACACAACTTGAATTACTAAAAAGTTTAATTATTTTTCACCGTATTTTGCATGACTTATTTTTATGTATGAAAAACAGGAACTTGCTCTAAAGTCGAAATGTGTTTTAATTCGTCCTTTACCGACGATTGTTTATTTTTACAAAAGGTATCCCTACAAAATTTTGTTTATACAAACCTAGTATGTTTTTATATTATAAAATTGTATTTCAAATAGGAATACGCATTTAAACAAATTTTGGGGATTTGTTTTTTCTTTTCGTACAATGTTGTGAAAAAAAAAAATTTATATTTTTGTCAAATCTATTTCGATGATTTCAATGTGTTGCTCATAAAATTAAGTCTTCTTCTATACTTCCTATAAATTGGCAACAATATTTCCAAGGCCAATTTAAGAATAAAAAAACAAAACCAATCTTATTAAACGGCCTGGGGGAAATGGAAACTGAAAAATGTTCAAAAATATCACATAGTTACAACATTCATCAGCACCATTATTGCCGCTATCAGCATTATGCTAGTGATAATCATCTGCATCCGCACAAGCAACTACAATGGCAACAACAACGACAGTATTAAAGTCGTATTTTCAATAGCCGGAAATAGGGTAAGGATATTCGGTTTGTTGGAGTAAAAAACGTGGCAAATAAACAAAAAGTTAAACAAAATAAACAAAGAGACTTTAGTCCAAGGGTGGCCGTATAGCCTTGAGAAAAATTGAAGGACAAGCAAAAAAATGGAAACAGGAAAACTTTAAGTCTTAGCGAGAACAAAAAACTGAATAAATCTTTAAAATAATATAATAGATAAGCATTAAAGGACAAATTACAAAAAAAAAAAAATAATAAACAAGAGAAATCATTAAATGTTGTTATTCTTATTTGGGTGTATGGCTTTTTATATCTTGTTACAGTTATGTATATTGTATGGATGCATTACACTAGTGCACAAAAACTAAAAAAAAAAAATAATCGTTTTTTATTTTTGAAAATGGAGTAATTCCATTCAAGTGGAAAAGTAATGTCTTTATATGAATTGGCTCACATTTGAATAAAATGGAGCTCTGTTTTCACATGAAGTTTAGTAGATAATTTACAATTACTGACATAAAATTGAAACAAATTTTATCGGTCAAGTAACCTATTATTAAGCGACATTAATTTTATTTATTATTAGTTTCGAAACTAAAAATAATATTCGTACAATACCGCACGGTCGAATTTAATATTTTGCAATTCTTTAAAAAAAGATCTTAAAAACCGCCTTATTGACCGCGCTATTTGTAAAAATTAAAACTAAATTATTAAGTTTTAAAATCTATTGAGAGGATTCATTTCGACTTTCGTTTTCATCACTACAAACGTTTTTCAAGAAATGCATCCACTCAATAAATTTTAAGACTTAATAATTTTGTTTGAATTTTTTACAAATAGCGCGGTCAATAAGGCGGTTTTTAAAATACAGTTATCAAGTGTGAATTTTTTCATCACAATACCTGTTAAAAATTTATAAAAATAATAGCGTTCCACATAATGGGTAAAATTACATCCAAGCAATCTTTTGGGAAAGTGTTTTACATATTTATTTTTATGGCAGGTCCAATAAGTCCAAAAGCAAAACTGCAGAAAATCCAACACTTTAAAGATTTGTTGACGTGAAAAATTCAAAATCCAGTTTTCGAATTTTTGTATGCAGAAGCGTTTAAATATGTCCACTTACCTCCAAAAATTAATTTTTATGTTCTTTGGTTAACGCTTAGTACATAAATTTGCACTTCAAAGTTGATATTTTGAATATAATAAAATTGAAAAAATTTTAGTTCCGGAAAGCGCTTCAACTTTGGTAAATTTTGTGGTAATTTTTCGATGAAATAAAATTGAGAAAAAAAAACCAAAATCGACTTGACGTTAAGTTTTCCAAAAATATATATTGTTTATAGATATGTTATATTGTGCTGGCACAAACAATTTAAACATAATTGCAATTTTTTCTGCTTTTGAAATTTTTATTTTTGCTGTAAGTATATTGAACTAAAAAACTATGAGCACCGCTCCGCACCAGGTAGAAATGGACATTTTAAAAAAATATGTAGTGTTTTGTTGATGACACGTGAGGTTTAAATCCTCACACTTTCTCGCAAAAAATTTTTGCCTTACTAAAAAAATTATACCAGATTTTATAATAATAGCTACACTAGGTGCAAAGGTAAAATATTGCAAATGTTTCTTGTGTGGGGGTTGCCATGTCCACTCTTTTAATTTTTCCCATGTTGCCTAAAAGATAACAAGAACATCGATGTAGGGGTACAAAGACCCATATTTTAGCCCCTTCTCTATTCGTATAGCATTTTGTAAATAAAATACACATTCTCAATATAAAGTTTTGTAGTAATAACTGCTGCCGGTGCAAAGAAATTGCAACTGATATGTTTTTTTGTATGGGGGATGCAACGCCCCCTTTTTCAAATTTCTCCAATTTTTGCAAGGCGTTTGATGAACTTAGTATACTCTTGTGTACAAATTTTTGTAATGGTTACTGCTACTGGTGTAGAGATATAGCAATTGAGGTTTTATTTTGTTTTTTGTAAGGGGGGTGCAACGCCTCATTGTTCAATTTCCCACGATTTGTGTGAGGCATTTGGTGAACTTAATATACTCTTGTGTACAAAGTTTTGTAAGCATAACTACTAGAAGTGCAGAGATATAGCTATTGAGGTGTTTTTTCTTTGGGGATGTAACGCCCCTTCGTTAAATTTCCTCCAGTTTTTGCTGGGTGTTTGGTTAGCACAGTACACTTCTGTTTACAGCGTTTTGTAATAATAGCTACTGCAAATGCAGAGGTATAGAGTTTTGTTCATTTTTTTCGTATGGGGGCTGCCCCCTACACCTCTGCCAAAATCACTTCACTCTATTTCATGAGGTTAATGGACATATTTAAACAGTTCTGCATACTACAAAATGCATCTTGATTTTTTCACGTCTAGATTGTATGAAACAGGAAGGAACTTATTATCAACCTAAAGTTTGATAAGTTTTCAGTATTCAGTATTATTCTAGAATTTATTTAATATCTGAGCTGCTAATTTTCCGAAGATATGCATGTCTCAGAAATTTGATATTTTCTAATACACACGTACCACAGTGTTGCTGAACCATAATAAAAAAAAGGCTAAAACTAAGTAGTTAGAAGTTTTCTAACTGTTTCTAAAACCGGAAAATCATAAGTGCTCTGCTTCATTTGTTGTTTGTTTTTTATATATCAGACCTATTAACAATAATAAAAATAACAATTTAAAATAGAAACGTACGCTGTTCTCGAAATTATATCACAAGTTAGAGCAATTTTTCGCCACAAAAGTTTACATAGCAGTTGGAAGTAACAGCCATTGTCTTAAAAACCCTTTTTGAACTATTTCGATATAGCTCATTTACTACAAGAACGGCACAACTCAAAAAAGGCGAATTATGAGTCAAAGAAGCAGAATTATTCTTTATATCATGCTTCACATTATGTGAAAATTTCATTTCAATATCTTTTACAGTCACCGTTCGAGAACTAAATAACTCTGAATTGAAAACTTTAAACGTATTTTCTGCAAAATTGAGTTTTTTGAGTTGTTCTTGAAGTAAATCAGCGATATGTGCCTTTACATATTTTTATACCCTACACCCAGGGTATATTCACTTTGTCCTTCCGTTTGTAACGCAGAGAAGGAGGCGTGGCAGATATAGAAAAGTATATATATTCTTGATCAGCGTCACCTTTTGAGTCGATATAGCCATGTCCGTCTGTCTGGCTGGGTGGCTGGCTGGATGGCTGTGTGTTCAAATACACTTTCTGGGAAAACTGAGTAAGATAATTCAATGAAATTTGGTACACTGCCTCCGTCGTCAAAGGTAGCTCGGGGGATTGAAAATGAGCGAAATCGGTCAACGGACGCGCCTACCGCCTATACAAAAAATATATTCAAAATGCAATTTTAGGAGTATTGTTCACGACAATGCAACCAAAATACGCATAAATACTAAAAATTGTAAGCGCAAGCTCTGAAAAAAAATTTAACGAATTCGGACAAGAGGGCGTGGCACCTCCCATATAAGCAGAAGCTTCAAAACGCTATACTGAAATCGTTTTTTGAGATATTCTAACCAAATTCGACTCAGACACTAAGTATCATAAACAAAAGCTCTCGACAAAAATTAGGTGCAATCGGACAAGGGAGCGTGGCACCTCCCATATAAGCAGAAGTTTCAAAATGCTATACTGAAAGAATTTTTTTAGATAATCCAACCAAACTTCACTTAAATACTAAAGACTATAATTCACGCTCTAAGCTATAATTAGGCGAACTCGGACAAGAGGGCGTGGCACCTCCTATATGAGCAAAAGCTTCAAAACACTGTACTGAAAACGTTTTTCACTCAGACACTAAAAACTATAAATCCAAGCTCTGGACAAAAACTGTGTGAACTCGGACAAGAGAGCGTAGCACCTCCCATATGAGCAAAATTTTAAATATACTGCAGTGTAGGGTGTTTAATGTTTGGCCAGGCCAAATTTTACACCCTTACTAGTTTTTTTTTTTGCTTTGAGCATCCTTAAGCCAATTATTTTATTAAACAAAAATCTCAGTAAAAATGGCAATTCACAAAAAACTTTAAAATAATTTTATATTTTTACAAAGTGAAATTCACTTGTAATTTTGTACAAACAGTTAATTATCTCTATTCAAATAAGCATAGAGCCTTAATGTGGTTCCTTAATTTTACGAGTTTCACATTGCAGTAAACGCTTACATTTTTAATTTTGACGAATCTGAAATGTTAAAGATAAGCCTCTGCAACCAGAGGACTTTTAATACTTGAATCTAAATAAATTAACTTTGCCTCCTCTTATTCGCGAACAAAATATACATAATAAAATTTTTTACGCATACCTTCCGACCGTCACCTCAGTTATAATTAAAGAAATAAAAATCATGTCATTCTCACCCTGTATGCTGCATGCTAAAATTTAAATAAATCTTTCACATTCAGCTTAATGTTATCTACTGTGGTTATATACCATCATATCAAAAATAAGCCTTAGGTTAAGCATTCTAAGCTGCTACTTCATTTTGCATATAAATCTTAAAAATATTTTAGAAATTGAAAGAGCAGCAACAATAATTAAACTAAGTAGGTATAGTGGGTGTTTAGGGCCCCTTAATAAACCAAATTTGAGTTGAGACCAGCTGCTATCAAAAAAGGTAAGCCAAATGCTTTCTTATTAAGACAATTAATAAATCAACAGCCTCTTATGAATACAACCAACCGAACAAAGGCAACCACTACTGGCTGCGGAAAGATAGGTTTACTACTAAGTAATGTAAATTATGGCTTAGTTCCAAACTTAAATAGGGCTTAGTAGTAGAAACAAATAAAATCCAATGAAATGAAAAAGAGTTATTTCTTGTTAAGCATACTTTTGTGTACGGACCACCCACAAAATTTATGTATGTCATTGGACCTGTGCCATATTTTTGTGTAACATATACACACTGTTTATTATAAACATAAATGTTCCAAAACTTTTGTTTCAGCAAGTTTTGTCTTGACTATGAAGTAAAGTTTTTGCAAGCATATAAAATCAATATACGTAATCCTTTGAGTAACATTTAAACACAGTGACGTTTATTCTAAGAAGCCTAAGTGTTATCTACACAACATGCCGAAATCTTTCCACTGAGAGAGTTTTTATTGCCAAAATGTATCAAATCAACAGTTTGACAATGTTCACCATAGCACGTTGCACTATTAACACACTTAATATTCTTTTCCGCTCAGCGCACTTTACAGCAAGGGTGTCAGCGTAGAAGAAAAGTGAGCCAATTTTGGCTCGACCCAACAACATCAATATTTCTGTACAACAATTCCAACAACATCAATATTTCTGAACAACATTCACAGAAATAATTTTTGTTGTTTTTTTTTCACGCTCGTCAAAATTTCGCGTTTTTGTTGCTTTTTTTGCGCACTCACAAAATCAAACTCGAACCAACATAAAACAACAACAAAGACTACGTCGCATCAAAAACAACAAACAATATGGGTATTAATGCGTTGATGCGCAATTGCGAAAATGCAAGTCTTTTACGCACTAACGCCTGAACGATCAATGTGAATATTTCCATCTTGAGAAATTGCAAAAGTAGTGCGAAATTTTCGCCAATATTTTTGTTATTTTACTAATATTAAACTTTAGCAAATTGCACTTTCGCAACGACGCAAGGGCATTGCGCATCAACGCGTGAGTTCCCCTAATTTTTGTGTGTCCTAGTCCTTAGAAATTTTGAAAATTGTTGAAGTATTATTGTTGTTGTAAACGAGGCATGAAAAAACAACAAAAAATTGTTTTTTTGTTTGTTGTTACTCGAATTTAAAGTTGTTGTAAAAGCAACGCTGACTGCGCTGCATGCGTTTGGCTCAGTGATTTGAAAACGCTGACACCCTTGATTTACAGGGTGTATTGCATAACGTAACGAAGCTTCTGGGAGGTAAAAGAGGAGGCCTAATCTAATAAAAAATTGCACTTAGAGGGAAGGGGGGGTCTAAATTGTACCCTTGAGGAGTTATGGGGTTAAAACTGATTTTCTGACTTGTTTCAGAAAAAAAATTTTCTTTATTTTTTCCGACCTCAAATTAAAAAATTGGTATGACAAATGCTCTACCAAATTGAAGGAAATTGAACGAGGTTTTCAAAAAAAATTATAAAAGGGTGTATTAATAGGACCTTTTTCAAACTAAAATGGCCGCCAAAGGAAAAAAAAATGTGGGGAAAAAATTAAAACATCAACTTTAAAGGTCCCGAACTTTGCGAACTACTTTTAAACCCCACAAACCATATACACTACCTGAAAGCTCTTTCAATTAACTAAAACTTTATCATAAAAATGTTTTCTCTAAAACGTAAGGTGATCCAAGAAAATTTTTTTTCTGAAACAATTCAATACAATACACCCTGTATATGAAAATCTTTGATGTACGTGTTAGTTTAAGTTCTAGCTCAATGAAACAGTTACTAGCCTATTCCATCCGCAACATCATTCGTTTCATTATGAACCCTATGCGAGCGAGTTCGATAGTTCATCTATCTTTCCAGAGAACTAAAGCAAAGCAAAAAACCATTGTGAAAGTGATTTAACAAAAGTGCCAATGAAAAACAATAATTAATTGTTTTCCAAAAAATGGCGCACTAAGATGGCTTCTTGCATGTGGTGTTGTATTTTTGAGACAATTTTTTGGCGTCACATTTTGAGACCCTTTTTTGGTGAAACATTTAGAAACAATTTTTTGGCGTCACATTTTAAGACACTTCTTTGGTGACACAAATTTTTAGAAATTTATTTGGCGTTACGTTTTGAGACACTTTTTTTGTTGCGTCACATTTTTAGATACTTTTTTGGTATCACATTTTGAGACACTTTTTTGGTACTTTTTTTTAAGGTACTTTTTTTCCGTCACATTTTGAGATACTTTTTTTGGCATCAAATTATGCACATTTTTTTTTTTGGACACTGAATTCAAAACATGAAATTAAAAAAAAATTTTGGGCCACCGAAGAAACTTCCAAACGCACTACCAAATCTTGAAAAAAAAAAATACACATAAAACACCAAAATTTTGTATGGAAATAGATGAAAATCTCATTAGACTAAGAGCCAGCGCTTGGCTGACCCTCCTTATAGTATCAAAGCTGAATTTTTTTGTGAGTGTTCTTCCAATAGTAGGTATGAACTTCTGTTCTAGTGAATTCCTGAGAGCTGGTGCCTACGTGAGATATCGGGCGCAAAAGGTCGAGAAAAACAGTTTTTTGCAAATATTTCGCTAACGGTTTTATCTACAAAAAAAAAAAACAATTTTGTAGATCATTAAATTTCATATCGAAAAGTGGTGCGAATTGTTTTCGCACGACCTATAGCTTAGGAGATATGGTCCAGTGAAATTGTACTTTCCAACCCAACATATAAAATCCATAATTTTTTTTCTTCTAGTCGGCCTATTTTTTAGTTTCAAATTATGCACCAAAATTCGATACCGATTTCACTGTCGTACAAAAAGTTATTCAGGCACAAAGGTCGAGAAAATTAGTATCTCGCTAACGCTTATTTCTACAAAAAAATGGTGCTCTACAATTTTGTAGCTCAGAAAATTTCATATCAAAAAGTGTTGCAAATTATTTCGGTACGACGTACAGTTTAGGAGATATCCTATTTTAAGGTATTTTCCGCATACAAGTATACATAGTAATATGAGTGTTGATTTTCAAAGTACTATAACTACGCCTAGTACGTCATAGTATCATGGTTGAATTTTTTTGTGGCTATTTTTGCAGCAGTGGGTACCAACTTTTGTTTTAGTCAAACCGTGAGAGGTTGTGCCTTCGCGAGATATCGATCATAGTTATAGTAATTTGAAAATCAACATTAAAAAAACTGATTTTCTCTACCTTTCGCACCCGATATCTCACGAAGGCACCACCGCTCATGGTTTGACTAAAACAAAATTTAGTACCCACTATTGGAAAAATACCCACAAAAAAATGCAGCCATGATACTATGACGTAGACATAAATAAAGTAATTTCAAAATCAACATTAAAAAAACTGATTTTCTCGACTTTTGCACCCGATATCTTAGGAAGGCACCACCTCTCGCGGTTTGACTGAAACAAAAGTCAGTACCCACTATTGGAAGAATACCCATAAAAAAATGCAGCCATGATACCATGACGTAGGCATAGTTACAGTGATTTCAAAATAAATTTTAAAAAAACTGTTTTCTCAACTTTTGCACCCGATATCTAAGGAAGGCACCACCTCTCGCGGTTTGACTGAAACAAAAGTCAGTACCCACTATTGGAAGAATACCCACAAAAAAATGCAGCCATGATACCATAACGTAGGCATAGTTACAGTAATTTCAAAATCAACTTTCAAAAAACTGGTTTTCTCTACCTTTTGCACCCGATATTTCGCGAAGGCACCACCTCTCACGATATAACTAAAACAAAAGTTAGAATTCCTTATTAGAAGCCATGATTCTATGACGTAGGCGTAGTTAGAGTACTTTGAAAATCAACACTCATATTACTATGTACACTTGTATGCGGAAACACCTTAAAATTGGATATCTCCTAAGCTGTGGGTCGTACGAAAATAATTTGCACCACTTTTTGATATGAAATTTTCTGAGCTACAAAATTGTGGAGCACTATTTTTTTGTAGAAATAAGCGTTAGCGAGATACTAATTTTCTCGACCTTTGTGCCTGAATAACTTTCTGTACGACAGTGAAATCGGTCTCGAATTTTGGTGCATAATTTGAAACTAAAGAATAGGCCGACTAGAAGAAAAAAATTATGGATTTTATAAGTTGGGTTGGAAAGTCTAATTTCACTGGACCATATCTCCTAAACTATACGTCGTGCGAAAACAATTTGCACCACTTTCGATATGAAATTTAATGAGCTATAAAATTTTGGAAGCTAATTTTTTTGTAGATATAACCGTTAGCGAGATATTTGCAAAAAACTGTTTTTCTCGACCTTTTGCGCCCGATATCTCACGTAGGCACCACTTCTCAGGAATTCACTAGAACAGAAGTTCATACCTACTATTGGAAGAACACTCACAAAAAAATTCAGCTTTGATACTATGAGGAGGGTCAGGCAAGCGCTGGCTCTCCGTCTACATATTTTTGGGCGGAAAATTGATTTTTTTTTTATTATTTTATGGAAAAAGACTTATAATAACTGAAAAATTGGTCCTCACATTGCATAAAAATTAAAAAATGAAGGAAACGTATGATCAGAATCCTAAAATATCGCGAAAAAAATTTTTATTTTTGAAAACGATGGGGTCCGACCAACGAAATTTATTTGTAACATAACGCCATGAAACAGGTGGTTACCATATGAGAAGACGTCAAACTTGTTACGGCATTTGCATCATCCATCATCTTGATCAATTCCATAACCTCCGTTTCTTTTCCAGTACCATCATCATGTGGGCCCGGAACGAACGATTCTACCAATTGATGTAGCTGATTGTGATCAAGTCAGTAATGGTGTCTCTTTCATCTTCAGTTGGATCACCACCTGCAGAATTGTAACCAGCATCTAGTGTCTGTATGTATATTGCCTATAGCTGCTACTTTTCTTCAGGTTCATCGGTTAACAAGGGCTGTAAATACACGGTGCTCTTGAACAGTCGATAGGTTTTTTGAGTATGTGGAGAAAATCTGTGAATGGGGTTTCATTTGTATTAGTTAAGTGGTCTGAAAAATGCAAACCCCGAAATCGTAGCTGATCATCCCCGCGAAATATCGAAAAAATACATATATGGGATAAAATAAAAAAAATTCAGAAAAAAAACGCAACAAACAAATATAAAAATAGTAGTTTTTAATGTATTTTGCAATGTTGAATCCGAATCCGGCCTTAGAATTGCTGTATCTTATACGGTTTTTGAGATATCTTAGCCTAAACAAGGAAAAAAAGCCGACGCTATGTTTTATTGTTGTGTCTTGGAGCTATATAACAGGACGTATATCCATAAATTCTGATGCAGAAATAGAAAGCTTCAATCAATCTTCTAAACCTGATTCAAATTATGTCGATATCTTTATTTTTCTCGGAGATATCCTAACCTGAAAAGTTAAAAAAGTGCAAAAAACGTGTTTTGTCATTATTTCAGTCTACGATATGTTGGAGAAAATTTAAGCTATTGACTTAATTTAAATGCGATTTTAAAGCAAAAGATTGAATCTTTCAAATAATGTATCGAATTCTGCGTATAAATGTTCTACACTATAGTTATATAAATAAAATATAAAATAAAATATAGCAAAAACGGTCTTTTTTCTTTGTTTATGCTAAGATATCTCAAAAACCGTATGAGATATAGCAATTTTAAGGCCGGATTCGGATTTAGCATTGCAAAATACATTAAATATAACTATTTTTATATTTATTTGTTGCGTTTTTTTTTCTGAATTTTCAGCTACGATTTCGGGGTTTGCATTTTTCAGACCACTAAACTAATACAAATGAAACCCCATTCACAGATTTTCTCCACATGCTCAAAAAACCTATCGACTGTTCAAGAGCACCGTGAATAGTCTTCATGCAATTTCATAATACCAAAAAAAAAATCCCGAATTCATTACAAAAAATTCAACAGACATTCTAAACAAACAAATATATAAACAGAAATTTCGAAAAACATATGTTTTCCATACAAAATTTATGAAAATTGAAGAAAAAATTTTTGTGATTTTGTAGTATGTCGAAGCGATGCATCGCGATGGTCCCATATAGAACCATTTTTTCCACTCAAAAATCCGCTTACAAAACATTATTTTGTTGCTTATTTCTTCTACTTTTATAATATATATACTTTGTTCCGATAACAATTTGATAATATTTAAAGAATGCGCTTACAAATTGCGACCACTCATTTTTTTCACTTTTTTCTAAAAAAAAAAAAAAAAAAACTTTGTTCACTTTTGACGTGCTCCGTCAACAATAACTGTAAGCCAACTAAAAAACCAAAGCTTAAAAAAATAGCGAAAAATACTCTCTGACAGAAAAGTGCCATAGCAACATTTTCGAATAATATTTGTAGGATTTGGCGGTACCATTTCTAAAACATTCCAAATGGTTCTATTCATTTGGAACCATCGCTTTGATTGGATGCCATAAGTTCGAAAATTTTTAACATATTTGCTTGATATTGAAGTCATTTGCTTCAGAATTTTATCTTCTATTAAGTACAGTAGGAGCAAAAATTTAATTTTAATTTGTGACAAGTTAGATAAGGTCTTGTCAGACTGCGTCACATATACTCATTAGAATTTTGAATTTAATTTTCCTTTAATTAATTTGTATATATAAATAACAGATTAATGCTGAAAACCCTGCTAAAACGGCACGTCACTGCTTAGATTTGTAAATGTATTTAAATTTCTTCAGATAATACAAATAAAATTTAATATTAACATACCCAAAAAAAAGGATTTGCCTAAGGAATAGAGGAAAACCTCAGACCCACCTTCAAACACATGAGTAGGCAATACCCGTATCCTCTTATACGCTGTGCGATTGCTTTTTCTTCAACGAAAAGCACACAAAAAAAAAAGTTTTGAGTTTTGTATTGGGGTAGGTCTACCTCGTTTCCAGCGCACACGATGCTAACTGGAAAAGTCAGTGATGCAAATAAAAATAAGAAATAAAATAATTGGAGTTTTATCTTATGCGCGTATCCTGGCGTTAAATTTGTCACACACTCCCATATACATTGTATTGCAAGAGTATGAAAAAGTAAAAGAGGTTGCTTTTATGTTTGTTCCTTGTCTTTTGCTAGAATAGTCAAAGTAAATTATATATGGGGTGTTTTTTTTTAAAAACGGATACTGTTTGCCTTCAAAATTTTGTTTGATCTACAGAGATTCGAATAGCCCTAGTCTTACTTATAAACTATGCCTTAAAACATTTCCAACTGAACTCTTATTTTTAAAATTATTGTGCATTGAAACAAGGGTATCTTAAGCCCTATATAAAAATGTATGGAGAATAAGTAACCCTTAACGACCATAGGGCCAAATAAGTCCCAGAAGATTCCAGAAAGAACTTAAATTTTTTATTTATTTTTTATTTTAAAATATGTTTTTTAGGCGCCCCATATACCATTTCAAATGACTATAGAAGACATAAAATAAACTAATATTTGAGCTAAATTTATATTCTATAGAGCAAACCCAATTGTGGAGGCGAGCGGTAATTATTTGAGAAAGAATGTCCCATATACATAAGTTGATATCTCTTTTGTTTTACGCTGGTTTGAGCGTTGTTCATTACTGTAATAAAATTTTATTGCAAATGTGAAATTTGTTGGTACTTTGAAAAGAAAATTGTCTTTTTGGGAATAGAAATAATATTCAATTCTCAGTAATTGTTTTATGACGAAATCATAGGGGGCTAGTAGATATGCTACTTTTTTTATCATTGAGTAAAAAATGGGAAATACTCGTAGCAAAATAAAGATTACTAGCTTGTAGGCTTGTGATAGGTTTGATAATGTCTGTTCCTATTTCACAATACTCTTTGCATTGTTCCCATTTAAAGCAAATAGATATTTTTTGAGCTCCGCACTGATGATGTACGCGTCAGAAATTCCACAATGTTTTTCACATATTGTAGATTTTGACCCATTAGATACGGAGCGGTGCAACATTTTTCAAGTCATTGACGGTGAACTAAAATCCGTTATAAGGCGTCGAAAGTACTCGCCGAAACAAGTAATTCTGCCAGAGCGTTTTGCAAAGTTGACTCATATAAGGATTTTATGGTCATTTTTGCGATTTTAAGGCACTGGATGAATTTTTTTCGGTTAAGTTTGTTGGGCATTTTTTTTTCTTCTATGCAATAGCTACAACATTGCTGAAGTCATCAAAACAATATCTCGGCTCGTTACCGAGATATAGCCATATGAAAAAATCGAAAAATCGCTCAAAATCGCTCAAAGTTGCAATTTTCAGCTAGATAATTATAATTATCCAGCTGAAAATTGCAACTTTTTGCCTCAAATTGGATTTTGAACGATTTTTCGATTTTTTCATATGGCTATATCTCGATTTTTTCATATGGCTATATCTCCATATGAAAAAATCAAAAAATCGCTCAAAGTCCAATTTGAGGCAGAAAATGCCGAACAAACTTAACCGAAAAAAATTCATCTAGTGCCTTAAAATCGCAAAAATGACCATAAAATCCTTATATGAGTCAACTTTGCAAAACGCTCTGGCAGAATTACTTGTTTCGGCGAGTACTTCGACGCCTTATTACGGATTTTAGTTCACTTTTCATGTGTCGCACTGTGTAGTCTAAGGTCCGTCAGTAAAAAAACGAATGGATCGAGTTTTTAGTTAAAATCTAATTTTTACATATATTTATGAATTTGGGAATATATTTTTACCGAGTTGCTTATCAAAATGTGGCCTCTAGCATTTCCAAATAGCGAAAACTTATGAACCGTGAGCCTGACGGGGTAAAGTGCCTAGATCTTTCTTATGAAGAGTCTTATGCTCTACAAATAATTTTCATTATATTTTAAAAAAAAATTTACCGTTTAAGAATCGGTTTTTAATAAATAATTCTTAAACGGTAATGAAAATTATTCGTAGAGCATATGACTCTTCATGACAAAGATCTAGGTACTTAAACCAAAAACGGTAATTTTTTTTACGTATCGTCGTCTGAGTTCTCTTTTGCCCCATACGCATATTCGTTATAAAAGCAAAATCACCTAATTTTTTTCGACACAAGCAAAACAAATAAAAATTGCTTGTAGAACATAATGACTCTCCGTAAGAAGGATCTAGGCACTTTTTCCCGTGAGACTAACGGTTCATAATTTATCGCAATTTGAAAATACTAGCGGCCACATTTTGATAGGCAGCCCGGCAAAAATATATTCCCCCATTCATAGATATATGTAAAAATTAGATTTGAACTAAAAACTCGATGCATACGTTTTTTTACTGCCGGATCTCGTACCAGTACTATTTGCTATAGTATTACGATATATCATTTTAATTTTCAGAAATGGTCAGAATGGAGAGAAGAAAACGTAAAAATCGTGAAACAATGTCAGCAAATATTCCAGTACCAACGCAGCAAGAGATTCGGTTTGCTATTTTTTTATTTTTTTTTTTTTGGATTTCGACGTAAGCTCAAGCCTGTGGAAATATTTAGTGAATGCCAAATAGCATTTGAAATTAATGCGCCATCCCTCGTGACTATTTCAAAGTGGTTCCGAAGATTCCAGACAGGAGATTTTTCTGTGGAGGACGAACCTCGAGAAGGCCGCCCAAAATCTTCGACTTATTATGCAAGTGTGACGCTGGTGAACTCGTAAATTGACGAAGATCCAAGATTGATCCAGGAAATCATTGCTGAGGAACTGATCTTGCCATCTGCACAATGGGATCCTATAAAGCAACAATACTGAGGGAGTGTAAAATATGTTAGACTAGTAAAAGTCACGTTGTACATATGTGCAAGGAAAAATGACAATAACTAAAGAGGTTCATTATTTTTTTATGCTTTCAGCGTCCTTAGTGCAAATAGAACTGCAGTTATTTGACATACAGACACAACTCTAAGTTTTGAAGAACATTGAGTTTTCTGTTGAATATTTAATTTTTGGATCCCCTACCATGTAGCTGACATTTGAAATTATGTGATTTCATTGCTCCACGTGACAAAAGACTGATGTGATTGTTGCATATCCCTTCATCTTAAGAAATCTGTGCGCTCAAATGTGGTGTGATATGAATACTTGGCCAAACTTTGTGCTACCACAATATTTTGGCACAATATCAATGTATGCTGATTATGTGACACAAATATGTTTTATGTTTAGAAAAAATCTCATGATCCAAAAAAAAAAAATCCCATGACATTTTTGGAACTAAATTTTAAGTTATCGTTGTACCTTATCGACAACTTCGATTAAATTTAAAGAAAAATCCCATGAAATTAAAAAAAAGTTCTTCAAATAAAAATAAAACTCATGAAATTAAATAAAAATCTCATGAAATAAAGAAAAAATCTCATAACATATTTTGAAATAAATTTTAAGTTACCGTTGTATCTGAACTCCTAAAATAAATTTCTAGAAAAATTTTATGAAATTGAAAAAAATCTTATGATACCTACCACTAAAAAAATTTTACGAAAATAAAAAAAATCTCATGAAATAAAGAAAAGATTTCATGACCTATTTTTAAATAAATTTTAAGTTACCGTAGTACCTAATCGATATCTTCAATTAAATTTAAAGAAAAATCCCATGAAATTAAAAAAAATTTCTTGAAATAAAAAAAAAACTCATGAAATTAACAAAATCTCATGAAATTAAAAAATCCCATGACGTATAAAAAAATCTCACGACGTATAAAAAGAAATCTCATGACATTTTCTGATTTAAATTTTGTGTTGCCATTGTACCTGACTTTCTTAATTATACCTATTTTGAAAAAAATCACAAATTAATGGGATTTTTTGAGTGGAATTATTCCATAAAGGAAAAAGTAATTACCACATAATGCGCCATAATAATCGGTTATTTGGATGCAGTCGGATTCAGCGTCGAAAAGTACATCAGACTATATATAGGAAATAAAACGTTTATTCCATTTTTTTTTTACAAGCCTGTGTTATTAATCCTTTCAGCGGCGAGTTTTTCTCTTAAATGCAAAAATTTATAAAGTAACAATAATCGAAAAGAATAATATCTGACCTTCACTTGGCTAAAAGCGAAAAAAAGGAAGCCAAAAAGCATGCAATGCATTTTTCACATAACCAAACAATCATCATCTGATGCTAGAACGTTCAAGAAGGAGAAGGCAACTTTCGGCTACAGATGGTATTAAATCCTTTCAGCGGCAAGATAGACGATAAACAGCAAATCCTTTACTACATATCGCCAGGTTTAAACTACAACTTGACATCAACATATATTGATATTTTTAGTTAAGTATACAGAAATATGAAGAAAAAACGGCTCTATGTCCCAGTCCAGTATAGAAACAGAATTTTATTCTTGAAAATAGGAATTTTTCATACTAAGAACCCAATATGGCCACTGGTTACCTGGCCATGGACCACTAAGACGTGAGTGTATTCCAATTAGCCTAAATGGGATCTATAAAGCACGAAACAGTTTCTGAAACAATATATTGGTTCAGTATAGTAAAGGGTTTTTCAATAGGGACGCTACAAAAGTAGACCGATAGGGACAGCAAACGACGCCATATTTTTTACCGCTCTCTTGACATTTCTCTTCAGTAAAGTTTGCCATTTCATCGTGAATTGGGCTGAGCAACAACTTGAAAATGATTCGGACTTTCATCGAGAAATCATCTTCAGCGATGAGGCTCATTTCTGGCTGAATGGCTTCGTCAATAAGCAATGTATGCGTTATTGGTCAGGCAGCAATCCACACGTACTCCATGAGTCACCATTGCATCCCGAAAAAATTACGGTTTGGTGCTGTTTATGGGCCGGCGGCGTCATTGGGCCGTACTTCTTCCTTGATGATCAAGACCGGCACGTTACTGTGAATGGGAATCGCTACCGTTCAATGATAACCGAATGGACTTAGACAATATGTGGTTTCAACAGGACGGTGCCACAAGCCACACAGCGAATGTCACAATCAATTTATTAAAAACCAAGTTTGGTAAACGTGTTATCTCACGAAATGGCCCAGTCGATTGGCCGCCTCGGCAGTGCGATTTGACTCCGTTAGACTATTTCCTGTGGGGCTACGTCAAGTCTATGGTCTATGCCAACAAGCCAGCTACGATTGATGAACTTCGTACGAATATCGATCGTGAAATTGCAGCAGTATCGGCCGATTTATGCTTGAAAACTGTCGAAAATTGGGTTCAGCGTCTGGACTACTGCAAGCGTGCCCGTGGTGGCCATGCAAAAGAAATCGAGTTCCATACATAATGGCATCGAATGTGCTTTTACAGAAATAAAGAGTTTCATTGATATCCAAAACCGTTTTTGTTTTATTTAAAAAAACTTTTGTAGCGCTCTTATTAAAAAACCCTTTATAACACTTACAGTAGACAGTAGTAATAAATTTTTGTTAATGAAATCAAATATGCGTAATCTCCCTCACGAAACCTTACCTTATAACTTTTTCGATTAGAACCTTATTGGACCTTTAAAATTGATACTTTAAATTTGTTTTTTCCTAATTTTAGAACTTGGCGGCAATTTTAGTATGAATAAGGTCCTATTATACCCTTTTATAATTTTTTCTGGAATCCTCATTAAATTTCCTTTAATAGACACAGTAGTCTAACTGAAGTAATTTTTGAAATAGCAAAAATTGGAAATGGAAATATACAAATTGTTTCAAATAAATCATGTTATCTTTTAATGTTAATAAATTTGCTTATTGTTTTTAAATAAATTGCAAATAAAAAATGAAAACAAAAAAAAAAAACAGATTTATTTTATTTTTATCATACAAATTTTGTTTTTTACGAAAAAACCGTAAAAAAACATATGTGGCAATATCATCACAATCCCCATATCACCCATATCGCCAGAAAGCAACCGCATGAAAATCAAATTGTTATTCACATCATCGCTGCATAAAAATAGATTTGTGACAGCTTTGCATGATGGAACCTTCGTGTTATACATTTTTGTTATTCGGTTTAACCCTTTCAGATGATTTTTCCAACATTTTTTTTTTATTAAATAAATTTTACTCAGTCTCAGTAATTGGCAATAAATTTTGCTAATTTTTTTGTTACAAAAATTCAGTTTCTTAAATGATGATGTTATTGTTCATACACTCGTATGTTTACAAATAGTTTTTAATACATTTTAAGTGTACTCAGCGATAAAATGTTAAATATTACTTGTACTTATATAAAAAGGTGATTTTTTATTTTGTTTAAAATCTTACTAGACTGCTTCAAAAAATAAAAAAAAATTTTTTTTCTTCTTGCCTCAAACAGGTGCAAGTCATAGTTGATATGACAAAAAATAATAATTCTGGTGCAAGGAGAGCACATAATTTAATATTTACTGGTGGCGCATCTTCATCTTCATTTTTAAGTAGTATAACTTGTACAGTTAAAAGTATTTTTGAAAATAGTTTTGTGAAATTTTTGGGAATTTTTTGGAATATTTAAAAATTTATTTTTATATTTTTAAAAAATTTTTTTTTAAAAAAAAGAACTTTCAAAAAATTATATGGGTGATTCTTAGATAACTGTGCTTTTTCGAGTTGTAAAATTGGCAGATCATTTTTTTGGATTTTTGCAAGTTTCTTCATGCTATCTTGTGTAAACACACTCTTAAAACTCACCTTTTAAGTAGATCAACTTCAAGTGTGAATTTACGGCTTTGAGGTCGAAATTAAGAAATTTTGCTGCCACGTTTGTGACCAAATTGCCACGTTTTTGACATTTTAGCCACAGCATGGAAAAATTATGGTTTTGAAGCGTTTTGATGAGAGATATATTCCATATAATGACAAATTTACACTTCAAGACTAATTTTGCAACAGTGTCATGTCTCCAGTGGTCCATTTTTTTAAACCCTATCGCCCTAAAGATCAACAATGGTTTCCTGTTCTCTGTTTTTATAGCCGTTTGTGGTGGATTAGGATCTCCTAATTACGAATCTGATGTTGATTTTTTTCTATTACATCAGTACCCTTAGTTATCCTTGCTCAAATGTGAAAAATCACAGTTTTGACATCTACTTAACAAAAACAGGAACAAGTAAGATTAATTTTTGTCAATGGATTCAGACAGCCGAATTTATTATCAATAAGACATAATTTACCGTTTTTCAATTGAATTCCCAGTTTCCGAGTTATAAGCCTTTAAAAAAAGGATACCTCTCAATAACACACAAAGGATTTTCTGGACCGAAAAATTAACAAAAATGGTAAGTTTTATTATTTTTATCACAAAAATTTTAAGCCCTTGCAGACTAAAATCGGATGAAAAAATAAGGCTCTATTTTAGATTTAGTGAATGAACAGATGAAATTTTGATTCTGTTAATTTGCAAAGCAGTAGTTTAGTAGGTTCCCAGTGTGCCAGACGGTTCATATCTTCGCTTTTTTACCCGTTACGGATCCGTTACTGATCCATTGGCGGGAGAGATTCCCAAAAAAAAAGCGAATCGTTTTTTTTTTTTGGAATTCGAGTTCGTATCGATAGTTCCTAACGTACGGACGTGTTATTTTTTGCTCTCTCGTGATTTTCATACTGCAATATTTTTGGTTTTTTTTGTTGTGCGACAGTAAATCGTAAGGTATTTCGCTGTATACGTTTTACTTGGACACTTTTTAATATTTTTATTTTCAATAATGCCGTGCCTTTGTGGTAATGAAGTTGATCGTGTTAAACAAAAAATTTCGTGCAACAGGTGCTTGGAATTTTTTCATCTGCAATGTGTTGATCTTAATGAATCAGATTTTGAATATCTGCAAAAAAATAAAAATCCATTTTTCTGTAAAGCTTGTGCCTTGTTGCGACGGGGTTCTATTCGGTCGCCTCCTGAGTCACAAGAACAACAACAATCTTCTAATCCGACAGAAATAACTGAGTCACAAGAACAACAACAAACTTCTAATCCCAGTGTGCCAGACGGTTCAAATCTCCGCATTTTTATCCGTTACGGATCCGTTACTGATCCGTTGGCGGGAGAGATTCCCAAAAAAAAAGCGAATCGTTTTATTTTTTGGAATTTCTCCCGCAAACGGATCAGTAACGGATCCGTAACGGGTAAAAAAGCGAAGATATGAACCGTCTGGCACACTGGGATCCGACAGAAATAACTCTGCAAACTGTGTTTAACGAAATCGCGTCTCTTAGAAATAATAATGAGTGCGCGCTTTCTCTTATTCATTCTTTAACTGAAGATAAAGAACTGTTATTGCAAAAAATTGATTCAATGCAATCTACCATTCAATCTATGCAAAATATGTCTTCCGCAATTTCTATTTTATCTGCTGATATGAAAATCTTGCAAAAAAGTGTCGATTCTCTTTTGAAAATTAACTGTTTCCAAACAAAAAAGAATAAAACTTTAAAGCTCTCGCGAAATGATGCTGAGACTGTCTCCCACAAGGGAACAGCAAATCTACCTTTGCTTGGTACTCGCTCTTCATTCGAAAGGTCAACGAACTCTTTGAACGCACTTTCTAATGCACATGATCAAATTACTGATGCAACAAAAACAACACATGATCTGTCTGCTGCGTCACCTGTTTCGCAAAATTCTGCTGTTGTTTACAATTCTTCGGTTGCTGCTTCTGCTGTTGATGCTGGTGTTTCTGCTGCTGCTCTTTCGTCTCTTTCAATTGTAAACAATGCTTCTAATTCGCAAGTTTCTGTGTCTGATACATTTCTCCCCCCAACTATTGCGGGTATTGATGCATCGGCTGCTACTCTTTCTGACTTAATTACTTTCCGCGAAAATTCATGTTCTCCTGCACCGCTCTCTTTACTTGCGCCGAATGTTGTTTCTCCTACGTCTAACTCGGAGCATCAGTGGAATGAAGTAAGAAGAAAGAAACAAAAACGTGCAATTGTTGTTGGTAACAATTCTAATGCTGAACTTGGCGTTATTAATCAAAAAAAATGGTATCATTTATCTTCTTTCAAACCTTCGGAATCAGAATTGAATATCATCGAATATGTATCTAGCCGCACCAATATTGAGAAGCACCATATCGAATGCGTTAAATTAATTAAAAAAGATGCTAATATTGATGATCTCAAATATGTTAATTTTAAATTGGGTGTATCAATTTCATTATCCAAACTGATTGTCGATCCTAATCTTTGGCCTGTTGATGTTCGTGTGAAAGATTTTACGGTTTTTCCAAGGAAGGAAAAACAAACGCTAATCCCGTAACTGCCACTAACAAATACTCCTCAACAGATCAACTTAAAATTTATTATCAAAATGTATCAGGCCTGAGGACCAAATCTAATTCAATTTTTACTGCTACTGCTCAATGCGAGTTCGATGTCTTCATTTTTACTGAAACTTGGCTGAATGCAAATTTTTACAATGAAGAATTTTTTGATGCTCATCTCTACAATGTCTACCGTAAATATCGTGATGCAAATTCAACTGGCTGTCTTCGGGGTGGGGGTGTATTGATTGCTGTTAACCGAGCAGTTATTTCATCTATTATCTCGCTTGATAATAACAATCCTGTAATTGATCAACTTTGCGTTGTAATCAAGGGCTTGTCTGAGTCTCTTTATATAACAGTTTCGTATATTCCACCAAATAGTGCTGTTGACTTATATAATAAACATATGGATAACATTTCGTCTCTATTTAATAGTATTCTTTGTGCTAAAAGTCAATTAATGGTTTTTGGTGATTTCAATCTTGGTGGTGTTCAGTGGGTACATTTGTCTGATGATAATTATTTATCCCCATTTAATGTATCCAATAATATTGAATTATGTGTCATTGATAAAATTCTAGAGATGGGACTTGTTCAGATAAATAATTGCTTTAACTTACTTAAAAGGCTTTTGGACTTAATTTTTGTTTCTAGTAATATTAATCATGAAATTGTTGAATCTATTGCTCCATTGTCACCATCAAATGCTCATCATTTACCTATTGAATTAAATGTTTCTTTTTTTAAATTTGCAAATATTCATACTGATTTAAAATTTTCGAACTTTGATTTTAAAGCTTGTAATTTTGAAATTGTAAATAACTCTTTTTATTGCATTGATTGGGATAATTTGTTTCATAATTTGGATACTGATTCGTGTTTTAATATTTTTAAATCATCAGTTGCTGAAGTTTGTAAAGAACATATACCTAAGTGTAAGGAATTTTCTTTAAGGTGCCCATGGTATAACAGAGGTCTTCTTAAATTAAAAAACCTGCGGTCTAAATTTTATAAAAAGTTCATATATACTAATAATGAATTTTACTTTTTGAAATATAGGCATTATATGAGAGAGTTCAACTTTCTGGATAAGTTCCTATACCGTCAGTATATTTCGAGATTTGAAACTAATATTAAATCAAATCCAAAATTTTTTTGGTGTTTCATTAAGTCAAAACGTGGATGTTCAAATTTTCCATCTTCTATGTTTTTGAATAATCAACTGTCGGATGAGGCGATCCATACTGCAAATCTTTTTGCTGACTTTTTTAAGTCTAATTTTGAATTGGATAATATCAGCAATAATTTTAATTCTACTGATATATCTGACACTCCTTTAAATTTTGGTTCCCTTTCCTTAACTGCTACGGATGTTTTGAATGGAATTAATAATTTAAAAAACTCGACTTCAGTTGACACTGATGGGTTTTCGGCATTTTTCATTAAAAATTGCGCTATTTATTTAGCATATCCTTTAATGTTAATTTTTAACTCTTCTTTGCATTGTGGTGTTTTTATTAGTGCATGGAAAATGTCTTTTATCACACCTGTGTTTAAGTCTGGTGCAAAAAATAATGTTGCTAACTATAGACCCATTTCGAAGTTAACTACAATCTCTAAACTGTTTGAGGCTATTGTTAAAGATAAACTGTCTTTTATGGTTAAAAACATAATTTCCCCTTGTCAACATGGGTTTGTTTCGGGACGCTCTACTGTGTCTAATTTAGCATTATTCTCTGAATATTGCCTTTCAGGTTTCCAAGATGGTTGCCAGATAGACGTAATTTACACTGACTTCTCCAAAGCATTCGATAAAATCCCCCATTCTCTTTTAATTCATAAATTTAGATTATTAGGTTTTCATTCCAACTTTTTAAAATGGTTAGAATCTTATCTTTCAAATCGTCAATGTATTGTGTCGTTTGATAACGTTAAGTCCCTTCCATTTTTTGCTACATCTGGTGTCCCGCAAGGCAGCATTTTGGGTCCTTTATTGTTTGTTATTTTCATTAATGATATTACTTGTTCGTTTCGCTACTCTAAATGTTTATTATATGCTGATGATCTTAAAATATTTTTAAAAATTAAAAATGAATCTGATGTTGCTCGTTTACAAAGTGATGTTGACAAGCTTTACCTATGGTGCAATAATAACTTTTTGTCCCTTAATCTCAATAAATGTGTCTTTATGTCTTTCTCTAAGTGTTATACACGCATTCCTTCATCCTATCATATTTCAAATTTTCCCCTTGTGCCTGTGAATGAGTTTAAAGATCTAGGAGTTGTATTTGATTCTGGTTTCACATTTCATGGTCATTTTGACTATATTATTCCTAAGGCATACTCCATGCTTGCTTTTGTAAGGCGTAATAGTTCTTATTTTAAGGACCCATATACCCTAAAGGTACTTTATACTAGTCTGGTACGATCCAGATTAGAGTACGCGTCTTTCATTTGGAGTCCATATTACCAATCCCATAAATTGCGGCTTGAACGAATTCAAAAGTATTTCACTAGATATTCTTTACGATCCATTTTTTCTGGTTCTAATGATGTTCTTCCTGCATATAATGCACGCTGCCTCCTTCTGGGTCTAAAAACACTTGAAGATAGACGTAATATTTTGTCCCTTTTATTCGTATTTGATATTATTAGTGGTGCTGTCGACTGCCCTGTACTTCTTAATCTTATAAATTTCAATGTTCCTTCAAGAGCCCTAAGGTTTAATGCTCCCTTTCACTTAGGTTTAGTTCGCACAAATTATGCCACAAATGCTCCCATTTATAGAACATTAAAATTGTATAATGATATTAGTTCATATATTAACTTAGATTTCTCCTTTTCTAAAAATCAACTAAGATTATGTTTTAATAATATTTTTTAATATAAGTGTATTTATTTTGTTGTTTATATTTTTTTTTATATAGTCTGTAAGAATGTATATTCATAGACCGAATAAATTAAATAAAAAAATTAAATAAATTAAATCAAACAGATCAGTAACGGATCCGTAACGGGTAAAAAAGCGAAGATATGAACCGTCTGGCACACTGGGTTTATTCACTAAATCTAGCATAGAACTGTCATTTTTCATGCGATTATGGTCTGCAAGGTCATGAAATTTTTATAATTAAATATGTTGTTGACAAAAATAATAAAACTTGATTTTTTGTAACTTTTCGGTCTCGAAAAATCCTTTGTATGTTATCGAAAGATGTCCTTATTTTAAACGCTTATAACTCGGAAGCTGGGAATCCAATTGAAAAACGGTAAATTATGTCTTTTTGACAATAAATTTGGCTGTCCGAATCTATTCACAAAAATTAATTTTACTTGTTGTTGTTTTTGTTCTATAGCTTTAAGTAGATGTCAAAACAGTGGTTTTTTTCACTTTTGAGCAAGGATAACTCAGGATTCTGATGGTGCAGAAAAATTTTTGTATTAAAAACATAATTAATAGCATTCAACTTAACATCTGTATACTCAAACTTTATATCGAAATATGTTTTTTGCAGACTGATAAAAAGTGCCACGTTTGTGACATTTTTGTAGTTTATCGCTCATTGTAAAGCACGCGATTGAGTTCAAGATTTTTTCGAAAGAATTTGGGGTCATTTCTGCAAATCCTACAAAAAAATTGTTTCATGCATAAAATAAAATGCACTACCTGCGAGTGCCGAGTGCCACGTTTGTGACCATAATTTAAAAAAAAAAACTGTTTTTGTTTATAAACTGCCCCATAAAACGCAAACAGATTTCTTTTTTGGATGCGTCTGGACATGCTGACCATTGGGTGATGGATAGTGATCAGAATTAAAGCAAATGTATTGCAATCTATTGACTGAAACAGTAGTACCGTGCAGTAGTAGCACAATGCTTTCAAGAAATTTTTTTTTCCAAAACTAGGGGACAGTTTTCAATTTGAAATTGTGCCCTCTAAAAATTATTTAAAACTGCAGATGAGCTCAGAATATTGTAGCCTTAAGTATTTACTTAATATGTGTAGTAACTTGTTTTCTGTTCTATTTCCGTTTTTTGGTCGTTTTTCATCGTTTTGTGTATAAAAAGTAGGGGTAGGACATGCCACGTTTGTGACATTTGGGGTATATTTGAAAACTTTCAAAGTAGACCAATAAATATTTGGTGGTAAAATTGAAACGCTCTATTAGAAAAGCATAGTTTCTAACTTATAGCGTAATTTTTTGTGAAAAAAAAAGCCTACTGTATAGGTGAAATCGCCAGAGGACACAAAAAGTACAGTTATCCGAGAATCACCCATATATTAAATATTAAATACCCTTCACTGCAGTGCTTTTTAAAATTTTGCTCACATGGGAGGTGTTACGCCCTCTTGTCTGAGTTCATCCAGTTTTTGTTCAGAGCTTGCATTTATAGTTTTTAGTGTTTGAGTGAAAAACGTTTTCAGTAAAGAGTTTTGAAGCTTTTGCTTATAAAGGAGTTGCAACGCCCTCTTAACCGAGTTCCTCTAGTTTTAGCTTAGAGCATGCATTTATAGTCTTTAGTATTTGAGTGAAGTTTGGTGGGATTATCTCAAAAAACTCTTTCAGTGTAGCATTTTGAAACTTTTGCTCATATGGGAGGTGCCACGCCCCCTTATTCGATTTCACCCAATTTTTGTTAAGAGCTTTCATTTACAATCCTTATAGTCTGAGTCAAATTTGGTTATAATATCTCATAAAACGCTTTCAGAATAGCGTTTTGAAGCTTTGGCCTATATGGGAGGTGCCACGCCCTCTTGTCTGAATTTGCTCAGTTTTTTTTAGAGCTTGCGCTTATAATTCTCAGTATTTATGCGTATTTTGGTTGCATTGTCGTGGAAAATACTCCTAAAAATGCATTTTGAATATATTTCTTTTATTGGCGGTAGGCGTATCCGTTGACCGATTTCGCTCGTTTTCAATCCCACGAGCTATATTTGGCGACGAAGGCAGTGTATCAAATTTCATTGAAATATCTTGCTCAGTTATCCCAAAAAGTGTATTTCAACACACAGCCAGCCACCCAGCCAATCAGCCAGCCAGCCAGCCAGACAGACAGACATGGCTATATCGACTCAGGAGGTGACGCTGGTCAAGAATATATATACTTTTCTATATCTGCCACGCCTCCTTCTCTGCGTTACAAACGCAGTTTTAATTTATAGTTCTTCTAGGAAAAACTTAAGGGGGGTTTTTTTAAAAAAATGAAATGAAAAGTATTTTTAAATTTAAAAAATTTTTTTGAAAAAAATTTTATTTTTCAAAGTAATATTTTTTTATAAAAAGAACATTTAAAAATGAATAGGATACAATTATCAATTTACAAAGTTTTATGTAAGCTATAAACTTTTTAAACAAATTTCATGAAAATGACTAAAAACGCCAACCTCAACACCCTGTATTTTAACAACAAATGGTATAGAACCACATCCTAACGGATTATTGTTTTTGCCCAGCCGATCCACTATTTTGCCACATTTGAGAGGAATCGGAGACAACAAATTTTCAGCTGGCACGCTTGGCGTACTGGCACTATGTGCACTACTATGTTCAATTTTGAATGATTTTCAAGTCGCGATAGCCCATGAAGGGTAAGTCTGACGAAAAAATAGTACGAAGGACGCTTATAGGAAATTAAACGTTCTATACGCTATTTAGAAAAACGGTTTATTTCTAAATTTTAGGTTTGTTGAAAAAACATCTCCTAAACTATAAGTCATATGAAAAAGAAATAATTTGTAGCTTGTAGTGCAAGTAATTTCCTATAAACTCAACACATAACTGTGCCTACTCATAAGCGGCATGCACAACTTAGGGAAAGCTGGGGTACATTTGACACCGGGGCATATTTGACTTTCCCATTTTCGGTGTGAACACGTCCTTTGAACCAAAACCTGAAATGCAGAAACATAACTATTTAGAGTGAAAGCAACGTAATGAACTTTGGCAGTTTTCTTTTAATTCCGCCCGCGCTAATACGCTTTTTTAACTTTTTATGTTTTTTTTTGTAATTTTCGGCATCCTGTTCGTAAGGGTTTCGCAAATAAAGTTGTTTTGTTTTTTAAAAGTAAGTATGAAAATTTGGTAGCACTAACCTTTATAATTAATAGAATAAAAGTGGTTTCTATCAAGGTCAAATAGTTTAAATTTTAAAATATTATTAATTCTTCAAGAGATTTTGAGGCACATTTGACTTTTGCCAATGGAACACATTTGACGTTCATCCATACATATGTGTTTGTGTATTTTAAATTAAATTGGGTTTTTATAAAACTGGAAATGGACTTTGATGAGGTCAATTGAGTTAAAGATATCAACTCCAACAAATCCAGCCCCAACTTCACGTTCATGCACTAAATACGTATTTGACATTTGACGACTTCTATATATAAATAATAATAATAATAAGTCTTCGTTAATACATACATACTTATTGTTTGTAGGACCACCAATCTTTCTTTTTTAAATAAAACCCAAAATACATAAAACAAAACAATTAATTTTATGTCATTCATTAAAGGAAACAATTTACCTTTAGTCTGATTCATTTTTAGATAGATATCTCATCAGGATAAAGAAAAAAAATTAAAAAACTGAAAATTCTCAAAATGAAGATAAAACTAGTAAGGGTGTAAAATTTGGCCCGGCCAAACATTAAATACCCTACACTGCAGTATTTTGAAAATTTTGTTCTTATGGGAGGTGCTACGCTCTCTTGTCCGAGTTCACCCAGTTTTTGTCCAGAGCTTACATTTATAGTTTTTATGTCTGAGTGAAAAACGTTTTCAGCTTTTGCTTATATAGGAGGTGCGACGCCCTCTTGTCCGCGTTCGTCTAGTTTTAGCTTAGAGCGTGCATTTATAGTCTTAAGTGTTTGAGTGAAGTTTGGTTGGACTATCTCAAAAAACTCTTTCAGTATAGCCTTTTGAAACTTTTGCTTATATGGGAGGTGCCACGCCCCCTTATCCGATTTCACCCAATTTTTGTTGAGAGCTTTCATTTATAATCCTTATAGTCTGAGTCAAATTTGGTTCTAATATCTCATAAAACGCTTTCAGAATAGCGTTTTGAAGCTTCTGCCTATATGGGAGGTGTTACGCCCGAATTCGCTCAGTTTTTTCTCAGAGCTTGCTCTTACAATTTTTAGTATTTATGAGTATTTTGGTGGCATTGTTGTAAAAAATACTGCTAAAATTGCATTTTGAATATATTTTTTGTATGGGCGGTAGGCGTGTCCGTTGACCGATTTCGTTCATTTTCAATCCCCCGAGCTATCTTTGACGATGGAGGCAGTGTACCAAATTTCATTGAAGTACCTTGCTCAGTTTTTCTAAAAAGCGTATTTCAACACACAGCCAGCCAGCCAGCCAGCCAGCCAGCCAGCCAGCCAGCCACCCAGCCACCCAGCCAGCCAGACAGACGGACACGGCTATATCGACTCAGGAGGTGGCGCCGATCAAGAATATATATACTTTTCTATATCTGCCACGCCTCCTTCTCTGCGTTACAAACGGAAGGACAAAGTGAATATACCCTGGGTGTAGGGTATAAAAAAGTGTAGTGTTATATGGACCACATGTTTATTTGGTATAGAAGTTGCATATAAAAATGTCACTTCCACAGTCGGCACATTTTTCATGACTCCAAGAACGTCAGATTACACATTCAACTCAAAATTCGCCACGGCGATCTTCTGAGTAAAGGGTATTACATTATATGCATTCTTCATATTTTTTTTCCTTTGTAGTTAACGAATCACAAATAATGACCATCAGACTCGTCATAAAAACTGCAGCTAGATTCCCCATCTGAAAAAGATCATAAATACATTTGTTTTTGAGGCTTTTTTCTTTGGTGGTCCATATTACCCACGGCACGTGTTGGTGAAATAAATGGTTTTTAACAAAAACTTTTGTGGTTAATGAACTAATTTGTGCTGATAAATTATAAATGGTATTCACTGGCTTTATATAATTTACCATTTATTTAAAAACGCGATGTCTTTAAAGTGAAATAATGAAATATACTCACTAGAAAAAAATTATCCCTGATCTTTTTTTTTAGAAAAATCGACTTTACAGAAACATGCGACTTCACCGAACGCTAAAATCGCACTATTATAAGCTTTAGTCATTAGCGTTAAGTTTGAACATGAATAACGGTAAATCCTATGTATGCAGTGGGAAATAACCGTGTGGTCCATATTACCCACGTAGTCCATATTTCCCTCCCTTACCCTATTTATAAGAAAAAAATATATGTATTAATGTTTTGTTTAATGTTTTTGTGCTATTTTTGTAAGTGAAAAATGTGCCCCTAGTACGGAAAAATTTAAAAAAAGACTCTAAAAGCAGTTTTTTTAAATTTTCCTATATAATCAATGTTTCAGAAACAGTAAAGAGTATTAAGATCGTGCAATAATTTTCAAAACACAGGTCTTTGAAAATTCAGTGTCATATGTGCCCCAGTCTCCCCTACTAATTTTTTTCAAATTTTGGATTAGGATATCTCTTGAGTTATAAGTGGTACGAAAACAATTGAACGGTAATTTTTATAGAAAATTTTGTACGCTACAATATTGCGCCACAATATTTTTCTCTAAATGTAACCGTTAAAGAGATATTTGTAAAAAAAAATTGATTTTGAACGCCAATTTTCCAAAATGGCGGCGCGAGCGGACACAACTCGAGGTAGCAAATTTGAAATTCTGAAAGAGCACATCAAAATTTATAAAATAACTCATTTGCAAAAATTCCGCAAAACTTTCCAGGTAAAAATACCAAATGACTGTACTTTTTCTAAATTATGGATTTTTTTTATACATTTATTTATTTGTTTTTATCCGTTTTATTTTTTATATGTATGTCAATTTTGATTTATTCATCAACAGTTGTCAAAATAAAATTATGGCTCAAACGGTTTTTACTTAATTGGTGAATATCGTTCAGTTAAACTTAGTTTCCACTACGTTTAACATTCACTGCAAAACTCATTCCTGAGTCTTAACTTAGTTTAAACCAGAAAATGAGTTTAACTTGCACTGAAAAACTGGCCCTAAAACTTCAATTAAAAATTGATTTTCATTAAATACATGCCCTTAAGTAATGCACTTAAAAAATATTAACTTAACTTAATTAATACAATATGTTTATTCTTTGTGCATGCAAATATCTGTAGGATATACGTATAAAAAAAAACTAAACACATCAACGGTTCAAACAGCCTTAGCACCAACTTGAAATACAGAAATTTCCCATTACATTTCCAACCTTCAATATTGTTGAAATAGATGAACGATAGAGATATTTCTATGGCGTTGGTAATTAAACTGATGCTGATGTTTATGCTGTTGATGAGTTGAGAGAGAAATGCGTTATCTAATTAGGCCTAATCACATTGACTTCCATTAAGTTTAGTTGTAATTCGCATATTTGGAAACGTCACGTTTCGTACTAAGGCATCCTTTTTGTGTGTTGTTGTTGATTAACTACAGATTGTGGTAGAATATTTGGGTTAAAAGGAAAATGCCAAGAATTTTTGGTTCTAGAAAATGTACTACATTTTTTTGCGGCAGGGTTAAATACATCGAATGTGACTATTTTGATATTTGTTTATTGCAGTTTAAAAAATTTTTTTTTTTTTTTTATAGAAAATTAACCCAACTGGAAAAGGGGTTATCTCAAAATTTAGTTCAGCAGACACGAGCGAAAATTTTTTTATACATCACTTGAATGATAAGTAAACAGAATCGGGAAAAAATTTTGATGTGCTACGACGTTCGATTTAAAAAGGGTTTAGGCACGCCGTGATGGATGAAGTATCCAGACTTTTCTCAATTTCCGGTTCAAGACTTTTATGTAGCTGAAAGACGAGGTAATATTAAGGAACAATACCGGACAAAAATCAAACAAAATTCCCTAAGAAGTTTCTTGTGTGGCAAGCCATTTGCAGTTGTGGCAAAAGAAGCCAATCATTTGTGACATCAGGAACGATAAATACAGAAATGTATATTAAGGAGTGTTTTCAAAAACGGCTTTTGCCATTTCTAAAACAGCACAGAGTGCCTACATATTTCTGGACCAATTTAGCATTATGCCATTATGGAAAAAAGGCCCTTGAATGGTATGCAAATAATAATGTAGAGAGTAACGTGGAGAGATATCGGGCGCTCGTGTAAAGGGAATTGAAGAACACAGGAACATGTCTGACTTCAAGCGTAAATAGACTGACTTCTCAAAAAAGGTAACGGAAACAACTATAAAATCGTTAATGACAGGATTCCCGGAAAAGGTGTATAGATTTATAAATTCCGATTAATATTGCAATATTTTAAAGTTTAATAAATTTCTATTTTATATTTATAAATTCACAAAATTTCTAAGAATTTTTACATCGAACGGTTTAAGTTTTATTTAACTTTAAGCGTGCATACGTTTTTTCGACATCATCCATTATGATATAGTCATCGATGATTCATCAAGGAACTAACTAGAACATAAGGCTCTCTAAATGAAATTTTCCAAAATGATTTCTTCATCGATGACTCATAATGGGGATGTCAAGAAGTTTGTATACTTTGCCGGACAATGTCGTTTAAACGTCTCTGAACTTCTGAAATGTCCCAAACCGGTGAAATTGTCTATCGATAACAAATGCATGACTGTATGATATTGTCTGTTACATATCGCCATCAAAAAGTAAACGTCATGGATAGAGCCGATTGTTATTTTTGCTGTCAGTTTACCAAGCAAATTTATAAAAATACGTGGGCTACTATATATATTTCTGGCCTAGGCAACACTAGTGTCAATAGCTAAAATCTGGCAACACCATAATAAAGTTTGACACTTTTTAGCATAAACGTACTCACAACATTTTGATTGCTATATGTTTTGCTTACAGTGATTTTTTACAATTAAGTGTTCATGCTATGTAAATCAAATGTATTGGAGTGGAACTAATGCTCAAGAATGCCTCTATCTCACGGTATGTCACATGCCGATCTTGCATTATCAGTTCACGCACGGCATCAATGTTCTCTGGCACAACGGCCTTTTTTGGACGACCTTCACGGAATTCGTCTTTGAGTGAGCGTCGGCCACGATTGAATTCACTAAACCAGTTTTTCGCAGTGCTATAGGATGGTGCTTCATCGCCATACAAAGATTTAAGTTCATCGAAGTTGTGAAAAATGATCGCACGAAAATGTTCACGAGTTGATTCCATTTTTTTGCCAAATGATCGAATCTGAATTTTTTGAGTGTTCTTCCAATAGAAGATATGAATTTTTGTTATAGTCAAATCTTGAGAGGTGGTGCTTTTGTTAGATATCGGTTGGTAAAGGTCATGAAAATTTGTTTTTTGCAAACAGATATTTTTAAAAAAAAATTTTGGTTCACAATTTTGAAGCTTGGATAACTTCCTATAGAAAACTCTGTCTTCCGACCTTCATAATTTTTTTATAGGAAATTTTCTAAGCTATAAAATAGTGAACCAAAATTTTTTTGTATAGACAACACTTAGCGAGATATTTGCATAAAAAAGATTTTCCCGACCTTTAGCACCTAGTATCTCACCAAGGCTTAATTTGAATAGAACACAAGTTATACAAGAATAACACCCACAAAAAAATTAAGCTTTGATGCTATGACGTATTTAATAGAACTTAGTTATTTTCATTTGTTTATAAGTATTTTTATTTATTGCCAAAGGCCTGAGTTGTTAGTGTCATGTTTCAAAAGATTGTTTATTTAATTAATGCAAACTTTAATATATTAATTAATAAATTTAAATATAAACAACGGCAAAAACAAAAAAAAAAAAATAAAGCAATTTTTCTTGATTCAAGCTGACGTGTTTGTAACAGAATCATTAGTGAAAACTCGATGACATTTTCCTCTACAACTCACTCGGAAGTATACGCATAAGAGATTTATTCATGAGTGAATCGTACTGATATTGTCTGCTTCGAGTCGCTAGCACACTGACGACTAGGGATTTCAGTCCCGGGATCCCGGGGGGCCTTTTTGCAGTCCCGAAAATCCCGGGATTAGTGCTACCGATCCCGGGATTTCTTTTGTAAGTTATTTTGTTTTTAATAACAGAAAAATCGCATTAAGTAGAGATAAAACGTATTCTCTTTAGATTTGAAAATGAAAATTCTTACGAAATTGAGGACAATAGCCATACAGTTAAAGTAAACGCAGCAAAAAACTTGAAAGAAAAATTAAATTTAGTTTTGAATAACACTTCAAAAAATTTGATTCTAGAAAGTCTTATATTGTAATTTATCCGACGTTTTAATGAAAGAAATTGATATATTTTGTAATAGTGGTGATAGGGGTTATTTCCTCCAGAAAATTTTCGATTATCTTTCTTCAATTAAACCAACAAGTGTTGAATCAGAAAGATGCTTTTCGTGTTATATATAAGTGTGGAATTTTGACAAAACAACCTAACTCGAAATTGGCAACTTTTCAGCAGAGCCTAAAAACTGATTAGCTACTTTTCAATAATATGTTTCAATTTTGGTGATGCAGCGTTGAATCTACTCTTTCTATACATTTTTACTAATCCTAAGGTGTCAGCTCTCAAATAATTTTTTGGTTCATAACACTTCACCGCACGAATGGCGCTAAGTTCAAATCTTGCGTAAACTATGGGACACCTTTATATCTCTGAAACAAGAAATTATAGAGACATGTCGATTATACCAATAGAAGCGTATTTAAATTTTATATTTAGGACTTAAATCCTGGAGAATTGTCTTATCTCGACTTAGGTTGTTTTGTCAAAAGTCCACAGATATGTAACAAATTTAGATCTAAATTGGATGATAAAACAATTATTGCCTTAATTTTCCTAAAATCATATTTTAAAAATAATAAAACTGGTTAAAAGAAAAGTTAATTCTTTCAAGTCCAATACTTGTTAAAACTTTGATCTCACTATTTTATATAATTAAATATGTATGATATTTTATATATGTATGTTTTTAACTAAGCATACAATGCTGCAATGGACCTTTATGTTTGTTTTTGAAGTAAATATGTAAGTATTTATGAATTTTTGTTTTTAAAAAAGGCGTGAATTGCTTGATAAAGTTACCTGTTTAAGAAATTTTTCTTTAATATTTTTGACACTTTTTGAATAAAATATCTTTGTAGGGGTATATAAGACAAAATATTAGGAATTTTTAATACTAAATTCTGCTTTATTTAGGAAGAAAAAAAATTCATACAAATCCCGAAAAATCCCGGGATCCTGATATTCAAAATTTCTCATCTCGAAATCCCGGGATCGCAAAAAGTCCAAAAATTGGAATCCCTACTGACGACTCAATGAAATTATCAGCATAAGTCAAACTAATGTTCCCGTTTTACACATATCGTCGGGTTAAAACTACAAATAGACATCTACATTTTTCATGTTTTGAGAAAAAAGCGTTTTAAGTTTTTTGAATTTCGTTTTTTGTATGGGATTTTGCAGTTTTCTACTTTTTATTCGTTATGTAAAATTGGATAAGGCCTACATTTCAAAAAACCGACTAGACTGGGGCATATATCTGTTTTTTCTTTATGTTTTTGTATACTTAACTCAATATGTCAGTACATGTAGATGTCTAGTTGTAGTTTTAACCCGACGATATGATCTAATTTTGTCTCTATTTGTCATCGATGAATCATCGTGCCGTTCGCCAGCGGGGATCTTTAAATGAAAAAGTCGAAATATGTTAAAAAATTCGAGAAATTTTGAAAAAGTCAAAAAAATGACGAATGTTGAAAAAATCAAAACATTATAATAAAACCGAAAAATTTTGTATGCGCACTTGGACTGCAACTGCGATGTAGAGTGCTTATTTTTTGGCTATGTCAAAGAAAACACCATTTCTTGTCTGCTTTCATTTTATTACACTTAGTGTTTGTTCTCTTCAAATGCTACTGCTCTGCTGCTTCTGTAAAGTGTTACCTTTGGCCTGGCCAAACATTAAATACCCTACACAACAGTATTTTGAAATTTTTGCCGATATAGAAGGTGCCACGCTCTCTTGTCCGAATTCATCCAGTTTTTTCTTAGAGCTTGCGCTTACAATTTTTAATATTTATGTGTATTTTGGTTTCATTATCGTGAAAAATACTCGAAATGGGATTTTGAAGATACTTTTTGTATGAGTGGTAGGCGTGTCCGTTGACTGCTTTCACTCATTTTCAATCCCCCGAGCTAACTTTGACGACGAAGGCTGTGTACCACATTTCATTGAATTATCTTGCTTAGTTTTCCCAAAAAATGTAGTTCCACACACAGCCAGCCAGCCATCCAGACAGACGGACATGGCTATATCGACTCAGCAGGTGACGCTGATCAAGAATATATATACTTTTCTATATCTGCCACTCCTCCTTCTCTGCGTAACAAACGGAAGGACAAAGTGAATATACCCTGGGTGTAGGGTATAAATACCGAGTTTGGGCCAAAAGTGTATTTGTCTGCGCTGCTCCAATTTGTTTGCTTGAAGTTGCTAACCTTTTCGCCTAATTTCGCATTTTAACACATTAGAGGCTCTGTATAATTGGATTTCTGCTTGAGTGGACTTGAGTAACCTTTATCGTGTACCTATTCGTTTTTTTCATTTTCTCCAATTTTTCTTTTGTTTTTTCTTTTTTTGTGGTGGTGTTTATAAAGGATTTCTGCTGAATTAACTTTTTATGTTGCCTTTTTGTGACTTTTATTTGTTGGTTTTTTGCCATTTAATTTATTATCTTAGTTGCTGTTGTTGTTTTTTGTTGTTGTAATACTTAATTGAAATTCATTGGAAATCATTAATTCAAGGAATTCTTTATTTTCTTATTTTAACGTTTTTCTTATAAATACCTATTTTTTTTTTTCTTTCTTTTATTGAATGCAATTTAAAAATCTTTGAAATAATAACGTTATGCAATTGAAGTAGACAAAAAAAATTGTTTTTTAATTCACTCCATTCAAAAGGACCTAAGAAATTGTTCATTATTAGAAATAAACAATTTAAAACTAAGAAGATTATGGAAGTTATTTTATTTTAATCTGCTTTCGTTATTGCTAAGGTTGTTTTTTATTTGTTGAAAAATATTTAACTGTGAGAACACTTAATCCCAATTCATTAAACTTATTGAATATTATAAAGTTTTGAAATTTGTATTTTCGAATATTTGATAATCACTTTGTATTCATAATAGATAAAAAATTATTAAAGACTAGAGCCTCGAAAATTCATTGATCTTAAAAAGAAACTTATGTTAAACTCATCATTTTTTTTTTATGAAGGCATGATAAATTGATTCTTTATTTCAACATAAAGCGGACGCCACATGGACTTGAGTATGAAAAATATAAGAACCGCAATCTGAGCTCAGATTCTAATAGGTAGGTTCCCAAGTTACTAGAACCACTGCGGTGGTTTAATTTTTTATCCCCTACCCTTCGTCTATGCATACCATGGTTTTCCATCCGCGTTATAGTATATAATTGGCTCGTTTCTGATACTGCTACTTTATCAGATCATAGATACAAAACTTTTTCTATTTGCCAATTTCAAATCGAAGAACAAAATTTCGAAATCCTTTGAAAACGAAGAGGTCAAAATTTTCGAAACTTATTTCTAAACATCTAGCAACTCCGATAATGGAGAAGCTGGAATGTCCAGAACTTGTAAATAGGGTTGCAAGTGATTTCACTTCAAAACTTTGTTCAGCTCTTGAAAAATCTTGTCCTTTGCGTAAAACTTCGAAAAAGAAGTTGCCGCCCTGGTGGAATGAAAATGTTCAGATCAGTTGTACCACTGCAAGAATGCTATTTAGTATAGCACGAAAAAGTGGCTCTTTGTAAGATTGGTCGACTCACAGGTTACATTTGCGACTCTTTAAAAAGACAGTCAGAATTGCGAAACGTACAGCATGGCGTGATCTTTGCAATTTTATAGAATGTGTCAACCAGACTGTCAGACTTAGGAGGATTCCTACTAAAGAATCGTCTCCTTTGGGCAGTTTGAAATGTCCGAATGGAGCATTGAATGAGTCACACTTAATTTACTTTTAGCTACACACTTTCAAAATAATCCTTTAGGTTCTGAAAATTTTCCTTGTGCCTCACAACATGGACATGAAATCGAGGATTGGAATTGAGCTTTAACTGAAGTATCTGACGAAAAAATTAGACTAGCAGTTAGTTCTTTTGCACCTTATAAATCTCTTGGGTCTGACTGCATCATTCCACCAATGATTCAGAAAGCCCCTGAACCTCTTTTAAATTGGTTGAAGGTTATTTATAGGAGTTGCATTTTTTTCCGCTCGCTGCCATTGGAATGGAATAAATTGAGGGTTTCTTTTATTCCGAAGGCCGGGAAATCTAGCCAGGACTTTAGACCCATCAGTCTTTCTTCATTTCTGTTAAAAACTCTTAAGAGATTATTGGATTACCATTTGCGTGAAAAAACAGTATTTTATGGATTCTCCAATGATCAACATGCGTATATGAAAGGGAAATCGACAGATAAGGCCTTACACGATGCCGTAATTGTCTTTGAAAAATTTCTCTTTTATAAAAAACTTACTCCAGCTGCTTTTATTGATATAGAAGGAGCCTTCAACAATATTTTTCCTAGTTCCATTGTTACGGCACTCGACCGCTTGATACGGAAACATGTGTTCAACTTATTGTTAAATCATGCTCCTTAACAGGATAATTTTGTTTGAATTAGGAGGATTTTCTCTTATCAGATCGGTATCAATGGGTACACCACAGTGTGGTGTTATATGACCGCTACTTTGGATTGTTGTTGTAAATGATTTGCTGCCAATCATATGTAGACAGGGTGTCAAGGTGATAGCTTATGCTGATGATTTTTTACACATGCAAAAGGATGTTTAATAAATCTTGGTGCCATAAGCCAAAAGTAGTTTTGTGGTTGTACAAGGCCATCATAAGAAAAATTCCTACGAAATGGCAGGCATAAGAGTTAGCGGAGCTGTTAAGACTGTGCCCTCTGCTGCTCTCGACACTTTGCTTCATTCAGAACCTCTTGATATTTACGCTAAAGGAGTTGCAGAAAAGATTGCTATCAGGTTGTAGGAATCTGGCGTCTGAACGTCAAAACCTAATGGCCATGGTAGTATTTTTGCACAATTCCCTGGCTGCGATATTGAAAGTGGAACTGACTACATCACTCCCACTCTCATGTTCTCAACCAAGTTTCAAGTGAAAATACCTGAAAGAAGTGGTTGGACTCTGATTCTGAGGGGGTTTTTTTCAAGGATTTGCAGTCCATAAAGGAAAAAACTTTAAGAAAACATTCATAAATTTTGGGTTTAATAATTTGGCGTGCTTTCCAGACAGCTAGAATTTCCTCTTGAAATACACTGCTGTAGAGAGGAAGAGCAAAAGATTAACTGATATTTTTTTAAGTAAAACGCAAATTTTTTAAAAATTTAAATTAAAAAAAAACATTTATAACAAGATTACAAAATTCGGTTTATGCTATATAATAAAAAATAGCATCGTTTTAAATCCAAAATTTATGATCGTAATTACACTATTGTTATTTACGTTGATAGTGGGGCAGCCATTAAGGCTCTTAGATCTACCACTACTAAGTCTAGCTTAGTCCTAGATTGCAGGAAAGCCCTATGTAAAGTAGGGCTGCTATGCAATCTTATAATATGTTGGGTTCCTGGTCACAGGAAACGAGAACGCTGATGAACTTGCTTTAAAAGGGTCTTCAATTGACACAATTTCTGAAACCTATATTATGAAGCCACTTGCATTAATTAGAGCCAACATTGACTCGAAATGTATTTTGTGGGATAATTTTAGATGGTCTTACTCAACAACATGTTCTACGTCAAGGGCGATATGGCCACTTTATGACGTTAAAAAAAAAATAAAAATTATTTCATTAGACAGGCAAATCCTCAGAACCTTAATTGGTGTCATTACAGGGCATTTTTTTATTGACAGGCACGCCTCAAGGTTGGGGGTTACCATCGTAGGAGATCTTTGTTGAAGCTGTAAAGATCCTGATGTCAAAGAGTCCATTTTTTATTTCCTTTGTAAATGCCCAGCGGTTGGCTACCCAACGTTACAAGGTGTTCGAAAGTCACTTTTTTGACTCTCTTAAAGATATCGCTCAAAAGAGTCCCTTATCCATTTTGGAGTTTATAAAAATTTCTAAATGTTTCATATAGGTTGACTACGAAGTTATATGTCGGGTACATATGTACAATACAATGGGCCCAAACGCGGCCTAAGTTATGATGGCAAATGTCGTCTCCCGCGCTAACTTAACCTAACCTTATATATTTATTAGGGCTGTTCAAAAAAAAAACATTTTCCGAATTTCCAAGATATACTTTGGCATCACGATCTACATCATGACAGAATATCCCAAAAAATTTTTCAGATTTTTAAATTCATATTTAAAGGTGGCTCAAAGCAGAAATATATTTTTATTATTTTTTTTTTAGCATTAATTATAAAATGTTGTCAAACAATTTGAAAAATTTGTTTTAGAGTAACTTAAAAACATTCATTTTGTTTGCTTTTTAATGAACTTTAAAACCTACGTTGTAATTTTGACAAAAAAAATTTTACACTTCTTAAAAAACGAAAAACTGCCCTAAGAAGGCGAAATTTTACGGTTTTTCAAAGAAAAAAGTCATCGTGCTTTAAACGAATTGAACATTTTTTAATTTACAAGATCTCATTCAAAAGAGCTCTTAAAAACCTTCAAGACCAGACATGTTAAGACTTTTTTGGGCCAGCAGGCTCGATGACATAACGTTTAAAACATAGTAATGCAGCCCTGGGAAGGGCAAAACGCTTTTTACTCAAGATGGAGGCATCGTACAAAAAAGTGCCCATGGCATAAAATGCTTAAAATCATCCAAGGAACAAGTGTAAATTGTTTTTTTTTTTTTACTTAATTTTAGAAAAAAAAATTTTTTAACGTCATTTTTAATAAACTTTTCAAAAAAAAAAAAAAAACAATTTACACTTGTTCCTTGGATGATTTTAAGCATTTTATGCCATGGGCACTTTTTTGTACGATGCCTCCCTCTTGAGTAAAGAGCGTTTTGCCCTTCCCAGGGCTGCATTACTATGTTTCAAACGTTATGTCATCGAGCCTGCTGGCCCAAAAAAGTCTTAACATGTCTGGTCTTGAAGGTTTTTAAGAGCTCTTTTGAATGAGATCTTGTAAATTAAAAAATGTTCAATTCGTTTAAAGCACGATGACTTTTTTCTTTGAAAAACCGTAAAATTTCGCCTTCTTAGGGCAGTTTTTCGTTTTTTAAGAAGTGTAAAACTTTTTTTGTCAAAATTACAACGTAGCACAGTGCGAAATTTTCAGAGTTTAGCGGAACTTAATTCATATCTCAGCACATATAGCAGTTAAAGTTATGAAACTTAATACTTGGATATATATTTAATTGGCAAAACACCATGCAAAAATTAAGGGGGATCAGACAAGGGGTTATTATACCCCCCATATATGGAAATACTTAAAACGTTGTATTTCTGCTCCCATACCAGATATCGCTATGAAACTTGATAGATATAACCATTTTCTTATCAAAACACCATAAAAAATGAAGGGGGTAAGACAAGGGGTATTTGCTGTTTCTTGCATTTTTATTCAGAAATGCTTCTGAATTTCGAGAGGATTCCCCCTACCTTTTTAGTATATTATAAACTACCGTATGAATAGTTACCTTTAAACTATAGAGAGTGTCAGATGTTAGTGTTGGTGAGCTTATTTTTTCCAAAACAAAACCAACGATGGCGTCCGATGTCGGTTTTTCATGAAATTTCGGTGTTATATGAAATATCCAAAGACATTCTGGAAAAGGTTGAGTTAAAAATAAGATCGCAAAATATCGCAAAAGATGTTTTGTGTTTCCAGTAGAGGATAAGCCTACCTTTCAAATTTTGTACGTTTCAAAATGGCAATTTGTGGTAACACCTTTTAAAGTATCCAATGAAGTTGAAAATGTAAATCTTATGAACTTCTTAAAAAGCGCAATTTTCACAAACAAATCACACACGAGTAAGAAAAGATTCTGCAATTATTTGAATGCCAATAAGTGACAATTTTATTAAAAAATAAATGAAAAAATTTTCGCGGCCTACCGACTTACCGTTTTTATGTACCAATATATAAACTAAAACAAATCGAAAAGCTTTCTATAGTTAAAAAGTATGTATGAATAAGTAATGCAAGTTTCAGTTGCATTTTGCAGTTGTTTCGCAGGGTTATTCACCAAACTGAGTATGAGGTTTTTAAGGTGGGATATAAAGCTAACGAAATAACGAATAATCTGATGCGTTTTATGTATTTCAAAAATTGAATAAAGTTCCGCTAAACCTCCCAAATTTCGCACTGTGCGTAGGTTTTAAAGTTCATTAAAAAGCAAACAAAATGAATGTTTTTAAGTTACTCTAAAACAAATTTTTCAAATTGTTTGACAACATTTTATAATTAATGCTAAAAAAAAAAATAATAAAAATATATTTCTGCTTTGAGCCACCTTTAAATATGAATTTAAAAATCTGAAAAATTTTTTGGGATATTCTGTCATGATGTAGATCGTGATGCCAAAGTATATCTTGGAAATTCGAAAAAATTTTTTTTTTTGAACCGCCCTAATATTTATAGACGTTTATGATGGACTTGGATCTTCTAATTGCAAATTTGTTTTTTTTTTTTTTTCTATCACGTCAGCATCCTGAGTTATCCTTGTTTAAAAGTGCAAAAATCACTGTTCTGGGTTCTCCTTAAGGCTACATAACAAGAGCATCTAAAGGTAAAATAAGTTTTTGTTTTTGCAGTTTTTAGCCACATGGCTCTCTTCTAGGAAACACCAGTATCTGCCATGTCAGTACTAAGAATGAAACTCACATTGTTCTGGGAGAGCGCCATGTGCCTGAAAACAGTGTTTTCTTCACTTTCAAACAATGATAACTCAGAGTCCTGATGTGATGTAAAAAACAAGTTTTATACTCATACCTAAACAGTAGATCTTAAGCCAAGGACGTCGCCAGGGGAGGTGTTCAACTCCCCACCCTCCCCAGCCGAACGAGAATAAAGAGAAAGGAGAAGTCTCAACTACACAGATTATTAATATGATATTTACAAAAAACACCCCTCCGTTCGAAGCCCTTATAACTAGTCACAAGAACCAAGAATAGGAAAGAAATTTTATTTATTTCCTGGTTCAAAGCCAATTTTTCTCAGATCAGTAATCTACATATATGTAGATGATTTTGATTTTTGGTTTTATTTTTTCCTATGACCTTAGAAGATTCAGAAAAGGAAAGAAACTTTAAGGTGTAGGAACATTGCATTTAAAGTTGATTCGGCAGTACCGTTAAAAAGGAAAAGTATCCTTTACAAAGAGTTATGATGCATTGAAAGCAACAAGCCACAAGCTGATGAAAAAAGGTTCTTTTATACGGATCTTAACAATTTAAAGCGAAACAACGAACAAGTTTTCAAAAGTTTCTACAGCAATTTAGGTAATAGGAAAGTTCGTAGATGGCATCTTATTTCTGATGCAATGCTCCAAAATGCTGGTAAGAATATTAAATGTTTAATCATGATTTTGTTTTAATAAAGTTAATGAATATTCAATAATTCCATATAGCCTTAAGTCCCACAAGTCTATCAACAGTTAGTTTGTTGGTTTTAAAAACAAATTCTTCCTAACTTATTAAATATGGAAAACTGAAGTTAGTAGACTTTTGAAAAGCAGTAGGTACAATATCCGGTGGTGTGAATTTACGCGAAAAAAACACCTTTTGATTGTAATAACCTAAAAGGTTTGATAGTCATATGAAATAAGATGCTGAAAGTTGTACTTTGCGAAGGTCAAACTTCACGAAAATTTGTTTTTTTTTTTTTTTTTTTCAAATGTTCCGCTAACAGCTGCTTGCACAGAAATTTAATAAAGATACATAAAACTCGTATTCCGGTAGAAAAAATTTACTCGAAACTAAACACGGGTGGTCAAAACCTTTTTTAACCCTTAAGTTGCATCACTTTGAATATTTGAATATATTCCTGTTCGGAGTACTTTTCTAATCATTTAAAAAACAATTAAGAAAATCCGTCGGGCGCTTTTTTTTATAAATCGAATTTTCCGTTTTTGGCAAAGTTGGGTTAAGTCACAAATAACATGCGATAAGTAAAATCAATAAAAACGAACACTAATAGTCATTTCTAATTTATTTTGTATGTTGAATTAAATCCATTAAGGAAATTGCTCTATCGCCACAGAATTTTGAGATATCCTAACCTAAAAATTACCAAAATATAAGACTTTTCGTGATTTTTTTCTACTTTTGAGATTTTGTAACATGATAGTGTAATACTTAATCACAAAATCTGTTATTTGAGTTAAAAGTACATATCTTTGTCTACAAAACTCTTTTTAAATTTTGTCAATATCTTTTGTTTTCTTGGAGTTATCCTTACCTAAAAATTTAAAAAGGAACATAAACAAAATTTTTGACAATGTTGGATGCTAGATAGAGAACGCACGAAATTTTACTGCGCTTTTATAGTAACTGAATTACTTAGCACAATTTCTGGTCTTCAAAATTAGCCATTGAGTGGTCACCTACGAATTTTTCCTCCTTCGTTACAACAATTTTAAGCACACTAACTTTTCAGTGTATTACTTATTTTGGCACAACTTTTTGTGTTTCATGATGTCATTTTAAAGAGCTCAAAGCTTTGCAAAGAAAAATCCTAGATAACCATTTGATACCTCATTTTGAAGACAATAAACAATTATAAGTGTTGCAGTTTGTATAAAAAAGCAAAAAAATTTCGTGCATTCTCTACGTAGCCTCCAACATAGTTAAAAATATTGTTCCTTTATTAATTTTAGGTTTGGATAACTCCAAGAACAAAAAAGATGTTGACAAAATTTTAAAAGAGTTTTGTAAACCAGGATATGCTTTTTAACTAAATTATATTTTGGTAATTTTTTGGTTAGGATATCTCAGCGATAGAGCGAGTTGTTTAACGGATTTGAATTCAGCTTTCAAAAATTATTTAGAAATGACTATTCGTGTTCCTTTTTATTGGTTTCAATTTTCGCATGTTATTTTTGACTTAACACAACTTTGCCAACAACGGAAAATTCGATTTAAAAAAAATCGCCCGACGGATATTCTTCATTTTTTTTTTTTTTTTTAAGATAAGAAAAGTATACCGAACAAGAATATATACAAATATTCAGAGTGATGCAACTTGAGGGTTAAAAAATGATTTGACCACCCGTGTAAATATTATGTTTCTCAGAAAAATCATCCTTATTCTCCTGGGCTATATCTATAAACTTTTTACTTAACTATTTTCGTATAGTTGTGATCTCTCAAATAACTTATGTGCATTTGTGTTTGTTATTTTGACTTTATACATGTATGCATGTGTGTATAAGTATGTGTATATTCACTGAGCGAATGTCTGTTAACTTTGAATTCCTGTTGGATTTTAATCTTTTTGTGTCGAGTTGCTGTGCGCTTCCTTTGCAATGTTTGAAATAAAGGGAAAAGGCAACAATCGGATGTCAACACGTTTGTGTTTTTTCTTTACACGATATTTGTGTTTGTGCATTTGAGTTTATGTATGTGTAAAGATTTCTTATCCAGCGCTTTTTGTAATAGTGCAGTCAGCCACACATAGAAAGGAGCAAAAGTATCATTTTTTACAATAAAATAAGCAAACAAAAGGCACAAACAAAAACGCATCCATGCCTGAGTAAATTCTCATAATTTTATTTTTGAGCATTTCCATTCTAACAGTTGCGACAATTTAAGGACAACTTTTAAAACTAAAAGTAGAATTTGGATAAATAAGACAGAAAGGTGACTATACTACTACTATCTCGATATTGTCAACCTTAACCCTTTCGACCCGGGAAAAAACTGTGGGGTACACAATATTTGTGATAGGTTAATCTTTTAAACTAAATTTAAGTAAAATGTTTGACCGTCTCTAAATTAAAATTTTCACCGCCAGAGGCGCTTTCGGTCTATACTCCCAACAGATGTTTTCGATTTGAATTTTTGGGATGCAATGTCCTTGGAGTGGTTATAAGAAAAACAGTGGCTACTGAAAATTGCATTAATTTCATTAATTCATTCAATTTAAGTGAAGTTAATAACCGAGTTATATTATTCAAAAGTATTTATTAAAAAATTTTTGGGATACATTGTCCCAACCGGTTCGAAAGGGTTAAGAAGTATTTAAAACAAGTTAAATTTCAATGCGTTTTTGGACTACACAGATGGTAATGGGTGCGACGTTACAAATATGCTATTTTCGTTTTATGAGATTTGATCCATCAGATCTGTAAAATTTTGCATTGAAAAATAAAATTTTCAAGTTAATTCTTAGTTAGCTGCATTAAGAGGTTAATAAGTTGAAAAATTCAATTCAAGAAAGTGAGCAGAGATTTATTTTTAAAGTCATTTAGAGGTCACTCAAGGTCGATTTATGCAAAATCTTGGCTTGATACGGTTTTTGTTTTATTACGATCTCAAGAATTCTGGGAATGAGTTGTACGGTATATTGAAATTTTTGTTGTGTATCAAGGCTTATAATAAAATACGAAATTTATAACTTTATTCTTCATCTGTTTTGTATTTTTTCAACGTAATCACCATTTATTTTGATACATTTTTCAAGTCGATAAATCCATCCTGAAAAACAGTCTCCAAAATCAGCTTTTTGCAGTTTTACAATTTCAACATTAACTGCATTTGTTGTCTCCTCATAGCTATTGAAGACTCTTCCGCTGAAATTTTTTATTATTTTTGGAAACAATCAGAAGTCACAAGGTGCTAGATCTGGGGAATAAGGTGCTGAACGAATTTCTTCGATACCAGAAAGCGCAATAAAATCGTTCGTTTTTTCAGTAGTTTGCGCTGGCGCATTATCGTGATGTGGAAAGTAGCGGCGTAGCTCCTTTTTTCGGCATTTTCTCAATAAATTTAGGAAAACTTTTGGTAAGCAGCTTTAAGTGTACCACTTAGCAGTAACCATCTGAACTTTTTGTAAAAGAATAGCAGCTACAACTTTCTCTCTGGTGAAGTAAACTGACATCATTAATTTTGTTGCTGACTTTTGTTGCTTTGCGTTAACATGTGGATTTGCAACTTCTGGGCTCTATAACATGGATGTTGTTTGATTTCAGGATCGCATTTCAAAACTATGCTTCATCACCTGTTAGAATTTTATTAAAAGTTTTAGACCCTCCGTTTTTGAATTTTTCAAGAAAATACTTAGCAAAATGCACACGTGCCTCTTTTTGAGCATCGCTTTAAATTCTGGGAACCCATGGTGCAGATTTTTTCGTATATCCAAGATCATTATTTGATATTCGCGATACAGCCATAGCATACAAGTTTAGTTCCTCAGCAATCTTGGATCTTCGTCAATTTTAGACTTCACCAGCGCTACACTTGCATAATCTGTCGAAGTTTTTGGGTGGCCTTCTCGAGGTTCGTCCTCCACAGAAAAATTACCTGTCTGGAATCTTCGGAACCACTTTGAAATAGTCACGAAGGATGGCGCATTGACTTCAAATGCTATTTGGCATTCACTACATTTTTCCGCAGGCTTGAGCTTACGTCGAAATCTTAAAAGAATAGCAAACCGAATTTCTTGCTGCGTTGGTACTGGAATATCTGCTGACATTGTTTCATGAATTTTACGTTATCTTCTATCCATTTTGACCGATCTCACTGAAAACTAAAATTATATATCACAAGACTATAACAAATAGTACGCAGTTTTTTGATTTACAAAAAATTTATAACATGACACTTACTAAGAGAACTTTTGTTATGCTCTCCGTAAATATTGGAACCTTAGATCGATTTTATACGGTTTTTTAGCTAAAATATCCGCAAAAAAAGTACTTTCGAAATTTCAACCCGCTGCAAAACTCTAAATATTCATTTTCGTTTAAACTTGTTGTTCCAAGGTCATCATGAAATCACACAAGGAACAACTTATTACATTAAATACTATGGACGGTAAGCATAAGCTTTGAGCAGAAACAAACTCGGACAAGAGGGCATGGGATTTCCCATATAAGCAAAAGTTTTAAAATTCTGTACAGAAAACGATTTTCGAGATTATCCAACCAAATTTTACTCAGACACTAAAAACTATAAATGCTTTGAACAAAAACTAGACGGAATCGGACAAAAGGTCGTGACGCCTCCCATATAAATAAAAGCTTCAAAGTGCTTTGCTGAAAATTTTGTTTAAGATAATCCAATTAAATTTCACTCAGGCATTGAAAACAGTAAAGATAAGCACTTAGCAAGAATTAGGTGAACTTGGACAAGAGGTCGTGGTACCACCCGTATGTGTATAAGCAAAATTTTTCAAAATACTCCAGTGTAGTGTATTTAATGTTTGGCCAGGCCAAAGGTCACACTTTTTCTGTTTTTTTTTTTTTTAATACAACGAATATTAAAATAACAAACAATAAAAATAAAAAAAAAAATATTTTTTTTTGTTTTGTGCTTAGCATTCGCCGGAAATTGGACCGGGAGAATCTGTCGTGTGATAGATCGGTGTGATGTGATCGATTTGCGCGTTAGCCATCAGCGCCAGTGTCATTATTATAATAAAGTTTACTGAAAATCTATATGTTTTAAAATTACCTTCCACAAAATATCAAACGAAAAAAAAATTACCATTCTATTAAATATAGCTTTATAGAAAAAATGTGGATATAATTGAAACAACTATGAATATTTCTTGTTGGGCACATGACAATTATTGAGTCGGAATTCCTACCCTATTTTCTTGAATTTTTGTATACGATTTCTTATTGACGTTTAATCATTTATTACAAAAATCGATATGCTGCTGCCTTATGTTTCCTGACCTGACTCTTGAAAATACCTAAATCAGCCGTTTGCTTAATAGTAATTTTTAAATATTGCTTTCCGTATTCAATTAAAAACTTCAAAGCTCTAAACTAAGGAAATTATTATGAATAATTCATGCAAGCTTTGGAAAAAAATTTGGTGACTACGGAAAGAACCTTTAATTATAACTACAGTTTTCAAAATAAACCAGTAGTACAGTCAATCTGGCATTTGAAAGTTCGAACGTTGACCCCCGCTCTGATTTTTTGTCAGTAGTTAGTGGTTCATTAGAAAAGCTTAAATTCAAAATGTCGAGTCCCCCCACCCCCCCGTTTTTGAGAAACTCAAAAAAGTTTTTGATTTGATTTTGTGGCTAAACCGTAGGCCGCCCAGAAAATTTTATGGAACAAAAAATTAAGACAATTAAATTGTCTATAACTTTAGTCATTATTAACATAGCTCTAAAACTTTCTGTAACAAAGTTAGAGGGCGCCAAAGTCGACAAATGCATTGTTTTTGCACTTTTTTGCATTTTTGAGGGTCAAATAATTTTTTTTTACCATCGCAAATTTTTTCACAGAAAAGAGCATAAATAAACCTACAAAATTTGTACAGACTTTTTTTTTCTACCATGCACCGTTTAGGAGATACATTGCATTTCAACCCCTTTGTTGGCATTGGCGCGTTTCTGTGTCTAAGTTTTTCGTGCCCAGCGCGGCATTGACGCGTTTCTACGTCAACTGCTTTTTATCTATGTAACAAGACAAGACATGTTAAGACTTCTTTGGGCCAGCAGGCTCGATGATATAACGTTTGAAACATAGTGATGCAGCCCCGTGAAAGGCAAAACGCTTTTTTACTCAAGAGGGAGGCATCTTACGAAAAAAGTGCACATGGCATAAAATGCTTAGAATCATCCAAGGAACAAGTGTGAATTGTTTTTTTTTTTTTTTGAAAAATTTATTAAAAATGACGTTAAAAAAAATTTTTTGCTTAAAGAATTAAAAAAAAAACAACAATTCACACTTGTTCCTTGGATGATTCTAAGCATTTTATGCCATGTGCTTTTTTTTCGTAAGATGCCTCCCTCTTGAGTAAAAAAGCGTTTTGCCATTCACGGGGCTGCATCACTATGTTTCAAACGTTATATCATCGAGCCTGCTGGCCCAAAGAAGTCTTAACATGTCTTGTCTTGTTACATAGGTAAAAAGCAGTTGACGTAGAAACGCGTCAATGCCGCGCTGGGCACGAAAAACTTAGACACAGAAACGCGCCAATGCCAACAAAGGGGTTGAAATGCAATGTATATCCTAAACGGTGCATGGTAGAAAAAAAAAGTCTGCATAAATTTTGTAGGTTTATTTATGTTCTTTACTGTGAAAAAATTTGCGATGGTAAAAAAAAAATTATTTGACCCTCAAAAATGCAAAAAGTGCAAAAAAAATGCATTTGTCGACTTTGGCGCCCTCTAACTTTGTTACAGCAAGTATTAGAGCTATGTTAATAATGACTAAAGTTATAGACAATTTAATTGTCTTCATTTTTTGTGCAATAAAATTTTCTGTGCGGTCTACGGTTTAGCCACAAAATCAAATCAAAAACTTTTTTGAGTTTCTCAAAATCGGGGAGGTGGGGGGACTCGACATTTTGAATTTAAGCTTTTCTAATGGACCACTAACTACTGACAAAAAATCAGAGCGGGGGTCAACGTTCGAACTTTCAGACACTTTTTGATGCCAGATTGACTGTACTATAGGAATATGCGAAAGAAACCGCGACACCTACAATGCAAGCAAAAATTTAATAAGAAATAACTCTTTGTACAACAGAATAAAACATACCCACACAATTTTGGCATAAAGAATGACATTTTATTTTAGCTTGAACTGGAGACTTAATTGGCATGTTTTTTATAAACGAACATTTGTAACAAGCATTTCTCACACAATAGACAGTGGTGACCCCTAATTGATGTTTCATGTTCTAAGAGTAGCATTTTATCTGAAAAACAACATGTTACCATGAAATACATTTTTTGGAGGTGGTTCTTTGTGTGAAAAGGAGTTAATTGAACTTTAGTAAAACGCGTTGTTTCACAAAATATTAATAATAACCTAAGTTTAGCAAAAGAAGCAAGTCTACATATTTGATTAAAGTTCATTAAAAGTTTATTTTTAGCAAATGTTACAAACTGTTTATGATATCTGTATGCCACAATCTTCAATTGGTAGAGCTTACAGTAATTTTTCGCTCAAATAGTACTATTATTAATGGGATAACAAACAATACCCATTAATAATTGCTTTGTCAACAACAAATAAATCAAACCATCTTTCCACAACATATCAATCAGGATAAATACACAAAGACCACTAGTGACATAATTCACTTAGCAGAAACATACAACCAGACAGACGGTCCTTAAAAAATCACAACTCCAATTGAAGTTGGATGTTTGTCTGAATGAATGAGTAAGTATCTTAATGTCGCCACAAAATTATGTAGAATCTTTACAATAATGCACAAGCACATAAGTACATGTATTACATTTCAATATCGATAAGATTAATCTAATTGACAGCTTTTGTGTTGAGATTTCATTGGACATGAATACCATCCGAAAGAACTTTTGCTTTGAGTTTTACTACCAGTTGAGGTTGTGTAGCATATAATACTCAGAAATATGCGAACATTTGAATACAAATATAAATCAATTAAGTTTAAGCATTTATTTGGAATACATTTGTGAATTTAGTTTGGTATTTAAAACTATACATACTCCTCCTACTATATATGCTAACATATGAAGCAAAAAACGCCAAGCGTACCAGCTGAAAATTTATTTGTCTCCGATTTCGCTCAAATTTGGCAATATGGTAGATCCGGTAGGCAAAAACAATAATCCGGGAGGATTTTGCTCTAGTGCCATTTGTTGTTAAAATACAGGGTGTTGAAGTGGGCGTTTTTAGTCATTTTTATGAAAAGGGTGTTTTTTCTAAAATTTATACCTTGCACCAAAGTTTGCAAGTTGATAAGTATATCTAGGTAACTAGTCCCATTTATTTTTCCCAATTTGTAATAAAATTTTGCTTGGTGAAAAAAAATGTTTCCACGTAAAAATGAATGGGATCAATTATCTTGATATATCAATTTGCAAACTTTGGTTCAAGCTGTATTTTAATAACAAATGGTACTAGGGCTAAACGCTCCCAGATTATTATTCTTGCACACCGGAACTACCATATTGCCAAATTTGAGCGAAATCTGAGACAAAAAAGTTTTCAGCTGGTACACTTGGCGTGTTTTGCATCATATATGTACGGAGGGCAAAACAAAAGTTCGCTTAGTAGGTGTCATATTATAAATTTTTAGTAAATCAAAAGAATTGCGTACTATTTGTTATAGTCTTACGATATATCATTTTAATTTTCAGAGAGATCGGTCAAAATTAAACAATGTCAGCAAATATTCCAGTGCCAACGCAGCAAGAGATTCGGTTTGCTATTCTTTTTGGATTTCAACGTAAGCTTAAGCCTGTGAAAGTTGCGAAGATTCCAGACAGGTAATTTTTCTGTGGAGGACGAACCTCGAGAAGTCTGCCCAAAATCTTCGACTGATTATGCAAGTGTAGCGCTGGTGAAGTCTAAAATTGACGAAGATCCAAGATTGACCCAGGAAATCATTGCTGTGGAACTGGGCCTGAATGTTATGATACTATCGCGAATATTAAGAAATGGGTTCCTAAAATTTTAAGTGATGCTCAAAAAAAGGCACGTGTGCGTTTTGCTAAGTATTTTCTTGGAAAATCGAAGAATTCATCCAGCACCTTATTCCCCAGATCTAGTGCCTTATAGCTGTTTCCAAAAATAAAAAAAATTTGAGAAGGAAGGTCTTCAACAGCAATGAGGAGATAATTAATTGCAAAAATGACTGTTTAATTAGTTCAATATAAAATTATCATACTTCAACTTAGAAAACAGCGCGTTGGTACTTTCATTAGTACTATACAAGCAAAAAAAACAGTCAATAAACTAACTTCATGATAATTAATGTGGTTAGTGATGAAATTGTAAAACTGCAGAAAACCGATTTTGATATTTCATAAGTTTCCTCATTAAATCTTACTCGTTACCCGAAACGCAGGGAAATTGATAAAAACCTTTACATTATTAATGTCAGCCCTAGCCGACTGAACAAACCCATGAAAAGTTTCATGTGTAAATATATACAGATACGTAGGTTGCCTTTTATATTTCGGGATTGGGCAACACTAATGTCAATAGCTAAAATCTTGCAACACCATAATAAAGTTTGACATTTTTTAGCATAAACGTAGTCAGAACGTTTTGACGTACGACCATCATTTGTGTTGCTTACAGTGACTTGAAAAAATCAATTTGGCAAAAAAATGGAATTAACTCGTGAACGTTTTCGTGCGATCATTTTTCACAACTTTCGACGTGGATTATCACGATAAGAGTGCATCGATGAACTTAAACCTTTGTCTGGCGATGAAACACCATCCTATAACACTGTGAAAAACTGGTTTAATGAATTCAATCGCGCCCGTCGCTCACTCCAAGACGAATTTCGTGAAGGTCGTCCAAAATCAGTTGTTGTTCCGGAAACCATTGATGCGCCAACTGATATTGCAAGATCGTCATGTGACCTATCGTGAGATTGAGACAACCTGAGGCATTAGTGGGACCAGCATACATTCAATATTGCATGAACACCTGGCCGTAAAAAAGGTTTGTTCTCGTTGGAAACCCCATAATTTATCAATTGCTTAAATTTTCAATGGAAAAATTGATTTTTTCAAGTCACTGTACACAAAACAAATAGCACTTGTACATCAAAACGTTGTGAGTACGTTTATGCTAAAAAATGCCAAACTTTATTATGGTGTTGCCAGATTTTAGCAACCCTCGTATGCAGGGCAAAAGGTAATAATCTAAGAGGTCAACTATTCGATTTTATTCAAACTACATAGTGTTCGCCTTTTGACCGACATTCGACCACTTTATTTGACTTCATAGTTATTATGACTTCATATTTTCTTTTCGGGGGAATGACCCTGCTCACTGTTAAACAAAAGGTTTTAATATCAATTTTTTGGAAGTGCAATCAAACACAAAAAGTTTTTAAGTTCGTTCCTTAGGGTTAATCGATGAAGCAGTTTAGTTATCGAAACTCAGTTTGCAATTAAGAGCTCGACACCGTTCACTTAAAAACTTTAGTTCTATTTCCATTTAGAAGCACCGCCCACTTTGAAAATAAGAAACTCCTAATCACTGCTTCTCCTCACAAACTTTTCACAAAAAAAAAAAAAAAAAACAAGCGAAAATGATAAGATTTAGGCATAGAAACAGGGGTTGAACCAATTTTGTTTGGCTATTTATATCTGTGGCAGGAAGGAAAAACTGCTTAAGTCGACTTAGGCAAAAATACTTTTGAGCTCAATTTTCTAATATTTCGGGGTAAAACTACTCTTTCGTTTTTGGACAGTATGAAGATCTAAAGAAGCACTAGCAAAACGCTCAAAAACGAAAGTACATTGCACCCAGGACAAATGTAAAATGGAGCTCAAGCCTATTTTGCTTAAGTCGACTTAGGCAGCTTTTCCTTCCTGCCACGAGACTATTGTTTATTTGAAAAATAAGCACTTACTGACATTTTGTATATTGTAAAACATTTGTTCAATAAAAATCCAGTTACATAAATCTAATTTGACTTGCTCCACATCTCTTACATATTGACAAACTATTGCTCTGGTTACTTTACAAAGCACTTGTGGCCTGCTTGGCATGGCAGCAGAAGAAGCCCAAGTTTTCAATACAACCAAAATAACGTAATGGCATTTGATTTATTACAATTTCGGTTTTTTTGTAAAGCAATTTCGGATTTTCATTAAGTTTTGTATGGTCTGGTAAGAAGTCTTGCAATGCCAAATGAAAAAGAAATAAAATGCTTTCTCAATATTGATCCTTGTTTTGTTCAGTTGTTAAATGACTTCAAGCCAATAATATTATTCACCTTTTATATGGAAATTTCATTACTGTTCGAAAATTTAAAGAATTAAATACGACTTATATATATTATACTTTTGATTTTATATGACTTTTAGTCATTTGAAATATGTTATTTTGTTTTAACTAAAGAAAGAACAATTATTTTTGTTAGAACATAAATATAGCATTACAAGTAAATAGGATTAATTAAACATATTGAGGTATTATAATACGAACTAATATGTATAGTCAAGGTTGTTATAAGCCCCTGAGTATTTTTAAGATCGTAACAAAATAAAACTGTATAAAGTCTAGAATTAGCATTTCACTTTTTTGACATCTTTCAGAAAAGAAAAGCAAAAGCGATGATGAAAAATATTCGGCATTTGCCACTTATCTGGAAATTGTTATTCCCTAGTCAGATACAAGGTTCTTTGAATTTTATTTTTAAAATCTCACTTAAATATTGAAGGAAGGTATTTATCCAAGTAAATTGCCGGAATATGACAAAGTCTCTGGAAAAATGCTAGCACTACCTCTAGTTGCATTTAAACATCTGTTGCATATTTATAATGATTTTCTAAGGTTATGTTACTTCCCAAACTCTTGGAAAATCGCTCAAATAATTATTGTCAGTAAACCAGATAAAGCCCCATTTCCAGTGGCGTCGCACAGACCGATCAGTCCTATGCTGTTCCCAATCATCAATTTGCATTTATACGGAGGCACAACACTATCCAACTAGCCCACCGAATAACATCAGTGATTAGAAAAGCGTTTGAAGGAAAGTGTTATTGTACTGAAATCTTTTTAAATATTGTGCAAGCATTTGCATGTAGGCCTTATTTTCAAAATTAAAAAACTATGGCCTGCAAGTGCACATCAAGTCTAAAAGAGCTATTTAAGCAATAAAAATTCCAAGTAAAATATAAAATCTTCACTTCCAGAAGTTATGCAATTAACGCTGGAGTTTCTCAAAGAAGCGTTTATTTTTGTAAACTTCTGACTTGCCAACTTCACCAAATTTGTATACATCAACATTTGTAGATCATGTAGCAGTTTTTAACTTTTATGATGATCTAAACTTAGTATTTCAAACACTACAAAGTCACATCAAAAATATTGAAAAGTGACTCTTAAACTGGAGCATTTAAATTAATGAACCAAACAAAGGGTACTCAAGTAACAACTTCCAACTACTATTACCAACCTAACCATCCCTCAGAAAAATTATGCTAATAATTGGGTATCCATCTTGACAGAAGACACACAGTGTCAAAGTAAGTACAAATTACTCTAAAACTTAGCAAAATGCATTTGTTATTAATCAAAAATAGCAAATTGAGCTTGGGAAACATATTGCTTTTATAAAAAGTATTATTGTAGCCAATTTAGTCATACGGCATCCAGCTATGATGCACAGCCTTTTCCTCAAACACAGAAAAAATTCAGAGCTTACAAACAAAAAAAAACTTTGAAGTATCACAGGAACACCATGGTACCTGAGTCTTACTTGGCTGGGTGTTTGTTAGGCATGCGCTTATTTTACGATTTTCCGATTTTCGTTCGTGCCGCCCCCTAAAATCCTTCTAATGGTCATAAAAACAAATACTATGAAGTTTCACGGCGATCGGATAACGATAACCCGGCCCGCAAGAGAGGTCATGTTGAGGTTTTGGGCCAAAAATACTGAATTTTTTTTATATTTTTTTTTTACTAAATTAAATTAGTCAAAGCATAATTTTATCTTATAGTAGACTAAAATACTTATTAAACGAGCTATTATTGTTTAAAATCGGGTAATAAATACGAATTCTATGAATTTTTCTTCCATCGACATTAGCGAAATCGCCCCAAAATATGTAGGTAACGTGTAGAAATTTTTTACATTTTGCAGTTAACGGGTGTTCAACGATAACGATTTTATACCAAACCAGAAAACGAAAATTATATTTATTGAATGTCAATCTATTTGTTTTCCCCTTTTTTTATGGATTTTAAATTCAACTCATCGTTTTTTAAATTATAAAAAATAAACATTGTAAGATCAGTTTTAGAATTTATTTTTCATTTTAGCAAGAAAAAAATGAAATTATTCTGATTTTCTTTATTTATCGGATTTATAAATAGGGTTTTATTAAAAATTATACTTATAAAATGTTACAAGCATGGCTTAAATATGTTCTAACAACATAAGTGAGTTAATCGTTCAATAAGTCGCACTTACGGAAGGTTGGACGCTCACAACGATAATTTTCAACGACTTGCAATAAATACTGTTTTCCTTCCTTATCGTTCGTCAGAATACTGTTGAAATCAGTCATCAATTTTACTCCTCGTTCGGCAAGGTCATTGACAACATGTAATCCACGACAAAATGATGACCCATCTAGGAATTCTTCATTCGTAGTCCAAATCGATGGATCGTCGCTAAGGAAGTCGGTAGAAATTTTGAAGCGATCAAAGAAACGTAGCGTTGACCTAGTCACAAAATCGCTCAAGTTTTTTGATTTAAACGATTGAATAGTTTTTAAAGAAATTTCGCGATTGCTTTGTAGTGATGGAAGTTTCAGATTCTTGACCATTCTGCGTTTTTCTTCAATAGAAACATCGGCGTCGAAAAATGAAAACGCAATGGTCTCCTCCATTAAGTACCATACGTGGTGACTCATTTTTTCTAGAACGGCCTTGGACACTCCTGAATCAATGGCGTCATAACAAATCGCATTTTTAATGAAGATCAGATCGACGTTGGGTGCGGCGATTCCATTAGTAGACTGAAACCAAACTTTCAAATACAAATGAACGATGAAAATGCAAACGTCTCGAATCCCTTTTAACTCGTCATCTTCAAACTTGAAATGGTCCCGGAACATAAATATTTTGATAGCATAAATGCATTTCGACATCCACCTAGCGTGAGTTGTAGCTCCAGGACGTGAGACATTAAAATTCGGCAGCTCACCTCCTAGAAACATGATTGTGATTTGCAGAAACTCTTTGTAATCGCTACGTGGCTGCGACTTTTCTAAATGGATTCTGCAAAAAATTATCATGTCAATTGCAACCTTTTCGCTTATTTTGCTTCGGACAAATTTGTCTTCAAGACCACTCCTGAAATTTTTCTGATCAAATTTGCCAAGATCCCATGCTGTCTGAAATCGGTTGAAAATTAGAACTTCTGGGGCTTTTGTGGTTCCCATTTTTAGGTCGAAAACCGCTCGGATCACAAGTTCAAAAACGTGATGACGACACGCAAGGAGTAATAAGTCACGACCAACTTTCCTTTGAATAATGGCACATGCGCCGTTACGTCTCCCAGTATTCGTTGCAGTAGTGTCAAAACACATTGCTTGAATTTTAGTAAGAAGTCCCCATTCAACCAATTGATTATACACTACATCTGCGATGGCTTGTCCGGAGCCATCTTTGCATATGGGCACACCCAATAATTTCTCTATTTCGACTGCACTTATCATAACAGGAAGTCTTTCGACTTTTGAGTGACCCGTAATGGATGGCAACATTTTTCCATCCCAATGCACAACTAATCCGGGAATTGTCAGAATCTAGAAAAAAAATATATCAAACTATAGCACTACCGATTACAGCTATCAACTAACTATTATGAATAAATCTAAACTAAAACAATCTACTTACGGATGTTTGAAAGTCATCTTGAACAAGTCTTGCAATTTCTTCACGATATTTTTCACGGCACCGGTCAATTGATCGACGATTTAATACTAAATTTTCAACTTGATGACCCAAAGCAGCGGCAACAGCAGACAAAATATGAACGGCGTTGGTGCTTGAAACTTTGCACTTATCTAGTGCTGCAATTGTGCGTGGATCAACGAAGTTTATCTTTCCTCTCTTTGAAACTGACTTTTCAATTGTTTGTTCGATCGGCTCTTGTTCTATATTCAGGCCGACCGGGTCGGAATCCATTTCAAAATCAATAAATGCATCAAAATCAACATATTGAGCTAGAATACGTAAACTTATTGCTTTTTCACTTTTCATAATATTCAGTACTCACCATTTTTGTTTGCTATTTCTGCGTAATATCTTTCTTTTCGCTGTCGTTCTTTTTCAAGTCCTAAGGCTTTTGTTTTTTCTTTCTGTGCCAAAATGTAATCTGCACCCATCATGCAACCTAAACGCCCTTTACATCTTTGCGATGTAAGAAAGTCCTTGTCTTCTTTGATTACCATTAAATCGAAAGCGTCTGCGTGTGCGATGTCAAAAAGATCATCGAGGTTGTCAGTAAACTTTTTTTCCGCCTTTAATTGTGTGTTGGATTGTCTCGATTTGCTTTTTAATAATAAAGACCATTGGTTGTGCAATGCGAGAGCTTTATCGACACAACGACTCTCCTTTTGGGTTGGAATTCGGGCTTTCTGCCAAAAAATTTGCACTTCTTAAACCACCAGTTGAGCACTTTCTCTTGAATCTAGTTTGACCGCACGTGTATTATAAAAAAAAACTCTCAAAACTTGTCCAATCGAAGGCAATTTGGCTCCAATTATGTTTACTTCAGCCGATCCAACTAGAAAAATATTAGTGAGATCATCACTAGAACGCAGAAGCCGATTTGATAACATTTTGTCCATTCGTATCTGTATCACTTACACTACAACTATCACTTTTTAGCACGTGAATTTCTTTCTTTTTCTTTAAAAATCTTTTTTTTATTTATTTAATTATTTTTTTAATAAAATTTAAATTATTTGTTTACCCTATACACTTGTTATATTTCACTTTCACTTTCGAATGAATTCGTTCTCGTTGAACACCCGTTAACTGCAAAATTTAAAAAATTTCTACACGTTACCTACATATTTTGGGGCGATTTCGCTAATGTCGATGGAAGAAAAATTCATAGAATTCGTATTTATTACCCGATTTTAAACAATAATAGCTCGTTTAATAGGTATTTTAGTCTACTATAAGATAAAATTATGCTTTGACTAATTTAATTTAGTAAAAAAAAAATATAAAAAAAATTCAGTATTTTTGGCCCAAAACCTCAACTTGACCTCTCTTGCGGGCCGGGTTATCGTTATCCGATCGCCGTGAAACTTCATAGTATTTGTTTTTATGACCATTAGAAGGATTTTAGGGGGCGGCACGAACGAAAATCGGAAAATCGTAAAATAAGCGCATGCCTAGTGTTTGTGCGCAGAGAGTATAAATAAGGCATTATTTATACTCTCTGTGTGCGTGAAAAAACCATTTTACGGAAAACTGCGCGCATTCCGTCATTGTATCGAACCTAAAACAAGCAGATCCAGCGTTCGAGCGGCTCGTTTGTTCGAACGTTTGTAGCTTGCAACATGTTTGCCAACAACTTCACTCTTGTTGCATATTGTTGCACAGGCTACTTTGTACGTAACCTTACAGCCAACACATTGGTTTGCTTGTACGTATATCATACAAGTTAAGTGCAGGTCCGGATTCATCGTAAGCTTATTGTTGCCCGATGTTTCCGTTGAATATTTTATCACACTCACTGACGCGTTTCCTTTTGTCTATGGAAAACGGATCAAAACGTTCTTTTAAAGAATCAAACATATAATTTTAGGGTTGCCACCTCGTTATTTTCTGAAATTTTGCTAAAATTATGCTTTTCTTTGACTAAATTGAAATTCTTGGTTTCAGAAACAATCAGATTAAGTTTTTTAAATTGTTTTTTTTTCTTTTGAATAATGAATGAAAAATTTAGGGTTGCCAGACGTTTTTTCGCAAAGTTGCGCTTATTTGTTAAGTTTCTTTATTGAAAAGTAATATTTTCGACCAGAAAACCCAAAGTAATTTTTTAGTGTTGCCACCTGGTTTTTCAATAATATCTAAACTTTATTTCAATAAATTGCTAAGATCATCATTTTCTCTGTATAAATTGACATCTTGGGTCCAAAAACAACGAAACAAAAATTAAAGGTTGCCAGACTTCCTACGCTATATGTACAATCTATACCTACTATCTGTAGCTATCTGACCGTTCCTAAAACCAATAATTTCAATTTAGTCACAAAAAGTATGATTTAAACAATATATTAGAAAATAACTAAGTGGCAACCCAAAATATATGTTGGATTTTCAAAAAAGTTTATGTAAGCATTTTGAGACTAAAATAATTTTTTTATTTTTTTATATGAAGCACTCCATGTCAAGTGTACCAGCTCAAGATTTTTTTTTCTCCGATTTCGCTCAAATTTGGTAATATGGTAGTTCCGGTGTGCAAAAACAACAATCCAGGAGGATTTGAACCTAGTACCATTTGTTGTAAAAATACAGGGTCTTAAAGTTGGCGTTTTTAGTCATTTTCATGAAAAGGGTATTTTATCAAAAATTTATAGCTTACACTAAAGTTTGTTGTGTTCTTTTTAGAAAAATGTATTACTTGGTACACTTAAAAATACTTCTGAATTTTTTTTTAAAAAAACCCACTTAAATTTTTTTTTAAAAGTACTTTAAATAAAAGCATAATTTATAAGCTTTAAAATGATGTATGACTCAAGATGGGATTCGGTCGCTAGATGAGAGTTTTTGGCTTTTGAACGCCCGCTGATGGCAAAACTCTTTGTTTTCTCAAGAGGAAAGCATTTTACGAAAAAAATGTATTAGGCATAAAATGCTTAGAATCATTCACGAAATACGTATGCATTTTTTTTTGAATTTTTTAAACATTTTTTTTGTTTTGAATAATTTTTAAAAAATTTTTAAAATACATTCAAAAGTATTTTTAAATGTAAAAAATTTTGGTGAAAGCAAATTTTTTTCACAAAGTAATATTTTTTTCTCAAAAGAACACTTAAAAATGAAATGGACCAGTTGCTAACATATATCAATTTACAAATTTTGGTGTAAGCTGTAAATTTTTGAAAAAACACCCTTTTCATAAAAATGACTAAAAACGCCAAACGTCAACACCCTGTATTTTAACAACAAATGGTACTATGTCCAAATCCTCCCGGATTGTTGTTCTTGTTCACCGGAACTACCATATCGCAAAATTTGAGCGGAGACAATAAAATTTTCAGCTGGTGTGTTTTGCTTCATATATATTTGGCTTAAGAAAAATTTACAACAAAAAACCAGGTGGCATCCCCAAAAGTTTTGTACAAGTTTTGAAAAGCGTTTCCTAAACTGAAAATTTGAAATTATCCAAGATAAAGTATGAATTTCAGCAAATAATCAGGTGGCAACCCTTAATACATATGTAAGGTTTTTAAAAAAAAAGTATTTTTCGTTGCGTTCTTTAACAAAAAAAAAATATTTTTTCACCATTTTCAGGATAAGTTCTTATGCTTTTGATTTTTGTGAAAGAGCCATCCCAGTGTGCCAAACGGACTCGTTTCGGATCCGTAACGGGTTCATATTTTCGTTCTTTTTATCCCCCAATGTGCACAAAAACGGATGAGGATCCGTTTCGAATCCATTACGAGTTCATAAAGGTATAAAAAACGTAATCCGCGGTAACGGATCCATTTCGAACCCGTAACGTACATCAAAAACGAATGCAAAACGCTTTGTTTAGATAAAAAAAAAAAACATTTTGAAGCACTTATTAGCGAATAAAAAAAAATTAAATTCCGCAAAGCGGGCCCGTTTCGAATCCGAAACTTATGTAAAAACGAATTCAAAACGGATTTGCTTTTAAACATGTTAATGCCGTATATTTACAGAAAAAAAACCGTTTTGATGCGCCTATTAGCAATTAAAAAATAATAAAAAGAAAAAAAAGAAAGAAAAATAAAGGGTAAAAATCCACCTCTGGTAGGATTCGAACCTGGGCAAATCCGTTTCGATTCCGTAAATACTTCAAATACGAACTCAAAACGGATTTGCTTTATTTAATTTTTATGATAAAAAAAATATTTTTGATTTGTTTTTTTTTTTCTTTTTATTTTATTGCGTATGATTTTTTGTAAACTTTTCAAACACTGTTTGAAAAAATGTTTTTGATTCCAAATTTGAGTATATAACATTTTTTATCAAAAGATGGGAAGAAAAACAACACAGAATACTTATAAAAAAACAACAGAAATTTGTTAAATATACAAACTTTAAATCTCAACATCAAATAAGTCTACATCAGTTAAGTAAACATCATATCGGTCAATAGCCTAGTTGTCTAACGTGTCGTTTATGAAAGAGTAATACCCCGGGAGCCTAAGTTCGACTCCCGGCCGGGCTAGTATTTTTTTTTTTTTTTTGTTTTTTTTTGTTTTTTTTAATTAAAAATAAGCGCTTCACCCTTTCTTCTTTTTTTTTATAAGCAGCATTAACATTATTAAGAGCGAATCCGTTTTGAATTCGTTTTTGATGTACGTTACAGGTTCGAAATGGATCCATAAAAGAAGAAAAAACGATTCGTTTTTTTTTAGGAATCCTTCCCGCAAACGGATCAGTAACGGATACGTAACGGATTCCGTAACGGATAAAAAGAACGAAAATATGAACCCGTTACGGATCCGAAACGAGTCCGTTTGGCACACTGGGCCGTTACGGAATCCGTTACGTGTCCGTTACTGATCCGTTTGCGGGAAGGATTCCTAAAAAAAAAACGAATCATTTTTTCTTCTTTTATGGATCCGTTTCGAACCTGTAACGTACATCAAAAACGAATTCAAAACGGATTCGCTTTTAATAATGTTAATGCTGCTTATAAAAAAAAAGAAAACAGCGTGAAGCGCTTATTTTTAATTAAAAAAAACAAAATAACAAAAAAAAAAAAAAAATTACTAGCCCGGCCGGGAGTCGAACTCAGGCTCCCGGGGTATTACTCTTTCATACACGAGACGTTAGACAACTAGGCTATTGACCGATATGATGTTTACTTAACTGATGTAGACTTATTTGATGTTGAGATTTAAAGTTTGAATATTTAACAAATTTCTGTTGTTTTTTATAAGTATTCTGTGTTGTTTTTCTTCCCTTCTTTTGATAAAAAATGTTATATACATACTCAAATTTGGAATCGAAATCATTTTTTCAAACAGAGTTTGAAAAGTTTACAAAAAATCATACGCAATAAAATAAAAAGAAAAAAAACAAATCAAAAATATTTTTGTTATCATAAAAATTAAATAAAGCAAATCCGTTTTGAGTTCGTATTTGAAGTATTTACGGAATTGAAACGGATTTGCCCATGTTCGAATCCTACCAGAGGTGGATTTTTACCCTTTATTTTTCTTCCTTTTTTTTCTTTTTATTATTTTTTAATTGCTAATAGGCGCATCAAAACGGTTTTTTTCTGTAAATATACAGCATTAACATATTTAAAAGCAAATCCGTTTTGAATTCGTTTTTACATAATTTTCGGATTCGAAACGGGCCCGCACTGCGGAATTTAATTTTATTTATTCGCTAATAAGCGCTTCAAAATGTTTTTTTTTTTTTTATCTATACAAAGCGTTTTGAATTCGTTTTTGATGTACGTTACGGGTTCGAAAAGGATCCGTTACCGCGGATTACGTTTTTTATACCTTTATGAACTCGTAATAGATTCGAAACGGATCCTCATTCGTTTTTGTGCACATTGGGATCCTTTAAAAATAAGTAGACCGTATCAGCTAAAATTATGCCCTATTGAAAAGCAATTGCTTAATGCAATTTTTGGTAGAAGAGAGATGCCATATTCATGAGGACTTTTTTTTCGAAGATATAACTTCAATGCACAACAACAAGACGTCCAAAATTACAAAAGAAAACATTTTGCTTTTTTTCTTGCTAGTTTCAATCCACCCTAGCCTACAAACTTATTACAGTAGTAATTCTGACCAATTAAAACTTCTAAAATACATTTTGTTCTGTTGTTTTTAAATAAATTTTATAATTGCAAAAAATATTAAATTTCTGATGAACGATTGCAAATCGCGTAACATATTTTCCAATTACTTTTGCTTATTCTCAGAATTGCGACAGCGTAGGAGAATCTCCACTTAATGTTTAATATGAACGAGTAGATTTACAGAGGAGTGATGTAACATTGGAATTAAATTGAAATTGGATAATATCCGTGGAATCCACGCATTATTCACATTTACGCAATATGCAACTATGTACAACAATAGCAAAAATAAAAATAAAAACAAAAACAACATGACAATTATCATTATCACAATGATGGCAATGATGATCAAAAAAAACGCCAAAAGTTCATTAGTAGAATGATAAGGATGTCAACAGCAGGATAACACCATAACACAACAAAGTGGCATGCAGCAGCTGGCTGATTGGGATGTCGGTATAAATAAAAAAAAAAAACAATAAAATTTACCACAGGCAATTGCACATATCCTTGTAGGAACAAAATTGAGTTCAGAGATACGTGAAAACAGAAAAAAGTTTCGTTTTCCTATCTATGTGTCTGCAACAAAAACATATACAAAAACACTTAAGTGTTAGAAAAATTGGCTATTCGAAAAAAAGAAAAAACCAAACAAAAAACTGTTCAATGTCCAGAGCAACATATCCAGTCAGTCAAGCGTTATTTTGGTTTTGTTTCTGTCAGAATTATTTGCTTTATTGACATTTGTCATATGGTAGCTTAGGAAGAGAAACGGTATGGGACGATAAAAACTCTATGGTGCACAAAAAATGGCATACTTGATGACGCATATATAGAAAATCACAATAAGAAAAAAATTAGGAATTCTAAAAATAAAGAAAAGAGTAAAGAAAAATTCTGTCAGATTTCTATTTTAGTAAGAAAACTTGGTGACTTCAATCGAAAAAATTAAGAGTAGTGAAAATTATTTTAAGAAACTCCGGATTGTGAATACCAGATCGACTTAGATATGTTTTTGATGCTTGTCCACAAAACGCATTGTTCATGTCCATATTTTATAGCAGAAGAATATAACTTTCATTGCTTAGAAAATAGAAGGTATAAAAAAAAACAATATTTCCCATATAAATCATAAGAATATTGACGAAATGACGGCCATGTTTTGAAAAATCTTAAAATTTCATACTCTATGATTCAAATGGCTTGTTTGCTTACCTTATATTTACTAAGCAATAGAAGTTATGTTCTTCTACTGTGAAATTTTTTGGCCACCTCGTGGGTATACATCAAAGCACAAAATAAAGTTAAAAAAATTGTTAAGTGAATTTTTAGGAAAAAAGTTTCCGAGCCTCTCATAATCATTTAGCGCAAACTAAATTTTTTGGAAAACGTTTGTTTTATCGACTTTTCTGAAAAAAAAATTTTAAAAAAAACAAATATTTTGAGAAAATAAACTTTTAAGATTTTTCAAAAAATGGCCGCCACTTCAAAAATTTCTAAAATTTAAAAATGAAAATCATAATGACATTCAAAATATTTGCAAGAATCAGAAAGCAAAATTCAAAAAAAATCCTTTTTGACAAAATGGAAGAACTAAGAAAAAAAAATTGCATCGATTTTTCGCAAAAAAAAACTATTTTGACACTCTGAATTCCATACCCACATTTTGCAAAAAAAAAAAAAATTCCGCAAAACTAATAATGAGAAGTCACTACACTGAGCACTTAGAACAGCTCTGTAAATTTTTATAAAAATCTTAGAACATAACTGCAAATTTCGAAAAATTTGAGATGAAAACTCTCCTTTATTGATAATGCAACCGATATACACATTAGTATAATTTGAGATATTTAAAAAAAGCTCTGAGCAAAGCCTGAATTGAAAAAAAAGGCATGACACCTCTCTCAAAAATAAAGCCTATATATATATGATATAGTGCTATGAGACCATACTTAATACCTTCATAACCAGTTCACCCAAAAAAATTTCTGCGGTAGGTTTAACAACGTTTTGTTGTGGATTTTACAATTCTCTGTGAATTTGCTAATTTAAAGTAAATTCAATCGAATTTACAATTAATTGTTAATTTTACAGCAAATGCAATAATTTCTACCAGAAATTTGTTAAAATTATCGATATAATTTTTTTTTTGTTGTGAAATCTACAGCAAATATTTTATTTTTCACAGCTAATTTTTCAAATGTACAACAAAATTGTTATATTAACTGCAAAAGATATGGGATGAAATATGAAAGTAAATGCTGTAAAACATACAGCATTTTGCTACACTTTTACACCAGATTTTTTTGGGTGTTCAAGCCATAAGCAAAAACTAGGAAAATTCGGACAAAGTCTTTAAATGCAATAGGTACTGATAGCGTTATTTGAGATAAAGCAACCAAATTTTTCATAAATGCTAGGAACAACCTCTGCCAGTTCTGAGCTAAGTTTAGGCCAATTTTGGTAAATGAGCGTGACACTCCCCATACAAACAAAAAGCTAGACATAAGTCTACCAAATTTCATATAGGTAGTTACAAGGAAAAATTTGGCAAAACACTGCAAATCTATATATTGACAGAATTATTGAGATATGTGTATGTAACTTACAGTAAAAATTAAAAATAGACACATAAAATAGTTTGCTGAATTTTCTTTAAAATTTTTTGATTCATTTTTTTTCTTTCAACTTTCGACCACTTTCATGATCCCTATCAATTCTTTGGGAAAACAAACGTGGCCGGATGTAACTGCCATTTTGCTTTTGTTGTTGTAGTTGTTATTGTTGTTCTTGATGTCTCACATGTAATTTCAAACCGCAAAAATGTACAATACAAGAAACCAATTCACCCCACTCAAATGTGATTATGCAATCACATGATTTTTGGCAACAGCTGCTGCAACGTAGTTTGATTTTGTCATTGCTATCTTTGTATTGACGTCCTTTTCCAATAGGAAAAATGTCTAGCGCTTCTGATCTGAGCACTTCAAAAGTGCTTGAAATTTAGAAGCACTTTCACAATCATTTTTTATAAGGCTGCAGTAAGAACACCATGAGTTCGAACCTAGCCCGAGTGATTTTTTTTTTTAAATTTTTTATTTATTTTTTTTTTTATCAAAATATTTTTTATTTAAACTTTTTTTATTTCACTTTTATATTTTCCTTTCTCTTTTTTATTTACTTTTGTTTAAGTGAATTGAAACTGATTACACAATGATTCTATGTAAGGCTGTAGGAGCATCGGGTATTGGTGTAGCGGTCTAAAGAGTTGGTAAATGTAAAATAAAAAATAATCTGTTTCTATCTATCACAAGGACGGTCGTGAATTCAATTCCTGGTGCGACCAGTTTTTTTATTTTTTTATTTTAATGAAAAAACTCTTAACGCAGCATTACAAATAAGCGCTTCAAAAGGCCTTTTGAAGTAAGTCTGCGGTAAGCTTAAACGCGCTAACATCCTATGACATGCTATGAAAAAAAGAAAGAGTAGTTCCTGAGGAGCGAAAGCGCTTTTTGGTGAACAAGATGCACTTCAGAATAGTTTTTGAAGCATTTCTTTTCCCCTTGGGTTTCGACACACTCATGCATTTATATTTATGTATACATACATACATAACAAATGTACTTAAGTATGCATTTTATTTCGAAAGTTTTTTTTTTTTTTTCATATTTTTATCAATGGAAAAAAGTGAAACTAAACAAAATGGAAACGGAAATAAAGAGTCGTTCCAAGAAATTATTCATTGATATGTGAGAACACATTCTGGAAATGCAATTTTGTATTCAAAATAAATACACAAACGACATCAAAAGTTATAGTGTTACAGTGTGTTTGTATTCATGTTATTGCTAATATTGTTGTTGTATTTGTGCGAGTATATATGTATGTTCCCGTAATATAAATCATTTCTGTTGAATAAATTATTTGATTTTATATAACAAATTGCATTAATATATAAATGTCAAAATTAATCTGGTTGAGTAGGTAGGTTAAGAGCGGAAAGTTTTTTGAGATCAGTCATATTATGTCATTTTAACCTTTGAGTAGAGTTTATTACATTAGTTTAGTGTTATCATCCATGAATCCTTTTTGTATTCAAAAAACTGATTCTTAATTTTCATTCCTTTCAAGCGAATATATCGAAGATATAAAAAAACTAGTAAGGGTGTTACCTTTGGCCTGGCCAAACATTACATACCCTATACAGCAGTATTTTGAAAAGGTTGCTTATATGGGAGGTGCCACGCCCTCTTGTCCGTACTCACCCAGTTTTTCCTCAGAGTTCGAATTTATAGTTTTTAGTATTTGACTGAAATTTGGTTCGATTGTCTCAAAAAACGCGTTTTGAAACTTTTGCATTTATGAGAGGTGCCACGCCCTCTTGTCCGAATTTGCCCAGTTTTTGCTCAGGGCTTGCGTTTACAATTCGTAGTATTTATGTGTATTTTAGTTGCGTTATCGTGAACAATACTCCAAAAGTTGCATTTTGAATATATTTTTTGTATGGGCAGTAGGCCCATCAGGGCAAGAGGCATGATGCCATTTGATCCAGATGTTTTTAGTGACGCTGATTTTGTTGATGCCGTTGAGCAGAACTTGTTGAATATGTGTGAGTCAAAGTTTGCGAAATATATTAATTTTGCTTCTTTTCCACTTCAAATTTTTCCATTTTAGCCGATTTTCTAATGGTGCCTACAACCGAACCAAAAATTTTTTCTTTTTTTTTTTCAAAAATGATCACTTCACTATTTTTTTTATATAATTTTTCAAACTGACGAAATCAATTTATTTTCTTCATCTGTAGTAAGTTAAGGTCTCTAGCACTTGTTTTTTGTTATTTGGTACAAAATAGAAAAGCTTATTTATCATCCCTGGTATAGTTCAAGCGAAATAAATATAAACAAAAAAAAAACATGAAGTCAGTACTATGCTTTTGTCTTTTTCTTTGTGCTTTCTCTTTTTTTCCGCTCTGTGTGACCGTGAATTTTGTTGTTGTTTATTTTAGCTTTGTGTACATCTACATAAAAATACCTTTCAAATGATGTATAATTTAAAGTCGTACTCGATTATCAATTTTGGTAGACCGATTAAAATTACACCGGTTTTTTAGTTTTTAATGTCTGTACGAAAAAAGTGAAGCAGAACGTTTGAAACATTATATCATATCATATAAATCATAGATACATCATATAAAACAAATTTTTCCGCTTCATGAACAGTAAATAATTTGGCTTAAGTCGTATTACTACTAGGCCGACAATAATTTATATACCTTTCACAGACAATTTTTAAAAGTTGAAATTAAAACAAAAGTGTCAAAGTGCCTGAAATTCTGATTTGAAACTACTTATTTTCTTTCAGTTTTCTATGCTAAAATTTTAGTTAATATTTTAAGTTGATACAAATTGTGAACTTTCTATACAAAACAGTGTTCAAAATATTTATTATTAAACATTATAAATTGTCATTTACAGTTCTCACAAAATTTCTATTTTATATTTTACATATCATTTCTTCGAAAGCCCATAACGTGAAAATTAGGATTCAAAAAAAATATGTGTGTTCATAACTTTTAGAAGCACAATTCAGCTGAATATAAACGAATTTTTCATTATCCGCTTCACGTGAAATGCTTGCACTATTATATTTTCTAAAAATTCTTTTTCCAACTAAATTCTTTAATTTAAAATGTTTGTACAAACCCAGTGTGCCAGACGGTTCAAATCTCCGCTTTTTTATCCGTTACTGATCCGTTGGCGGGAGAGATTCCCAAAAAAAAGCGAATAGTTTTTTTTTTTTTTGGAATTTCTCCCGCAAACGGATCAGTAACGGATCCGTAACGGGTAAAAAAGCGGAGATATGAACCGTCTGGCACACTGGGAATACTTTTTTTTTTTTTGCTTTTTTCAGTTGTTTTCATAGACTCAAGTACTTACTTAAAATAAACCTTAAAATATTAAATTTCAATCATTCAATATATTAAATTTCCTTGCGTTTAAAGAACTTTCGTGGAGAGTTCTGTGCAAGAATTAAATGTTTTACATGATATCTAAATAGACCGTTAGCTGTGGACAACAACAGCCTACAAAAATAAAACAAATACAACATGTTCAGAATATATTCCAAAGCACCCCTGTTTATCTTCCACGTACAATCAATCAATACTTAGCTAAAACAAAAATCAACCATCAACATATAACGCCCTCCGACTTCGTCACCTACAAGTAACTTACGCCCATTTAACGCTGTCACACACGTCAATGCATAAAATTTGTTACACACCATCTATGAGATAACAGCAGCATGTACAGTGGGCCAAAAATGGTTCTTCCATATACAGGATGGTTGGGATTCGCTAGAACACCGGAAAATGTAAGATGCCTGGGAGTATTCTGAACAACTGCTCTCACTTCCATTTTTCAAAATTGCCGAAACTCACAGAGATATAGCCATAGAAAATCGGGATATAGCTTAATGAAACCCGGTTTTGGAAAATCGGAACCCCTTGATGGATTTTAATAATTTAATAATATGAAAAGCATAATTGGCTCATTTTTATAAAAACATTTTATTGCACCAATCGATGGCGAAAGATCGAAAATACATTTTGGACGTGACCATAAATTGCTCCGGGCCCTCTAAGTGACCATTTTGGGCCCAATTCTAAACAACAAAAAAAATTGACTGCACCAATCGATGAGGATAGGTCGAAAATACACTTTGGACATCACCAGAGGAGTCCCTAAACCTTTTTAAGGCCCAAAATGGTCACTTAGAGGGGTCGAAGACACCTCTGGTCATGTCCGAAATCTATTATCGACATTTCCCCATCGATTGGAGCAATAAATTTTTTTTCAAAAAAGGGCAAAAAACGGTCACTTAGAGTGCCCGGCGAAATTTTTGGTCATGTACACAATATTTTTTCGACCTATCTCCATCGATTGGTGCAATAAATTTTTTTGCAAAAATGGGCCTAAATCGGTCACTTAGAGGGATCGGAGACACTCTTGGTGATGTTCAAAATATATATTCCCAATTCCTTGGAGTAATACATTTTTTTTTACCAAAATGGTCACTTAGAGGGCCCGGAGCCAACTCTGGTTATGTCCAAAATATATTATCGATCGATTGGTGAAAAAAAAAAAAAAAGCTATCGTAAGTTACACTTAAAGAACAGTTTTTGGGTAACTTTGTGCGCTTAAAATTCTGTGGCTCAGTTATTTCTTTTCATTTTTGATTTGGAAATGAAAATTTACGGCCAGTTCAAAAATATATACTATAGCTGTAGTCCAGTTGAAATATGTGGAGACATTTTAGAGAAAATTCAGAATTTGGAAAAAGAAATTTCGTTTTTTACAGTTGAACGGTTTTTTAGGCAACAATTTGAAACCTAAGGCACATATATTTTAATTTATTCATAAAGAGTATACAATTTTACATTAACCTAACTAAAATTCATCAAAATCGGTTGAAAATAGAAGATCTTACGATTTTTTTTCAAATCTTGTTTTACTTGAAATTTTAATTTTTAACTAATAAAAAATGCTTGCCCAATCTTTCCCTTTAACTGATCCTAAGTACAATTTTGTGAACAATATATCTTAACCCATAAGGTCCTGTTTTTATGTGTCTTTTGACACCTGTTTCTAAAATCTTGGATAAAATGGGTTAAAATGTTCGACGAAAATAGTTTACGAAAAATTTCACTAGGAATCACAAAAATCATTTTCTATAAATCAGTATTCTAAGTACTTATGTTTAAAATGGAAAAGATCCGGCAAGCATTTTTTATACCCTACACCCAGGGTATATTCACTTTATCTTACCGTTTGTAACGCAGAGAAGAAGGCGTGGCAGGTGTAGAAAAGTATATTTATTCTTGATACGCGGCATATTCCACATAAAAAAGACGTTCTGATCTGAAATCGTTATTTTGCAAACGATGAAAGCTAAAATTATCTGAACTTTTTCGAAGAAGAAGTAACAACAAAACCGTTCCACTACTAAGGAATTGCCATAAAATTTAATTTGATTTCCAAAACACATTATGTAGAAGGGTAGCGCGTCAGCAGTAGGCAACTCTAGTAACACCAGTATGTTTGTCTGGCTGCCAGCCTGTGCTGTGTGTAAGTGTAAAGATGAACATGTGTTGATGTTGCTGATAGCAATGATGTTCAAATAGGGAACCGGAAGTAATCTTCAAATACGTTTTTTGATTTCGTATTATCTGAAGTCCAAGGAGGACAAATGGAAAGAGAAAATGATTCTTCAAAATTGATACTAATGTGTCTACGAAAAGGGAATAGAATGGGCTGGTGTCGATTATCAACGTCAAATGGTGTTTGAATTTCAGTGGGAAATTTAGAATTTTGTTGTTGAAGAGATAAAAGTTGTCTTGCCTTTTGTTAAAATTTATGTGAAAACGTTGATAGTTTGCTTATACTTACTTATCTAAGGCTCTAATGGTTACTACATTTTTCATTAATTAATCAAAGTGTCATATGAGGCTGATTGTATTATAAGCTATTTTTGGCTTGAATGACAATGCTGATGTCTTTTCTATGTGAGTACGTTACATTTTAGTTCTTCGCTATATAAAACGTATTTCTAAACTTTATATTATCGATTTGTTCGGAACGTTTCAAATAAATTATTTTTGTGAAATTATTTTTTTTTTTTTTAATGATTATTGATCCTTCAAAGAAAACCCTCAAAACTTAAAACAAATTGGCATATTTCCTTAAAAAATTAGTAAATTCTTTCATACCAGGTATGAGACTATCAGAGCAACTAATGCTCCCAGAAATAACAACATGTATGTATGTATGTATTCTCCTTTAACTCCTAGGAGGAGCATAGGGCCAATATGAAATCTCTCCATTTGTCACGATCCCTTGCGATGACTTTGATCTCTTGCCACGATTTTCCCGATTCTTGGATTTCCTTTTCCAACGACCTTTTCCAGTTGGTTTTGGGTCTACCACGTCCTCTACTGCCTTGTGGATTCCACTCAAGGGCCTGGCGACAAACTTCGCTGTGTGGTTTCCGGAGAGTGTGACCAATCCATCCCCATTTCCGCAGCTTGATCTCGTTTGCTATAGCCTTCTGTTTGCATTTTTGATGTAGCTCGGCATTTGATATAGTGCGAGGCCACCAAACCTTTAATATACGCCTTAAGCATTTGTTGACGAATACTTGCAGCTTGTTTGTTAGTTGTTCAGTAACAAGCCATGTTTCGCACCCATATAACAAAACCGATTTCACATTCGAATCAAAAATGCGCACTCTCGTTTTGGTGGATATAACGGATGAAGACCATATTTTGTTCAGTTGAGCAAACGCGCCTTTTGCTTTTGCTATTCTTGAGTTGATATCCTCTTTTGCTCCACCATCCATGGAGATAATGCTGCCTAGATACGTGAAGCTATCGACGTTTCCGATGTCATCACTGCCAGCTTTAAACGTCATGTCATTGCTTGCGTTTAGCTTCATGCTTTTAGTCTTGGATACGTTGATTTTTAGGCCGGCCTTTTGTGATTCCAAGACAAGGTCTTCAATTTTGCTTTGCATATCTGAATGTTTGGACGATAAGAGGCAGATGTCGTCAGCGTAGTCGAGATCTTCCAGATGTTCGGTAAAGTTCCATTGAATACCCCTTTTGGCCTTATTAAGAGCTTTATCTAGGATATCATCAAGAACGATAAGGAAGAGTGATGGTGATAGTAAACACCCCTGCCGTACGCCTGAATTAGTGGTGAATGTCGGTGACAACAACCCGTTGTGTAACACACTGCATTTAAAGCCTTCATATTGTGCACGTACTAAGTTTATGGCCTTTGCGGCAATACCTCTTCGTTGCAGTGACGCCCAGATGTTTTCTCGGGAGACACTGTCAAAGGCAGTGCTATAGTCAACGAAGACAAGTTGAAGTGCAGCACGCCACTCGCATGATTGTTCGACAATTATTCTGAGCGTGTTGATTTGATCCACGCATGATCTGTTTCGCCGGAATCCTGCTTGCTGCTTTCGAATGGCTGAATCAAGTTTTTCGCTTACCCTGCTCAGAAGCACTTTCGTCAGTACTTTTGATGGAACTGAGAGCAAGGTGATGCCTCTATAGTTTCGGCACTCGCTTAGGTCACCTTTTTTCGGTAATTTGACTAACATGCCATGTAGCCAATCTTCTGGCAAACGCTCTTCACTCCAGATTTTGTTGAGCAGAGGATGGAGAATTTTAGCTGATGTTACGGGGCATGCCTTTAGCAGTTCAGCTGTTATTTGATCTATACCGGCGGCCTTGTTGTTTTTCATGCTTTGGATAGCTTTCACAATTTCATCAATTGTAGGCGGCGGTGTTTGTATTCGACTACTACTGCGAGTCATTGCGGCAGTTGTAGTTGGTGATTCTGGTTGCAGGGATGTGGTAGACATGGGATTTAGTATATCGCAAAAATACTCTTTCCATCTGTTTAGTTGGTCGTCTGCAGATGTTAAGAGATTTCCGTTTTTGTCTTTGATAGGGCGGCTCTGTTGGAGTTTTCTGCCTGATAATCTGCGGGTGATATCGTAAAGCTGCCTGAGATTTTGAGCATTTGCAGCGCTTTCGGCTTCGCTCGCGAGGTCGTTATACATTCTTCTTTTGTCTTGTCTGCACGATCGCCTGACTTCTTTATTGAGAGAGTTAAAGACCTTTTCGGCGACGTTCTTTTGCGCTCTAGTTTTAGCGTCGTCTCTCAGTTTTTTCGCGCTTCTTCTTTTTTCGACAAGACCCCACGTTTCCTCGCTCATCCAGTGCTTCTTGTTCGAGGGTCGAAACCCAAGTATTTTTTCACTGGAGTTTAAGAACGCAGCCTTAGCGGCCCTCCATGATGTTTCAATACTTCCACCACAATCGAACGGAACTGTTTTAAGTTCTTCTACGAAAGATCTGCGTACCTCATCGTTCTTAAGCTTAAGCACGTCGAATTTTTTTGCTACAGATTGTTCGCTGGGACGTTTATTAGCGGCAAGTTTTAGTCGAATGACCGCGACGAGAAGATGGTGGTCGGAGCCTATGTCAGCGGCCCTCTTTACTCGTACGTCCAGAAGACTCCCTCTCCATTTTCTGCTAATGCAGAAGTGGTCGATTTGGTTTTCAGTGGTGTTGTTTGGAGACACCCAAGTAGCTTTATGGCATTTTTTGTGTGGGAATAGCGTACCTCCAACGACAAGACCGGCTGTATTGCAGGCGTCAATGAGAAGCTCTCCATTGTCGTTTCTCGCACCCAAGCCATGTCTTCCAATCACGTGCTCTAGGTTAAGGTTTTCTGAGCCTACTTTGGCATTCAAATCGCCCATAACCATTATGATGTCGTTCTTGTGAGCACTGTTTATTGCTGCAGCGAGCTGGCTGTAGAATTCATCTTTGGTTTCTCTCTCTGCCAACTCTGTGGGCGCGTATGCTTGGAAGATGGTAATATTTCTTGCGGGGGTTCGAAATCTGCACCAAATGAGTCTTTCGTTTACAGGTTTCCATTCCATTACTGCCTTTACTGCAGTTTTACTTAGCAAAAATCCAACTCCATCCCTGTGGATGTCAGAAATAACAACATAGGAAGTAGAAAATTTTTTGGAAAGATAAAAATCTTCATATAAGTATTTAATTTTGATTTGGAAATAAATGAGAAGTTTTGATTTATAAAAAGGAAATAACGTCATAGGAAATAACGCGAGAAAATCTTTTGTTAATAAAGCCAGAAATTTTCTGGCATTAATCTTTGGAAATAAATCCAAAAATTATATAGGAAATAATCCCAGAATTTTGAAGATAGTGCCATAGGAAATAACGCCATAAAAGTTTTTTGGAAATAGAGCCAGAAATATTCCGCACTAAATTCTGACATTATTTCCATTTTGCTTTGAAAATAGAGCCAACAATTTAGTTTTTACTTAATTTTTGGCTTTATTTTCAAAAATAAGTTGCGGAAAATTTGTGGCTTTCATTCCTTTTTGCAAACCATATAAATTTTGAAAATAAAGCCAACAATTTTTGGAAAAAACGGCTGAGAAGTTTTTGGATTTATTTTCAAAACCAAATGGAAATAAGACCAGAATTTATATGGAATTTTTTCTGGTTTTATTTCGAAAAATTATTCTGGGATTATTTCCTATGGCGTTATTTCCGTGAGCCATGGCCTAATCCTTACATCTTTAAACAAGCAAATAACCGGACGAAGCCTAAGGGTTTTTGAAAGAATTTTGTAACAGGACTTTACAAGGTAACAAACACTCAAATTGGAACAATAATTCTTGAGTTATTAAGGTTTTTAATATACAGGACGAAGTCGAAAGAATTTTGAAAAAATAAGTTTTCAAAAACCTCAACGGGCAATATATCTGCCCATTAAAAAAAAAAACTATAAAAATCGAATGATTGGTTTTGGAATAGTACATAGAATTCTGAAAATTTTCCATTTTCGATTTTTCGAGTTTGAGCCCACAGAAAAGAGGTCGAAAAGATTTTTTTTTTCCAAAAAGCGGTGACTTCATTTTTTCCTTGTTTGATTACCTATAAAATCTCATCATTGAAATCTTTGTACAGTGCGTACCCAAGCGGGCAAAAAATTTTGATTTTGAAATTTTAACGCGTTATGCCTCGCTATCTGTATAAGTTTTTTTGATGGAATTTTGTAAGTAACGCCTTATCATGAGTACCATCCCGTCCATACAAAATTGGCGTACAAATATTTATAATGCCACACCAACTTTTTTCCGCTATTTAAATACGTTACATCTCGCAAGTAATACAAGCTATTTTGATGAAATTGGGTATGTAGTTGTCGAACGTGAATACTATACTCGTACAATGGTCGAAAAGTGGGTGTTAATAGTTTAATGTCACGCTCACTTTTTGAACATAAGATTTGCTTCCTTCGCGTGTATTGATTTCCACTATTATATTTTTTTTTTTTTCTGTAGAACGAACAGTAATATTTACATAAATTAAACAAAAATCCTTATTTTCATGGGTTATCATCATAACGTGTGATTGATGGTGACATTTCTGAAAACTGCAATAAACGTGCTGCACTACGTTGATTTTTTTATACAACAGGAAAAAGTTATTAATATTGAATTTTTTGGGAATTCTATACCCACACATAAGTATATATGTTTATATTGATTTCGTTGATTGATTCTATATGCAACGTAGTGCAATTCTGGGAATATTTTCTTGATTAAGGAATAAAGTTGAAGTAATTACTCAAAAAAGTGCTTGTAATGGATTTCTATACTAAATATTATACTGTCGTTCTAAGAAAGAATTCCGTAACTCCAATAAATTTTTATTTTTGTAAAATGAGTTTTTGTGTTTATGTTTATGTGTACGGCTGGGAGAAACGACAAAAGTCGTAGTTGTTTTTATAAGGAAAATGAAGGTATAATGCAACCTGTTCTTGTGGCTTGATGGACTGAACCGAGATGACCCAAAAAACACCGTAAACTAATTTTTTTGGAAAATTGGAGTTACGGCATTCTTACTTAGGACGGCAGTATACGAAATTCTAAAAGGTTTTATTTACAGTAAGAAGCAAAACTGTCAACATGTTTGCTATTTTTGACTTAGTACTGCTATAGCGTCCGTTCTGATTACATGACCAACAAGAAATATAAACCAAATGGAAGCCTAACCTTTCCTCTATTCAAATATGTGAGCAATTTTACCAAACTTCAAACCATTAAAAAATAATGATCAAAAAACCAGATCGAAAACATGTTGACAGTATTGCACCACTTTAAGTGATGTGCGTACAAACCTGGAACGTGAATTTTTCCTAGTTTAAAAAAACGACTCCAATAGAGTTTTTTGTGCTAATTCCAAAACTGGCCACAGAATCCCTCTACCTCGTCAGAATTTCGAGGTATCCTAAACTTAAAGTGCATAAAAAGACGTTTTTGCTGTTTTCAAAATAGTTTCAAGGTCGCAAGGATTTTTTCTCCTCTATTCTGTAAAATAAACTTGAACATATTGCTTTTTCCCTTTCCAAAAAAGTGATGAATGGTCTTCTACGATTTTTCTTTGCAAAGTTATGCCCTCTCTAAGATGACATCACGAAATACCCAAAATTCATACTAAGAGTAATTTGGGTATTTTTTGGCCATATTTCTCCAGAAGGATATGTTTATAATCCATTTATACCAATTGAACCATATTAAGATGACATAAATCCAAACCCTGCCACTATATCCTTTTTATAAGATCTTATGATGTCATCTTAGAGTGGGCATAACTTTGCAAAAAAAAATCGTAGTTGACCATTCATCACTTTTTGGAAAGGGAAAAAGCAATATTTTCAAGTTTATTTTACAGAATAGAGGAGGAAAAATCCTTGCGACCTTGAAACTATTTTGAAAAACAGCAAAAACGTCTTTTTTTGCACTTTAAGCTTAGGATGCCTCGAAATTCTGACGAGGTAGAGGGATTCTGTGGCCAGTTTTGGAATCAGCACAAAAAACTCTATTGGAATCGTTTTTTTAAACTAGGAAAAATTCACGTTCCAGGTTTGTACGCACACCACTTAAAGTGGTGCAAAACTGTCAACATGTTTTCGATCTGGTTTTTTGATCATTATTTTTTTATGGTTTGAAGTTTGGTAAAATTGCTCATATATTTGAACAGAAGAAAGGTTAGGTTTCCGTTTGGTTTATATTTCTTGTTGGTCATGTAATCAGAACGGACGCTATAGCAGTACTAAGTCAAAAATAGTAAACATGTTGACAGTTTTGCTTCCTACTGTATATGCGCGCAAGTAACGTAATGCGACATTAATGAAAAATCAAAATAAAATGGCTTTTTGACATGTGAATGAATGACCAATTTTCAGTAGACCACAACTTTTAAAATATTCGCACACAGTATAAAATAAAAACATGTAATTGGTTGTAACTTACGAAACCGATTAGCTCCGATTTTACTTGTAGCAGTTTTATAATCCTGAAATATGTGCAAACACATCCCCATACACCGATTTTGTCGTCAACAAAGTCAAACTCAAAACACGTAGGAGCCTACAGTGTCTTGTACAACGTTTATTAATTGTGGAAACTTATTACCAAAATCAGTCATCAGATAGAGAATGCTATACTGCCGCCCTAAGGGAAAATGCCGTAACTCCAATTTTCCAAAAAAAATTAGTTAACGGCGTTTTTTGGGTCATCTCGGTTCAGTCCGTCAACCCACAAGAACAGGTTGCGTTATACCTTCATTTTCCCTATAAAAATTACTACGACTTTTGTCGTTTCTCCCAGCCGTACACATAAACATACCGTAAGCAGGGGTGACGTTGACATCCGGGGGCGACTTTAACCGGCAAGAAAAAAAAGATTAAAATCGTAATATTATCACCCCAAAGACTAGTTATCGATTTGTGTTCAGTCAATCAGTATCCTTGAGGTATTGGCTTTTAGCGTCTGTTTTCAATATTTGATTTGAACGCGAACTTTCGGATATATTGTTGCATTTTCTAAGAGTTGTCTTATGCCGGATTTTTTAACGCTCAGAAAATTACTACTTATTGACTAGAAAAAAAATTGCTGGCGTTAGATGAGTGATATAACTAGAACTATTATTTAATTTACTTCCCTAATCCATTAACTTTGGTGGATATATTTGCCTCTAAGTATTTTTAATGCATTTTTATATGAGAGTATGTTAGAAAACAATTTTTTTGGGGTGACTTTGGACCGGTTGAAAGTCACCCCCAAAAAACTTTGTATTGTAAGGCTGGCTTAAAAGAAACCCAAACTCTGGCCAAATTAACGCCCAAAACACCAGGTATGGTGAACTTTAGTGAAAGTAAGTCCAGTCTTTTGCCAAAGTGAAATTATATTTTCCTTTTTATCTTTGTAAAACAATTGGCTGCCCATTAAGGATATTTGCTATTATTTATTTAGCGAAATTTTGCAAAAAATTAAGCCACCGAAGCCCTTTAACAAATGAGGCATTTTTAAAGTTACCTACTAAGAATTTCTTTCGTTTTTCAAATTTTTTCAATCAAGTATTTTTTGTTTTCTAATTTTCAATCGATTTTAAGCTTGTTTTTGTGGATTTTTTAAGTTCTGCTTAGCTTCTAACCTTAGTATTGTTATTTGATGTAACTTATGTACCAATAAGTAAAGCACACCAAAGGCTAAAACCGCATTTATCAAAAATTTAAATTTTTTTTTTTTTTTCATCTCGTCCTTAAAAACATCCCATTGCCTAAGCCGATTGCCTATATAAATATGCCAAAATATAAAGTGAACTTAAGTTTCCAAAACCTGATACCCTGATTTTGGATCGTTAAAGGTCTAGCATGTAAAATCAATGAATGAAATTTTTCGGTTAAAGTCGCCCCACCCTTGAGGTGACTTTAGCCCACTTACAAAAATATTATTTTAAAATATTTATAATTACTTCGTAAAAACTATATTACATGACATTAAAGCTAAAAATCCCACAAAAAATTAGGAGTAATAAAACCATTAATTTTATTAAAATTGTTGAAATTATAGGCTCCTAAACTTGGAAATTCTGTTTTTTTGCATCAAAGTCAAAGGCATTCTTTCTTAGGACGGCAGTATAGAGTTCTTCAACATGATTTTAGTCGTTATGAGCGTCCAATTGAGCGCACTATTCATAACACAATCACCAAATTTCCAAGCAATTTTACACTATTGGACTTTGGTCATTCAACAAGAGTGCATAGAGCCCATAATTAAGAGAATATTTCTGCAGTAGCAGAGAGTGTTCGTGAAAGCCATAAACAATCCATTCGTCGTCAATCTCAGGCTTTGGGGATCTCTTATGGATTATTGTGGCGTATCTTGAGGCGTGATCTTGGTCTGGAGGCCTATAAAATACAATTTGCACAAAAATTGAAGCCGGCTGATCTTGGTACACGTTTTAATTTCAGTTTATGGGCCCTACAAAAACAAGCTCATTTCTGGTTGAACAACTACGTTAACAAGCAAAATTGCCGTATTTGGGCCGATGAACAACCAGAAGCAATCCAAGAGCTTCGAATGTATCCCGATAAATATACTGTTATGAGTGGTTTATGGGCAAGAGGCATCATCGGACCGTATTACGTGTTACGGTTCTCGCTACAGAGCAATGATCAATGAATTTTTGTTGCCAAAAATTTAGGATATTAGTGTAGCTGACCTCTGGTTTCAGCACAGTCGCTTTGTTGAGGGAAACGTTCGATGAAAACATCATCTCAAGAAATGCTCCTGTTAATTGGCCACCAAGATCATGTGATTTGATGCCATTGGCTTACTTTCTTTGGGGATATGTTAAATCACTTGTCTCCTTCGACAAACTCGATACTATTGACGCTTTGGAAATCAACATAGCTAGTGTTATTCAAGGAATACCAGCCGATATGCTCGAAAGATTTGTCGAAAATTGAACCTACAGAATGTCGTGGGCAACATTTGAATGAAATAATTTTTAAACATTAAGTTGTAGGAACCGAACTATCATTCCAAATAAAGATTTGCTTCAATACATTAATTTTTATGTATTTTATTTAGAAAACAAAATAGGAAGCTCTTATTTAATCACCTGGAAGTTTTTTTTAATGGACTGAGCATGTAAGAATATACAAGCGACAGACGGTTTGCGTTTTGTTTTTTTAAAGACAGACGTATGAAAAAAAACATCTGAATCTGTTTTGTAGGAAATCTTGTGACATGTGAAAGCTTGATTTTACACTGTCAAATTTCGATTAAAAAAATCAGCGCTATATCAAGTAACCACTTACTTTTTCTCAATTACAATATAACATGAAATTATCAACGAAGATTTAATCACATACTGAAATTGCCTTTAGCTCCGTTACTACTTTGCATAGCTATGATATGAAAAAATTGGCATTCAAAAAATGTTATAAGTATCACGGTCTTCGATCACTCGCACAAAAATAGGAAATAGACACTTTTATAGGGAATTGTATTTACTAAAAACTATACATGTATAATATTAGTTTACTATCTTTTTCGATTTTTGATTTCTTTTTCCTAATTTTCTAATCAAAATCACGGCGCACTATGGTTTTTTTTGGACTATAAAGTGCACACAAAAATAATTCACTACAAGGACCCTTTTTTTTTAAAAAAATCAAATGCAGAATTAAAGGTTATACATTGAGCTATCTGAAAAGATGCCCGCTTTTTCTAGCATTTGATCCACAAATTGGGGACAGAGGTCGAAATCTCATAAATTTTTTTAAAAAAAGGTTTTTCTGTTTAAAAATGTTAGTCGCATTAAATGCAGGAGTGATATATGAATAAATTTATATGTATTCAATCAAACCAAGTAAGATGAAATCAACTCAAAGTGAAAATGGGCGGTGCCATGCCCCAAAAACAAATTCTTCATATTCGTCATATCTCCGAAACTATTACACACAGATAGATAAGATTCGGTACGTTTGTAACAAGCACAGAAGGAAATAAAATCCGCTCAAAAAGTGGGCGGTGCCACGCCCTACAAATATAAAACTTATCATATCTCCGAAACTGTTAGAGCTATCGGGCTGAGTTTTGGTATGTATATAAAAAGTAGTGAGTCAAATAACACTTGCTGAAAAAAAGGGCGGTACCATACCTCAAAATGAACATATCCTTATTATTTGCCCCTCTGTTCTATAGGAAACAAGTTCATTCCTATAGCTCTGCCTGTGGGCGTGGCACCACATATTTTTCCAGCAGACATTTTTTGTCTTGATGACTTTTATATACAAACCGAATTTCATCCACATGAGTCAAATAGTTTCGGAGATATGATGTATTTTATATTTTTGGGGCGTGGCACCACCCACTTTTCTAGTAAATATTATTTCTCTCTGTGCCTGTTACAAATATACCGAATATTATCTATCTGCGTCTATTAGTTTCGGAGATATGACGAATTTGTTTTTGGGGCGTGGCACCGCCCATTTTCACTTTGAGTTCATTTCATCGTAATTGATTTGATTGAATACATATAAATTTATTCATATATCACTCCTGCATTTAATGCGACTAACATTTTTAAACAGAAAAACCGTTTTTTTCAAAATTTATGAGATTTCGACCTCTGTCCCCAGTTTGTGGATCAAATGCCAGAAAAAGCGGGCATCTTTTTTTAAAAAAAAGGGTCCTTGTAGTGAATTATTTTTGTGTGCACTTTTTAGTCCAAAAAAAACCATAGTGCGGCGTTCTTGTAGAATCGCCCATCTTTATAAGTAGAATATACACATTTTTTTAACTCTCAAAAAAAAATGCAATGGCCGATTTGTCGACCAAGTGATTAAAATTTACAATTTAAATGAGAGCATTTTAATCGAATAAATGTCATGCGGTAATAAATCTAAAATATGAAAACACTTTGAGTTATTTTGGCCTCTTTAATCTTTTCAACTTAATGATGAACACATATGCAAACTTTAAGCGATAACTCATAAATCAAGTGCAAATTGTGCACATACAAACAGTCACACACACTCGTACTCACCGGAAAAAAATAAAAGGAATTTATTTGCTCTGCATCACCCGCACCATCATTTGCCACTGCTGTTGTTTCGTAAACCGTTGCCACCGACGATGCCACTAAATCTTCTGACAGCATTGTTGTTGCTGTCAACGTCGTCGTCGTTGTTGGCACTGCAATTGCCGCCAGCGTCTCCAATGTTGACGTTGTCGTTTTTGGCGCCAAGAGCACGTGAGATATTGCAGGTGGGATATGCGCTGACACATTTGTGCCAATGATCGCAATTATGTTGTCTGCTCTTGTTGCCGCCAACACCGATGTTGTCGTTGTTGTCGTTGCCGTCACTTTTGTGCCAAGTAGGGGAGTATACCAGATATTTGGGCTGCTGGTGTTTTTCTGGTTTTTACTGCCACCACCCATAATCATTGATATTGGAATCATTGTTGCTATTGTAGCTGTTGTTGTTGCAATATTATTGGAAACTGTTTGGGAAAATGCCATCATTTTTTGACTCTTTCTTTTTTTGTTTTCTTTTTTCTTGTTTATTTATTTCTTTGGTTTGAAGTTTCTTTATCTTATGCTGTCATAATTTTGACAGCTGTCACAATATTGAGAATATTAATACTTTCGCCAAAATGCCGCGTATTTGTGACACTTTTCATTATGACAAAATGACTCTAGTGATTTATGCAAAATATCATACATAATGAAGTTGTTACAGTCTCTACTGCATATACTGTTGTGGCCCAGAAACTGGAAAGGTAAATAAACAAATCAATATTAATAGATGGAGAAGTAAAAGATAGAAAATCAAAATAATTAAAATTCATAAGTTCTTAACCTCATTTTTCTCCAGAAACTTTAGCTTTTGCTAATACTTTTTGTCCATGTAAAACATTCTAATTTTTCCCAAAAAAGGTTTTTTTTAGCATTTTGCTGTACTTTTTGTATGCGTGAACACTTAACAGGTTGAAAAAGTGAAAAATTTGATCAAACTGAATAGGTATCTGTTGATAGGTAATGGTTGAAATGGAAAAAAATATTTTTTTTTTTTTAGTCCAAATTTTCAAACTTGAATTACTCAAAAACAAGAGCCAAACAATAAAAACGACTATGACCATTGAAATCAGCGTGCCCGAATTATATTTATTACGTATACATGGGTCTCATCAATGTTATTGTAGAATTTCTGACTAGCACAGTGTAATCAATTTGATTGCTAATAATGATTTATTTAGGGAAAATTTAGGTACAAAAGATAATTTATTGGATCGGAATGAGGTTGCACCTCCATAAATTCAAAAAAAACTTTAAAGTCCGATTAATATGGAATAAATATAGAAACTATAGAGCGCTCCAAGCTCAAAATAATCAAAAAAATGCAAATTATTTGCTCTTTTAGGATCAGGCATAGGGTATTCCTTATTTGGCCACTACCTGTAATATGGCATAACACCTTTTTAAAATTTTTTTACTAGAATATCTTTGATATGATATGATTTGATACGATAACTAAGCACAAAATCATTGGAGTTATATTAAAATTTTATATGTAAATTTTGGTAATTACCATTCAGTACGTTTCTATGGACTTTTGACAAAACAACCTAAGTCAAGATAAGACAATTTTTCAGGCTTTTAGTCCTACATATAAAATTTAAATACGCTTCTATTGGTATGATCGCCATGTCTCTATGATTTCTTGTTCCAGAGAAATAAGGGTGTGCTATAGTTCACGCAAGATTTGAACTTAGCGCCATTCATGCGGTGAAGTGTAATGAACCAAAAGAAAAAATAATTAGTCAGCTGCCACTTTAAGATTAATAAAAATGTATGGAAAGAGGAGATTCAACGCTTCATGAACGAAATTGAGCCACATTATTGAAAAGTAGTTAATCAGTTTTTGGGCGTTCGTGAAAAGGGAATTGAAGGACACAGGAAATTTATCCCAGGACTTGTCTGACTTCAAGCGTAAATGGACCGGTTTCTCAAAAAAGGTAACGGAAACAACTATTAAATCGGTAATGACAGGATTCTCGGAAAAGGTGGATAGATTTATAAATTCCGATTAATATTCCAATATTTTAATGTTTAATGAATTTCTATAATATATTAATAAATTCACATATTTTTAAGAATTTTTAAATTAAACTGTTTAAGTTCTACTTAACATTAAGCCTGTATAAGTTTTTTTCGGCATCTTCTTTAATAACAAAACCAGCAAAAGCATCACCATCAAATTTACACTAAGTATGGTTAAGTATGGAACTTTTCATGCGGAAAATATGACCTTTGGCCTTGACAAAAATACAAAAAAACCACTTCGGTTTGGAATCCAAAATATTGCACGAGCATTAATTCCCAACAACTATACCAATTTGATATGGATCTATCCTTTACTATTTTTTACAATATTTTACTCAAAAGCAAGACATCTTAAGAAAAAGTTTTTTAAAATTTTATTCTTTCGAGTAAAAACAACACAAGGTTGGAAAAGAAAAAGTTCATGCAGTGTATGTTTTTACCGAAAATAAAAAGTAGAGTTGTGTTGCATACCGTTTGAAATTTTTGAAAAAACCTAATATAACATACTTACAAGTTTTTCTTAATCTTTAATCAATTTATAACTTTGCTGAGCCGAAAAGAGTGAGTGTGAATTAAAAGTAAAAAAAAAATTTAAAATTTTGCGTTCTTTACATGACTTGTAAATTTTACCTAGTCGCATAAATTTCATCAATTTAATGTGCTACACAATCGTTTTTGCTTCATCTAATGTACTTTGCTAGGTTCTTTTTTCCAACATGTGTGCAGCGTAATAAACACGATTTAGGCGCTTATTTTTTTCATGTTTTGATAATGCGATTAGATAAAGTTTTACGTATATGAAAGGGTTTTTCTGTGTATTTTTAGAAATTTCAATGAATTGTTGTAATACGTCTTAAAAGGGACTTAGGATATGGATGCATGTTTTACAATATTGTAGGCTTTTATAAATATGTTAAACTCAAAATTTGCATATTTACATCAAAATAAGGGCATTCAATAAAAAGGTAGATTATTAAAATAGAAATATAACTTTTATCTGATTAAGTTGCAACTATGGATGGAGTATAATCAAAACTTATAATCTACAAGCTTAATTATTATTGAAGAGTATATTAGTTTTATATTATGATAAATTTTGTATTCAACTCATTTCTACTAGGGGTCTGCACAAGACGTCTTGTTTGCGTTTTAAGACATTTCGTTTCAAGATACGTTACATTTTGTACCTGCTTTTTATTTATCAAATGCTCTAGTTCAGTGTCGTGTGTAAATGTCTTGACACAACTAGAATTTGATAGAAAATAAACAAATACTGTGCTAATTTGTCTTGTTTGATTTGTTTTAGTTATTTTAGTTGCATACTGTAGTAGTAGTGTACACTACTAAATTGTGATAAGAGTAGTTTATCGCTCTCTTCTTGTGCCTCTTTTTTGTTTACTCTCTCTCTCTCTCTCTCTCTCTGTCGCAAAAATGTATGAAAGCTACTACAATTCTGCAAGTGTTACCATATCACACATTTTATTGTGGTTTCTCTACTAGCACGTTTTACAAAGACCTGAAGTATTTGTTTTTATAAAATATTGTTCACTGATGTATTTTTTATAACCAAGTTTATTTTTCACACTGATAAAACAAGACAATGTAAATAGTGTCAAAATTAAATCAGTGTACACGATGATTTGAATCTTGAATTTTTTGGAACAAATGCATCAGTTCAGTGTAAAATATGGGTGTTAAAAAAAGTACATATTATTTCAAGATGTCTTGTGCAGACCCCTAATTTCTACTATTAATAACGATTAAATAAATTAACTCTTAGGAGGAGCATAGGGCAAAAAATTGGACCAAACTAAATTATATAGTTAGCCACAGATCCAATAATATAGAATACTCTCTTAAAGGATCTTCCCGAAGTTCAGATCGTACTCTAATGAAACAAGTATTTTCCGGAAATTTCTTCAAAGAGCAGGTATATCTGAAGTTCGGGTCTGACCCCATTGACATAATTTTTGAACTTACTCTATTGATCTTGCAGAAAAATATCATTACTCTAAATTAACTCTTTCGGAACTTCTTTTTTCTTTTTGACTTTAAAAATCGTTACTTTCCATTTTCTTACTACTATGAGCCATAATAAAAATAATTGAAAATAATTCTTAAAAATTTTTGTTTCAAAAGTGGTTTTTGGGGGGCATGCCATATGGCATGAAATCTGCGGACTTTTGACAAAACAACCTTAATCGAAATTGGCAACTTTTCAGGAGAGCCTAAAAACTGATTAACTACTTTTCAATAATGTGACTCAATTTCGTTCATGCAGCGTTGAATCTCCTTTTTCTATACATTTTTATTAATCTTATTTAATTTTTTTTTTTTTTGGTTCCATTACACTTCACCGCAAGAATGGCGCTAAGTTCAAATCTTGCGTGAAATATGGGACACCCTTATTTCTCTGGAACAAGAAATCATAGAGACAGAGACTTCATTGCGTCGCACTGGAAGTGGCCGTCAAAGAAAAACATCTGAGAGAGAAGACAGAGGTGTAGTAATAATAGCACTACGCTATCGGCTTAAAACTGGTTCCAAAATTACTACGGAGGTGAAGGATAACCAAAATATAAAATTAGTACCTCAACTGTGCAGCACCGCTTGAGAGAAAATAAATTTTTTGGCCGCTGTCCTGCAAGAATACTGATTGTCACACACAAAATGCGGTCTTTCCCATTAAATTGGTGTAAAGAAAAAAGAATTTGGTGTATAACGATTAGGGATTTCAGTCCCGGGATCCCGGGATTCGAGCTTTTTTGCAGTCCCGAAAATCCCGGGATTAGTGCTACCAATCCCGGGATTTCTGTTGTAAGTTTTTTAGGTTAGAAAAATTGTTGGAATGTTCCAAAAATCACCAACAAAAAAAAAGTTATGGTTAAATTGAACATAATAAATAGCTGAAGTTAATTTTAGATTGCAAAACGAGATGGAGTAGCATAAAAACAGCTTGTATTGACTTAAAGGTTTCTTCGATCCACTGTAGCGAATTTAAAATTAGTAAACAATTAGTTCGTACTGTTCAACCAATCAAAATCACTATTGATATTATAAAGAAAGAAAATCTGCTTTGAGTAATATCATTTTTACTAAAAGGCACTTCAGACTAGTTCTCTTATGTTTTTCTGTATGATTTTTTCTCTGACTCAATTTTTATTGTTTTTAATTTATATTGTTGAAATTGTTTCAAGTTTTTATTTTTCAAACAACATTTAAAAATTTGAAAACTCCTATTACTTCTATTTTTAAATAGACTCAAATCTAATGCCAAAATAACTCATATGAGTTTTCTTCTGATAAATCATTTGTGTAATAAATTTACATTCCCACTATCAAAGCTGCCATATTTGACAACTCATACGAGTTTCTGTATGACTTCTCAGATAGTCTGAAGCGGCTTTAAGCTCGTGAAAAGGATTTTATCTGACATTTTTTCATTTTTGATAAGTCCCAATAATGACTCCATCTTTAAATCGCGTTAAAGTAGAGAAAAAACGTTTTCTCTCTAGATTTGAATCTGAAACTTCTTGAGAAATTGAGGACAATAGCCATATAGTTAAAGTAAAGTTATTTCCTCCAGAAAACTTTCGATTATCTTTCTTCAATTCAACCAACAAGTGTTGAATCAGAAAGATGCTTTTCGTGTGCAGGTTATATACGTAATAAATTTAGATCCAAATTGAATGATAAAATAATAAATGCTCTAATTTTGTGTTAAGAGTCACGGGACAAGTAATGTCTTAGGGGAAAATGGGCGGTCCCACGTCCTTAAAAAAGTATCATACCTCTGAAACTATCTAATGCACATAGATGAGTTTTGGTGCGCATATAAATTGCATCGGAACAATTTACATTCATTGGTTTAATTGGAAATGCTCTGCCTTCCGTACAAAAGAAGGTGTCGCAACGCACACCGGGAAATGCTAGTAGCTCATAAAATTTACTAAATGTGTCGTTTATTTGAATAGTAGTGCAATTCCATATAATTTGTTAAATTGATTTCGTTAAAAATTAATGAAATTAGTTTTTAACACAAAATTATGTTAAAATATACTAAGGTAAAATTATTGCATGTATAGTTTTTTCAAAATCGCAGACAAATCTAAATAACCACTGTTTGAAGTATTCTTTTTGCATTTCCCAATAATTGAAAAAATGGAGATAGAACTATAGCGCTCTAAGGTATCGATATATATTTAACTAATCATATAATGCAGCAATGTACCTTTATGCTTGTTTTTGAAGTAAATAAATATTTATGAATTTTTGTTTTTAAAAAAGGCGTCAATTGCTTAATAAAATGTACCTGCTTTAAGAAATTGTTCTTTTTTAAATAAAATATCTTTGTAGGGGTGTAGTAGGGGTATATAAGACAAAATATTAAGAATTTTTAATACTAAATTCTGTTCTGTTTACGAATAAAACAAAATTCATACAAATCCCGAAAAATCCCGGGATCGCGGGATTCAAAAATTTCTGATCCCGAAATCCCGGGATCGCAAAAAGTCCAAAAATTGGAATCCCTAATAACGATTGAGCTGAAGTCATATTCTACGAGTATGATGGGAGCACGGTACGCCGCAAAAAAAATGAAAAATGTGTACAAAGCACTCCATATGTGGTGGTCTAGGGGGCAACAACAAGCCAATGAGTTGGAGAGATTCCTCTTCTGGAAGGTTATATTAACTCCGAAATTTATATTGACATCATTAAAATCGGCGTTATACACAGCATCGACCGACTTAGCGAGCACTTAGCAAAAGTCATATTCATGGGCGTACGCAAGGGGGGGGCAGCTGCCCCCCCTAGCTCTAGCTTAAGAGTTACAAATATATCATATTCATTAATTTTTACAGTAGTTTTTACAACTTTTCATATTAAAGCCAAATAAAACACGATTTTTTGGACAATAGTTTATACAAATACACTTTTTTTATCTTCACTACACTATTTATTTATTTAATTGCAAACAATTCGAAAGTAAAATCGGATAATATTTTAGAAAGTTATTAAGTTTTCACTGAAGTAGGACTATTCGTTTTTTTATCGAAAAAATAAACAGGTACAATAAAATGTTTTTTGCGCATAACTTTTTTTTCTTATCAGAAGGGATACCCAAAGCTGCTTAAAACTAAAGACTATGTTTTTGCAAAAAATGCTGCGTTAAAAAATTCAAAATTTTTTGTGCAGGTAGTAGGTATAGATAATATCCGGTTCCAAAAGTAGATTTATTTATGTTTTTCAATTATGTGGTCGGAAAAGCATTCGTTTACTCAAAAGGAAGGCTCTTACGAATAAAATATATAAGGCTTAAAATGCTTAAAATCGTTCAAAGAATCAAAGTATTTCATAAAAATTGACCCAGTTTATTGTACCTATTTATTTTTCCGATAAAAAATCAAAATAGTCTTACTGCACTGAAACCTTAATAACTTTTTAAAATATAATCTGATTGTAGTAAATTTGGGCTTAAAATATTTAAAATTAAATACAAATTATAAATAGAAATATAAAAAATATTGCAAAATTTTAAAAAACTGCTATGAAAATGAACTTTTCGCTCAGTTTGAACTTTTAAGTTTAACTCAGCCAATATGAATAGGATTTTAGTAATTGATACATTTAAAAGAAACGTAAGAATTTTTCTTTAAAATAGTGTATAAAAAAATTCGATCAAAATTGGGTTTCCCGAAATATTTTTTTATAAAATTAGAGCTATAACCTCAAAAATCGAAAGAGTCGATTATATCTAGAACGGCTCCTGAGGAAAAAAAAAATTAATGCGTTTTTTTGAGTCAGCGACCACAAATTAGTTTAGAAATGTGATATGTATTTAAAAGATAACATACCTAAGCAAATTTATCTAAGTTATCTAAGAGTACCTTCATAAGTTATTATGAACTTTTATTTAATATTTTAGTGCACAAAAATATACATTGAAATTTCCCAAAAAAAAAAAAAAAAAAAAGGTTCGCAAAATTTGAGTTTGCCCCCCCCCCCCCCCTAGATGAAATCCTGCGTACGCCCTTGGTCATATTTCAAGATTATTCTGCACCTTGTCATCGTCATCGTTGGAAATTGCCTTATGTCCCACTCACCATTATGTTTTGCTTTATTTTTTCGAGAAATTTACAATAACGGGCTTGACCTTTTGGAAATTAAGTCAAGCAAAAGCTTCAACCTCAATTCGATTGAGAATGTTTAGGCCATTTTAAAACGAAAAGTGTGCCAGAAAAACCCAAATATAATTAATAATATTAAACTTAATAATATTCAACTTAGGGCAGATAAATTAGGGTAAATATTGATTTACACAATAATTTAAAAATATCTTACAAAATTAAAATCGGTTTTTTTTACCATGAGTGTAGTATATCGTTGTCAATGTCATGAGCTTTTAGATTCGCTATAACTTCTTCAACTTTAACAATTTGAGAAAACTTCGTAGAGATGAATTCTATGATTTTTTGTGGGTTCCAATTTTATAAGGTGTCCTTGGCACCTTAGGGTGATAGAAACTGAGATATTGAGTACAACTAGTCGAGAAAAAAATCTGAGATAAATGACTTTTATGAATGAAATGTAGTCCATGTTGGGAAATTTACAAGGATATACTTTGTTGATCGGACGTCAAATAGCGGAGATATAAGAAAAAAACAGCACCGCATCGAATTTAGAAGCCGAAAAAAAAATGTTTTTTCCTTAAAATTCTTCCTTGTTAGCTTTCAAATCTACAGTTAAAACAGCGTCAAAAATTTTCTGTCTCTAATCTTTATAGAGTTCTTTACATCAAGGTAGGTACTTAACAAAATTTGTTCTTCCAAACATTTTTGATCAGAATCAGTTATGGCATTTCTTCGAAGTTTATTCTATTCAAAAATTGGGTTTATTTCATCACTTTTGGAATAACCCCGTTTTATCAACGTTAGCTGAACGTCTGAATACACAGACAATCAGCTTGATATTGGTGTAGAGCAGTTTAAGTCATCGATTGATACACGCGCACATAGTCGCACAGAACATGTGGAGGATTTTTATATCTGTATACTCTGTCTCTCGAGTGACACTAGCTAAATCCTTTACGTGTCTTTTGTTTCGATTCCTGCGTCTCTGTGTGTGTGCGTTTGTGCTTCAACTGTTTGTGAGGGATAAAATGAAGTGAAATCTCACTTATGCTGTCTCTTCTGTAACGACATCACAAACAATGCATTTATTGACATGCGATAAAAATAAAAGGATATAAAATCGAATCGATAAATGACATTTCGTTCACATTCTGCTGTTCTGCAGGATAACAAGAATTTTTCTTTTTTCAACTTTTCCTTTTTTTTTTTTTGTTTTGTTTTATTTTTATGGAATTACTTGACCTGCTTCAAAGTTCAACCCAACAAACAAAAACGTTTGGAAAATAACTTATTATAAGTTTATTGAAGCAAACATTTCGTTTGGAAATTAACTTGCAAAATGTTTGGAAATTCTTGAATTTTAATTATTTAATAATCGAAACTGGACCCTTCAGAGCAAGCTTGTGAAAATCATTTGGAGCAAGCTTATTACAAATGTTTTTATACAATATTTTTCAAATCTTTTCATTCAATATTTTTAAATTGTTTTTCTAACTTTTCAATGAACATTTTGTTAGTTTATATTAAGTTCATAAAACAACATTTTCCAAACATTTTTAATTTAATTAAAAATAAAAAAAAAATTATGTTTGCTGAGAATCGAACCTGTGACTTCCGAAATATGAGTCGGCAATCTTATAAACTGACCTAACGTGCCAGTTATGATTCAAATGCCTTGTGTTTTACTTAGCTCGATAAGTCATTGAAAAAATAAAATAAAAATTTTTTCGAATGTTTGGAAAACGATTATTGAAACTTTTGAAAATAAATATTTTTCCAATTGTTGATTTTAACTTTAGAAATCAATTTTTAAAAAAATTAAAAAAATAATATTTTCCAAACGTTTCAAAATTCGTTATGAAAACATTTGAAAATTAACTTTTTCCAAGCTTAAAATTTGAAAAGGTTATAAAATTGTTTGTTGGGACCCAACAAACAAAAACGTTTGGAAAATAACTTATTATAAGTTTATTGAAGCAAACATTTCGTTTGGAAATTAACTTGCAAAATGTTTGGAAATTCTTGAATTTTAATTATTTAATAATCGAAACTGGACCCTTCAGAGCAAGCTTGTGAAAATCATTTGGAGCAAGCTTATTACAAATGTTTTTATACAATATTTTTCAAATCTTTTCATTCAATATTTTTAAATTGTTTTTCTAACTTTTCAATGAACATTTTGTTAGTTTATATTAAGTTCATAAAACAACATTTTCCAAACATTTTTAATTTAATTAAAAATAAAAAAAAAATTATGTTTGCTGAGAATCGAACCTGTGACTTCCGAAATATGAGTCGGCAATCTTATAAACTGACCTAACGTGCCAGTTATGATTCAAATGCCTTGTGTTTTACTTAGCTCGATAAGTCATTGAAAAAATAAAATAAAAATTTTTTCGAATGTTTGGAAAACGATTATTGAAACTTTTGAAAATAAATATTTTTCCAATTGTTGATTTTAACTTTGGAAATCAATTTTTAAAAAAATTAAAAAAATAATATTTTCCAAACGTTTCAAAATTCGTTATGAAAACATTTGAAAATTAACTTTTTCCAAGCTTAAAATTTGAAAAGGTTATAAAATTGTTTGTTGGGGAATTACCAATAATATGTATGTATGTGTGGACAAAAAAATAAAAAAAATTATTAAGGGGATACCTTTAATCTCGTAAACTCGTAAACCATGAAAAACTCGAAAGTTTACGAGCTTGTTTTCAGGAACACACATTTCTTAAAACGTGTAAACAACGTATCAGATGTCATATAATTTGAATAATATTCAATTCAAATTCAATTTTCAAAACAAAAATTTATTTTCTATACATTTATTTGACAACAATCGCTCTCGTACTTTTTCGAGGCAATTTACGCATCGAATTTGCCTCGTAAGTTTTCGAGGCCTGGTAAACTTTTTTTTCATACAAATTTTTAAATTTTGTTTACGAGACTCGAAAGTTTTCGAGGTTTACGTGCTTTTCGAGGCTTTTACGAGTTTAAAAGAATCCCCTTATTAAAAACTGTCGATTTGTCCAGGTTTTCTGACAAAAGCAAAGAAAAACTTAAATTCTTTAATTTTAAAGCATAATTTAACGGTACTCAACTAAGCTCGGCAGCTGAAATGTCATTTAAGGAACATAGACAAACAACGTAAAATGTGTACTGTACGAATCTATGTCTACAAATAATTACGACTTCTTTTGTTCGATGATTTCAAAGACTAACAAAGTTGAATTTTATTCCGTTTGATATTGAATACAAAGAGAGTACTAAAAACTAGTTACATGAATACAGTTTCAAGTATGCGCAAAAAATACCGTATTGAATTCATTGTCTCTATACATATTCTAAAAGAGAAAAAAAAGTGGCGCTGTACAAATTTTAGTTATGATCGTTTAAAATGTTATTTTGTTGTAGCTCATCAGGGTGGCTCGAACATCCCGGGGGCGTTGAAAGATTCCCTTTCAAGATTTAAGCAAAACTGCTAGCTTTTGTACTGGACGACGGTATAGTCCTTTTGTTGTTTGAACGTCAGCGACTCTAATTTTACCATCTTTTCCCGGATACGTAGCGACGACTCTGCCTATAAGCCATTTTTGTGGTGGTAAGTTGTCATCGTGTATGAGTACCAAGGCTTCGTTTTGAATGTTGCTTTCATAGCTAGTCCAACGATGACGTTGTAACATGTCGTTCAAGTACTCTACGGACCACCTTTTCCAAAACTGCTGTTTGGCCGCAGTGATTCGTTTCCACCTCTGCAAGTGGCTGATGTCATGACAGTCGATTGGTGGTTCGGGAATAGCGTTTAATGGGCCACCAACTAAGAAGTGCCCAGGTGATAAAGCTTCGAAGTCGTTGGGATCGCTCGACATTGGTGATATTGGGCGCGAGTTCATGATCGCCTCGATCTCAACTAACGCTGTTGTTAATTCTTCAAAAGTCATTTTAGCGTTTGCCAGCGTACGATACAAATGACCCTTTGCTGCTTTGACTGCAGCTTCCCATATGCCGCCAAAATGGGGGGCCCTGGGGGGAATAAAGTTAAATTTAATAAAATGTTTTGAACAAAAATCTGAAATACTATTTTGAAATGATGTATTACCGAAGGTCATCTTCAAATCTATGAGTTGGGCATTTGCGCCGACGAAGTTAGTGGCATTATCACAAAATATATCCGATGGTAAGCCGCGGCGACCAATTAATCGCTTGAGTGACGCTATAAATGCGTCTGAAGATAAATCAGTGACCGCTTCAATGTGGACTGCTTTGGTTACGAAGCAGACAAATATAGCTACGTAACATTTGTAAGGCTGCTTTCCACGGATCTTGAGGTAAGTATAAATAGGCCCACAAAAGTCAACGCCGCACCGCTGAAATGGACGTGCTGGTGTCACTCGTTCGGATGGTAAGTCGCCCATGACTTGTTGAAGGAGTTTAGGACGATAGCGTATACAGCTTACGCATGCCCTTACCGTTTTCCGCGCTATAGTTCGAGCACCAACAATCCAAAATGTTTGACGAATAAAAGCAAGTAGTGCCTTTGGGCCGGCGTGAAAGTTGCTGGTATGTAAGTGGTGAACCAATACTCTGACAAAATTAGAATCTTTTGGTAATAAAAATGGATGTTTCTGACCTTCTGGAATATTTGCATGTCGTAATCTGCCTCCAACTCGAATAAGACGAAAAGCACCGATTGTTTGTATGAACAAACCTAAAGTTTTTAGCGAAGATGTTATTGGTAGGTCTTTCTCAATGCTGGAGAACTCCGAGCTGAAATGCCTTTGCTGCAGGTTCCAAATAATGCAATGTAATGCACGCATTTGTTCATTTACCACGATGGGTTGCAAATTGCTTATTTCTTTAAGTTTCATACTATGAAATCTGTAAAGTAAGCATATGACACGAAGAATTTTGTGAAATGAGCTTGTTCGCTCGATAAATTCTATAACTTGATTCTCTTTTATGTCACACTGAAGTACAGTTTTACGAACAGCAGCTTCTGCTTCCATGTTATTGATAGAAAACTTATTCTGCGGCCAGAAATCTTCGCTCTTCATTAAGAATGCTGGGCCTGAGAACCAAATTGATTGTATTAACTCTGATACTGTGCAACCGCGCGATACGATGTCCGCTGGGTTACTTGTAGTGGGAACGTGTCTCCAGTTGCATCCTTCTGTTGCTTCTTGAATCTCTGAAACACGGTTTCCGACAAAAACATTAAGTGTGGATGAATGCATATTCAGCCACTGCAAAACCACAGAGGAATCCGACCATAAAAATGTTGTAAAATTCTTGCCTGCAAACAAAGGAACGATTTTTAAGTAAAGTTTCGATAGCAAGTGAGCACCACAAAGCTCTAGCTGTGGAAGAGTCCTTTTCTTCGTTGGTGCCACTCGACACTTTGCTGTTAAAAGATTTACGAAAAATTGTCCAAATTCATCAACGATGCGAGCGTATATGCAGCAACCATATGCCCTAATGGATGCGTCGCAGAATCCATGCAGCTGTACACTGCGTGGCGATGAATGCAAGACATATCGAGGTATTTGAAATAGATGCAAGTTTTCAAGGTCTTTGATGAAATTTGTAAATAGATCTTTTGAATTTTGAGGAACTTCTGTATCCCAGTCGAATTTTTGTATCCATAAATCCTGCAATAAGACTCTTGGTTGAATAATTATGGGGCAAACTAAGCCAATAGGATCGAATATCGATGATGTTAGCGATAAGATCGCTCTTTTTGTAACAGATGAATATTTTTTCTTTGGTTGAAATGAAAACAAGATTAAATCCTTGGTCGGATTCCAAGTGATACCTAGTGCACTACTAATTGCAGGCTCACTTATATTGATATTTTTACCACATTCAATTTTTGATTCAAATGAAACATGATTAGATTGAATTTTAGCTAGTTCAAATCCTCCTACACGTAAAAGTTCCGTTGTTTCCCTTTGAATTTGCAACAGTTCATCATAGTCGTCAGCTCCAGTTAATAAATCGTCTACATAGAATTGAGTTTTAACCGTTTTTGCTCCAACTGGATAGATGTCTTGATATTTATCTGCGAGAAAGTGCAGGCTACGAATCGCTAGAAACGGTGACGCTGACATACCATATGTGATGGTATTCAACTGGTATGAGTGAAGAGTTTCTTCGCTTTTTTCTCTCCACAAAATTTGTTGAAATTTGCGATGGGAAGGATGAACTAGTACCATTCGATACATTTTTACAATGTCTGCAGTAAATGCGTACTGCTTTAAACGAAAACGAAGTATGAGCAGAAACAGCTCGTCTTGTATAGTAGGTCCGATAAGTAAAATGTCGTTCAATGATAATTGGGAAGACGTTTTTGCGGAGGCATCAAAAACGACGCGTAACTTTGTGCTCGTGCTATTTGGCCTAACAACGCAATGATGGGGTATGTAGTAATGTGGTTGATTGAAGTCTTTCATATCCACTCGTGTCATGTGACCAAGTTGTTCATACTCCCTCATGAATTCTATATATTGGCGCTTTAATGGCTCATTACGCTCTAAACGTCTCTCAAGTGAAGCAAATCTTTTTAATGCTAGGTCATATGAATGGCCAAGCTTGAAGGGGTCTTCTTTAAATGGTAACATTACTTGAATTCTACCGTCTTTTAGCCATTCTGTATTCGATACAAATGATGCTTCGCACGCTTGATGCTCTTCGATCCACTGGAACGGCGATAATCTAATCTCTTCAAGAGACCACAAATGTTCAAGTTGCATGCTTAAGTTTTCATCTGTTGCAGTGTTGTCCGTATGCACATGAAAAGTGCGAGCTGAGTTTCTATTTACGTCAGAATTTGTCCTGTAACGACCGGAGACTACCCAACCGAAATGAGTTTCTTGCAATGAAGGCAAGTTGGGTCCTAATTTTATTTGACGGCAACGTAAAATTTCAAAAAAGTTCTCAGCGCCCAATAACAAGTCAATACGCTGAGATTGATAAAAAAGTTCATCTGCTAAATCGATGTTTGTTGGCATGTTCCAGTTCCGTATATCTATATCTAATTCAGGCTGATATCCTGATACCCGATTCGTAATGAGCAAATTTATTTCGAATTCTTTAGCATCATAACGAGAGCGAACAAGAGTTGAAGTTTCGTATTTGATTTTCGATGCAGTACCTCCTACTCCTACAATATCAACCGTATTTTTCCTTTTTGGTAAATTCAGGATTCTGGAAAAATTTTCAGTTATTAAATTAACTTGAGAGCAGGAGTCTAACAGAGCACGACATAACCTCAATTCGCCTAACCCATCGCGAATCAAAATTACTGCCGTTGCTAAGAAAACGCGGTCCGACGATTGCTCAATGTGTGCATGGACTGCTGCTGATGTCGTCGGTTCGCTCCAAGAGGAAGAAGTGGTAGGCTGCGACGCAATGGAGCTATCTACATTGTTGTCTTGACGATGTAATAATGAATGATGCGATTTTCTGCATGTTCTACAAGTGTATTTTGACGAGCACTTCGATACCATATGCCCTTCTGAAAGGCAGTTTAAACACAGTCCTAGTTTTTTGACCGAACTATGACGTTCCTCATGCGTCATTGATTTAAACTTGGGACAACCGCTGATCCAATGATCGAAACTTTTGCAAAGTGCACAAGCCTTTTGTTGAGTGTGAAACGATGAACGAAAGTTTTGTTGTCTTGGCACGTTGCGACGAATATTTTTGGATTGAACTATTGGAGTAAGTGAATCAGCGGATTCTAATACTTGACACGTTCTTTCTGAATGTTTACAGAATGCGTCCCAAGAAGGTAAATTATCAAAATCTAGGCTCTGCTTCCACTTAATTTGAGTCTCAGTATCTGTCTTTTTGGAAATCAAATGAATGAGCATGGCACTGCAAATTTCTTCTTCGCTTCCTAATGATTTAAGCGAGCTATAAATAGCAGATGCGCTGTCTATTAAGCTTCGCAATTGAGTTGCTGATGGTTTTTGAATGTCTGGTAAATCATAAAGATTCGCAATATGTTCCAAAAAAATGAGCGCCTTGTTATCGTAACGTTGCTCTAAACGTTTTAGTGCCTTTGGATAGTTGTCAGCTGTGACTTGAAAAGCGCGAACGGTATCTAACGCTGGTCCTGAAAGGCAGTGAAGTAAATGATTGAACTTTTCTATTGGAGAAACTGAAGAATCACTATCGACGAATTGCTTGAAAGACGAAATGAAGTTTTTGTATGTAGAATATTTTCCATCAAATTGTGGCAAATCAAGACTGGGAAGCTTACTTGATGCACATGGAATTACTATAGATGACTCTAAACCTGATCGTTTATAGTTATCGCCTAAAAGTTCAATAATTTTCGCTTTCGTTTTAATACATGAATCTTCAATATCAGCTCGTGCTGTGTCCTTAGGATTTAACGTCTCAATCTCATTCTGAATTTTCAAAATTTGTTTAAAATATGCTTCTACTAATTCTAACCTGCATTCCAGTTCAGCTGGAGACATCGATGTCGAAACTAAATTCTTGATACGAGTGACGTTGCCCTTTGCAGTTTGTCGCTGCTTTACAAAATTCTCCAAATCACTCATGATTCTAAAAATGTTTCAGCAAAAACGAGAGAAATTATATGCGTTGATATTTTTTTTCTCGCATGCGATAAAGTCCCAATATCAGTGAAGAAAAGATAACCGATGATGACCACGAAGCAATTGCATGTAATTTCAATGTATACGTATATAGTTACAGTTAAGGCATTCGGTGCTAAGTTTTACCGTTCAATATGTGGTATTTAGATGACCTTCAACTGCGCCAACATATATATATTTACAAATTTATGTACGAATAATAAATATATGTGTAAATGAAATTCCCTTTTACGACGACAGTGCTTCTAATTTTCATGTGGATTTTAGTAAATTGATTGCGCAATATTCTTTTGCCAAATTCCGTTGTGTAGAACTTTAATTTTGATCTCCAATCAATTATAATTTTGCAAGCACGGTCGTGTAAAATGCCAAATAAAAATACCTGGTGGAGAGCGTTTTTATACTTTCTACTCTGTACTAGAATTCCTTGTAGAGGGGTGCTCCAATTTCCATTTCCCAGATTTAATTCCTTGGTACAGCGCCTCTCGAGATGTAATGATGATCTGCAGGTCTTTATTTGGTGGTGGCGAATATTAATTTGATGCGTTTAACTATTAAATTGTTTTCTAAATTTTGCTTTTGCAAAATTAAAAGTATTTTACTAGTTAAAGTAATAAAAAAATCACTTTAAGCTCGTGCCCCACGTTTGGGCGCCAAAAAATGTACGAATCTATGTCTACAAATAATTACGACTTCTTTTGTTCGATGATTTCAAAGACTAACAAAGTTGAATTTTATTCCGTTTGATATTGAATACAAAGAGAGTACTAAAATCTAGTTACATGAATACAGTTTCAAGTATGCGCAAAAAATACCGTATTGAATTCATTGTCTCTATACATATTCTAAAAGAGAAAAAAAAGTGGCGCTGTACAAATTTTAGTTATGATCGTTTAAAATGTTATTTTGTTGTAGCTCATCAGGGTGGCTCGAACATGTACGTAGGGCACTACTTATGTTTCGGGAATAGCAAATAATAACAAACATTCTTAATAAAATTCCCCTTGATGATAAATACGTTTTTGCATTCGTTCAAACCATTTGTCATACCAGTTTTCCCATTCCTCTTGAGACACCTCCAAAACATGGTTTTCGAATGCTTCAACTGCTTCTTCGGCTCTCGTAAATCGTTGACCACTTAGTTTACCTTTGATGTTTGAGAACAAGAAAAAGTCATTGGGTGCCAAATTAGGGCTTTACGGAGGATGAGTCATCAATTCGATGTTTTGCCTGCTCAAAAATTCACCTGTATTGGAATCAAACTAATGAACAAAGATGCTTCTATTTCACAATATGCCACATGACAATCTTTCATTATCAGTTTATGCACAGCATCGATGTTTTGTGGCATAACAACCGATTTTGGACGACCTTCACGGAATTCGTCGGGGAGCGAAATCCGACCACAACTGAATTCACTATACCAAGCATATACTGTGGTTTTTAATAGTGTTTTATTGCCATACAAAGAACTGAGTTCATCGACACATTCTTGTTGAGATAATCTACGTCGAATATTGTAAAAAGTAATCCAACGAAAACCTTCTCTTGAAATTTCCATTTTTTGGCCAAATTGATTTTCTTAATAGCTAACTGGATACAAAATAAATTGCACTTGTACATCGAAACGTTGTGAGTACGTTTTTGCTAAAAAATGTCAAACTTTATTATGGTGTTATCAGATTTTAGCTATTGACATTAGTGTTGGCAGTTCCCGAAATATGAGTAGTGCCCCTCGTATACACATTTTAAGAAATTGTTATTATTTGTAATTTTGTTTATATAACAATTCAGAGGTCAAACTCTTTTCGGTATTCTTTCCCAATATCATTTGAGTTTTTTTAACCACTCACTCACAATCGAATAAAACACACGAGAAGCTTTTTATAATGTCATTAAAACTAATTTCAAATAAACAAAGTAGAAGTTGCGCAAACACAGATGAATCATAATTATTTAATCTCAAAAATCAAAGTGTTTCTTTTTGTGGTTTAAGCAAACAATTAATTTTTATTTGCATGTATGCAAGTATGTATTTAAAAATATTTTTATGTAAACAATACACTTTGCATTGTTTGTTTGTTTCTGCAACTAATGTTGCTCATACGACGTGTTATGCCATTTATGCATTTGACTCATCGTAACTTTGTTGATGTTTAGCAATTAAGCTGTTTATTAATATCCAAATATTTTTGTTTGGGTAACGTCATAATGCTTTTGGCAGCACACGTTTTTGAGCAATAATAACTGTTGTTGTTGTTGTTGTTGTTGTTGTTGTTGTTGTTGTTGTTGTTGTTGTTGTTGTTGTTGTTCTGAAAATACTTTTCACCACAAACGCCAACATTATCAAAGATTCAGAAGAATTGAAATTCTCTTTTTTTTTTATTCGAAATTTTTTTTTTATTGGCACGATGAAATTTATCTTAAGAAGTGTTATTTTTGTATCTTTAATTGTTATTTTGGGGCGCACATAGTATCTATCGAACTTTGCAGTTAAACTTTTGTATTTAGTTTGACTTTTTGCTTTTTGTAGCATTACAAAAGATATATAGTCCTCTAAGATATCTTTGTTTAAAAGCGCAACACAAACTGTTTTGAGGCATAGTAGAAGTAGTATAGCACTCACAGTAGACAGTATAATAAGCTTTTGTTAATGAAATCGATTAGTCGCAATCTTCTTCATTAAACCATACCTTTTCACTTTTCCGATTAGAACATTACTTTCCGAGTAATAAACCATGGAAGTTATGATATTTCAACTCCAAACAAAAGACAAATTTTTTTTTCCAGCCTTTGTTTTTGAGTTAATCCAGATTCACTGAGGATATTAATAACTTAGGGTACGGTTTGTTTGTCTGGTTTGACTCAAGTTCTCCAGAAATCCATGCTCGAAAATGCAAAACTAGCTGTTTTGTTTGTATGAAGCTAAAATGGATGATAACTCGGAAGTAAGGATCTAATTGGAAAAGTTAAAGTGCAAAGTATAATGAGGAAGGTTAAAACTTTACGATGACATTAATACAAATGTATTACATTGTTTGCTGTGAGTGTTATACTTCTTCAAATATGCCTCAAAACAGCTATTTTTGCACTTTTAAGCAAGGCTATCTGAAGGACTAGAGTCAAACCTGACAAATAGTTAAATTATAGCCTAGGTATCACATGAGCTTGATTAATCTAAATTTACTCACAAAACTAGTGCCACAGCATTAAAAAATTTTTTTGTTGCCCTGTGTAATTGGTCTATGATATTTGTTTAATATTTATTTTGTGCCTATAAGCTTTTGTAGTCTTGTGCTTTAATTGAATAGATAATAAGATATCCCTTTTTATTATATAATTATAAATAATGTTTGTCTAACTTTTGTTTGGGTTTTGGTAAATTTGCTTTAACTTGTTAGAGATTTGAATATCAAAATTTCAACCGCAATAGCAGCTCAAGAGATTGTTTTAATTAAATATTAATATTTTATAATATTCTAATTGTTTAAGCAGTTAATTTTCTTTTATTATGCTTAAAATCTTTTTCGAAATCTTAAATTGTGAAAAGAGGAAATTTATTGCAAAGTGGAAAGCTCAGCAGACAATAAATAATTATTGTAATTTAGTTAAGCATCTTAAAGGCTTCGAATTCGCAAACGCACACACGAAATAAATTATGGTTATTGAATTAAACGCATTAGTGCTTTGAAAATCGCATATGCGCACACGTTTGCATACTCAGAGAAGAAGTGATACTTTAGAAATACTTGTACCCAGCGAACATTTTTTGATCGCTGAACAGGTTGATGCAAATTTTAATTATATGGAGAAATGACACAAAACTTTATTTTGGTAAAGCTTATTTCAAATAGCACAACATAAATGTAAAATGTTTCATATTTTTTTAGTACTTTCAGAAGGGTCTATCTGTTCATATCACAGAAATTTAGAAGAATCAGAACTGACTCGCCAAGACAGAGAACTTTGAAAGGATAACCAAACAAACTGTTTAAGCTTTCGTTTAGTATCTTCAAATAAATTAAAGCAGAAATAGGATTCATCAAGAGTTTTTTTTAAAGCTAAGTCCAACGTTAAACTTTTTTTATATTACAATACTTAGACGAAAGTCAAAAAAAAAAATTTAAGACTTTTGAAATAAAAGTTTAAGGAACCTTTACAAAAAAATTTCAAAAAAAACCTTTATTTTTATTTTTTTGTTTTAAAATTTTTTAAAAGTTTTTCAAAACTTTAATCCTTAACATTTTTATTTTTAACTTTACTTATCGAGCTACAGCTCAGTAAAATATTTTTCAATTTGAATTGTTGACAAATTCAAACTTTTATTAACCATGACCTGTAGCTAGATAAATAAAGTTAAAACTGAATAAGAGGACGAAAACAAAAATAATACTTAACATTTGTACATAAAGGTTTTTCCAAAAAGGCTTAAAAACTTGTATCCTTAACCCATAATAACAAACTAGTTCTACCAGAAACCACCCAATAGTAGAGAGCCTGGGGCTTTATCCTAGGATTTCTACAACAATTGTAACATTTTGCAAACCATTTTTTCTAAACTAATTTGAGGTCACTGAACACGAAAAACGCAATTGGTTTTTTTCCTTCTAACCGTTCCCGAGTTATTCGGCCATTTTTATTTTCGAGATTATAGCATCATATACATCAATATATTTGCTTAACACCAAATTCGATCGATTTTGTTTTGCAACGTTTACAAAGAGTGAGTAATGACGCTTCTAACGAGTACACCAATGATAACTGTGTTATACCAAGAAAAACTTGGATTTTTTAAAAAAATTTCAAATTTTTCATATCAATTTCAAATGAAACACTTAGTTTTTCGCATATATTTTTTTGAATATATTTTTTATATATTTATTTTCTCGAAATTTCATTTAGTTTTGCTCAGAATAGACTTAAAATGTTTGCAATTCAATGTGCTATTAAATAAAATTGCTAATAAAATAAATTTAAAAAATATATGCGAAAAAATAAGTGTTTCATTTGAAATTGAAATTTTTTAAATTTTTCTTACTATAACTTATTTAATTTTGATCGGAGCATAATTATTGGATTACTCGTTGGGAGCGCCTTTATTCACTCTTTGTAAACGTGGCAATATAAAATCGATCGGACTTGGCGTTATACAAATATATTGATGTATATGAAGCTATAACCTCGAAAATAGAAATGTCCGAATAACTCGGGAACGATCCAAAGAAATAAAAAATAAGTGATTTTTTCGTGTTCAGCGACTCTAAATTAGTTTAGAAAAAATAGTTTGTAAAATGTTACATCTATTTTGGATTTAGTTCTTTATTAACTTTTTATAGTTATTGCTTAAATAAAGAAAAAATCAAATGCACAAAAAAATTTTTGGTAACCTTTTTTTTATAGTATAAAAAAACAAAATCCCACTTCAACTATATAAATTCATTCACTCTAACAAATATCCTAGGTTCAAAGTCCCAGGCACTCCACTAATCGTAAAACACATTGAAAATTACTATTTTTATCACTTTAATGGGTACTTCTACGGCATATCGTTTCAGAATATTTTGCAAAAACAGTTTATTTCTAAATTTTACGGTTGTCAAAAGATATCTTCTAAGCTTTAAGAGTTACAAAAAAAGCAATATGCTGTTTGTAGAACAAGCAATTCCCGGTTATGTGTTATCACAATTTAAAAAAATATAACTCAGTTTCAAAAACCTCGAAAAACTTTCTAGGTAAAACTACCAAATGACCACACTACAAAAAAGATCACAACTTTTTAATAGGTAACCTTTTTAATTTATATTATAAGCAAAACATTCCAATTTAAATAATTAAATTTCATGTGGTCTTGTAGAAATCCCTGGCCCTGGGAACTCTACTACAACTGAAATCAAAATTTCATTAAAAAAATTTCTTTTAAACTTATTGCTATAACTTAAGTCAACTTATTTCAGTAAGTACATAAGTACTTTCTTCGTATTATTGTACTATGTTTATGATAAAGTGTACAACTGAAAAAGAAAACTTAAGCCCGTAATCATCCAGCAAATAAAACGTAAGCTATAGAAGCTTATAGACAGACTATTATTAAAATATCACAAAGAGTTTTCTTCACAGTGCATATTAAATAGCACTTTTGTAACTACAGCTTTTAATTTTTTGACACACACACATCATGCATAAAGACAGCATTAATGTAACAGTTAAAATGATATCCCGAGGAGACGACAAGGTCAATGAGCTCTGTGCCTTCTGGCACATTTGATAGCATTTCATTATACATCTACTACAAAACAGTTGGTTGAAACAGCTGTCGCACTTCACAAAACACTAAATTATGATCGAGTGTCATATCATTCATATACAAATGTAACATATAATTTAAGTTCCTGCATAGTAAATTATAAAAATTTTAAATAAATAAATGTTTCTACCATGTGTTAATAATTACAACGCAACAAGTAGGGGAAGAGTGCCTGTGGGCACCCCCGTAACTTTTGACAGAAAACAAATGCGGCTGTTTTGACAAATGTTACGCGAGTGTTATGACAGCACGAAGGTTTTGTGCTTTTACCGGAGCAAAGAAAATAATTTTTGGATAAGTGAAAGTCAACACAAAAGTTGTTTTCAATCATTTTCCAAGTGCGATAAATTGAAGCAAATCAATCGAAAAGCTGAATGCAATATACAATGTCGGCCAAAACCTAAGCACCCCTCAACGAAATTTTTCTTATATCAAATGTTTTTTGAGAAAATTACGTTATTGAGTTAGTTTGTGTGCATATTTTTTTTACTTATACGTTTATTATTGACAAACAAAAACTTGAAAAATTCTGGGTTTTATAAATTAACATTTAATACACATTACAATTTAGAAAATTCATCGGAGAAAACTAAAGCACCCCCTTCTTAATATTTAATAAAAACTTATAAAATTAATATTTAGTTGAAAACCCTTTTTAATGGGTGACATTTGCACATCTTTAAAGCATAGAGGACATTAAATTATTAGTGATATCTTGCGATATCAGCATTAGGAAGGGACATTAAATTATTACTGATATCTTCCGATATCCTTTCCTAAGGCTGATATCGCAAGATATCACTAACAATTTAATGTCCTCAAAGCTTAAAAGATGTGCAAATGTCACCCATTAAAAAGGGTTTTCAACTAAATATTAATTTTATAAGTTTTTATTAAATGTTAAGAAGGGGGTGCTTTAGTTTTCTCCGATGAATTTTCTAAATTTTAATGTGTATTAAATGTTAATTTATAAAACCCAGAATTTTTCAAGTTTTTGTTTGTCAATAATAAACGTATAAGTAAAAAAAATATGCACACAAACTAACTCAAATTTCGTTAGGGGGTGCTTAGATTTTGGCCGACACTGTATATTTATGCAGTTAATTTATTATATTTTGTGATTCAAAACAGAATGCAACCAAAATGTTGGCACACAATGTGCTTATTGCTTTTCAAAGTTGTTGTCACAGTCGAGTTTGGGCCCCGAAATGGTTCGGGAGTGGGCACCTCTCTTTTTTATATTTAAAGCAAGTGTTTTACTGAAACATCGTCGTGGATGCCTACATTACTAATTTAAATGGTGTTCTTATGCCTTTTAACGCTTTTTTAGTGGAATGGAAAAAATCAATAGGCCCTTTAAAGATATCGCGAAAAAAAAATGTTTTCAATAAGTGCGGGTGGTAAGATGGCATACCACTTTGCAAAAAATCTCGGTATTGATTTTTCAGACAAGTGGACCGAGGAGCAGATAGCGGGCATGGATTGGTACAAAAACTGAATGCCTGGCAAAAGAGCAATGTCAACAAGGGCTAAAAATTACGTCACCTAGCCGGCTTGGACTGCAAAATAATTGATTTAGCATTGACGCCGAAGACAATCAAGTCTGGCTTCGGGGCAACAGGCAAGATGCCATTCGATCCAGACCTTTTCAGAGTTTGTTGAATTTTTAATTTTGCTTTTTTCTCAACTTGATTGCGTTTTATTTCATATTTTCCCATTTTTAACCGATCTTCTAAGCGTGCCCAGAACCGAACCAAAAATTTTTTTTTGTCGAAATTATCACTTCAGTATTTTTTGATATACTTTTTCTAACTGACGAAATCAATTTACTTTCTTCACCAAAAGTGGGCTAAGATCTTTAGCTTTCCATTGATACTTATATGTCTGCATAGTATACATTTAGGCAAAAGTTATGAGTCGAAAACAAAACGGTGCCCACAACCGGTACTCTTCCCCTACCATACTCGTATTATCTATGAAATATTTATGTATATGAAACACAAAAACAACAATAACTTAGCATAATCTCAAATTCTATTAACAGAAAAAATCAAGCATGAAATGTGAAAAATAACAGGGGATGACAATGAAACAGCTTACATAAGAGAAAAGAAAAGAAAAGACATAAAAATAAAAGGTAAAAATAAACAAATCTGTTTAAAATACGATTGACTTGAGTAGAACTTCTGTAAAGAATACAAAAAAGTTTTTGCATATTTTAGATTCGCTTTAACATCTACATACTTATGAGTACGTATGTGTGCCAGAATATCTAGTACATTTATATATGAATGTATATCTGTCTAGTGTGAAAAAATAACTTTTATTAAACGAAACAAAATAATCCCTTCTTAAACCGCAAGAAGCTTTTTGCAACAGTATAAAGCCGAAAAATACTTTCTATAATTCCGAGTTTTCACGAAGCTTACTTTTAACATATTGGGTAGGGTAAAACCAACAACAAAGTTCAGGCTGAAAAAGATTTCTGTTCTAGAATATAAGCTAGAAAAATGGGCTGTACTACGCCTTCCAAAAAGCTAGTTCAACGTATGTCCTAACTACTCAACGCAGAGACAGTTGAATAAAATTTGGTTTGTAAACAAAAGACATACATAAACATAAACAATACTGAAGATGCCTTATACCTTATAAAACAATTTCATCATATTGAAGAACATTTGTTATACATGTTAAATGCATCAGGGCAAATACATGGTATCCATTCGAAAAATTGGCGATATCACTTCCCCTATATAATAGAAGGTGAAGCATAGTAACGCGCACCATGATAAGCTAGTTTTCGATATTTTTCAATAGATGTTATGAATATATACATTTTCGATGCATTTCAATAGTTGATGATAATTTCGTACTTTTGAGTTATATCGACCATACACTTCAACTTTATTAAGTACACCGTCACTTTTCGTTACATTCCGTTATATCTCTCAAGCAATATAAGCTATTTTGAAGAAATTTCTTAAATGTAGAACGTAAATACATATTTTATTGATAGTTTTATAGGACGAAAATTTTATAGTCCAAACAGAGAATACCCAGGTATACTCCAGTATACCTGGATATACAATATCTACGGACTATTTGATTCATTATCTAGGATTTACGAAGGTTCCCAAAGACTTTATAGTCAAAATGAACAATATCGAGTGGCAGACAAATGGGTGTCAAGCTGAAAATATCGCGTGTACGAATGCAACACATATTGTCAAACAAGCTCGGACTAAAGGCCCTCAAGTTCCAAAAGGCGCATGATCTCACTCCTGCTCAAAAAAAAGTTAGGCTCGATAGAGCCAAGGAGTTGTTGCGCTTGCACGCCGCCGGAAATCTGTCACAAATTGTCTTCTCTGATGAGAAAAATTACTGTATCCAGCAATATGTAAACAAACAAAATGATCGGGTTTACTTCACAGAGAGGTCCTACGAAAATTTGAATGTTCGTTTGGCCACCAGGACGCAGGCAACACCGCATGTGATGGTTTGGGCTGCAGTGACTGCTGATGGGCGCTCACCACTCGTTTTTTTGGCCGCTGGCGTCAAAGTAAACGCCCAAGTGTATCGTGGATCAGTGTTGGAGGGTGCTTTACTACCGTGGGCACGCAAACATTTCGGTCGCAAGCCATGGACATCCCAACAAGACTCGGCACCGTCACACAAAAGAATGGTTAGAAAAAAACGTTCCTAGCTTCATATCTGCTCAACAATGGCTCTCAAATTCGCCTGATGCGAATCCGGTGGATTTCTCAATCTGGCCATATCGAAAATCTCAAGTAGATTCTTAAAATTTGAACATTTTCCAACAATTATAGCGTTTGATCAATAAAATCTGTGCATGGAAACTAAAAATATAGTCTTTTGAATTGGAAACACTTCGAATCAGCCACCCTGTATTTTTTCACAAACTTTGCCCAAAGCTGGTAAAATACTAATTGGTCTGCAATCGTTAGGATCAGTGGAATCAGTTTTCTTTGCAATAGGAATTACTGAGGCAATTTTCCAAATTGCAGGAAATTGACCGGTCATAAAGCAATGGTTGAATATGCAAATTTTTAATTCTTTTATTCGTCGTTGTAGTATATGCTGCTTTTGCAGAGAACCAATTGATCACAAAGGCACACACAATTTCTTAAGATCTCTCTAGATGACTTCGACCATGCATAGGCTTTTCCACAAGTAGATACGCACTTTTGGTTATGTTAATAATCCTAGTAGAAAAGTATTTTATATTCTAAAAAGTGTTTTTTCTTTAAAGTATTATGATAATTCCATACCTAGGCCAAATTGAATTCCTTAGAAAAAGTTATGCTCCTCCAACCAAAAATATATATATATATATATATATATATTGGTGTATTTAATACATCACAATATATTTTTTTTCCACTACGTATTTCTTATTGTTTTAAAACAATATTCTCACGAATAATTATGTTGATTCAAATCCAATTAAATTTTAAACTTAGGATTATGAAACTTTTTCTGATTTTCGATATTTTTGAAGATAAGTTATCGAAGGCACACTTGTTCGTGGGATGATCTCGGTGTAGAAAAAGAAAGAGAGCCAAAACGGATCTCTGTACTTGATCTATACAAGATGTCGCAAACTGAAGTAAATTATGTTACAGTGGAAAGCAAAAATGTTTAGAAAATCAGCAAAATTACGCCAGTGGTGTTCAAACGCTTTTAACAGCAAAATTCGAATATATTATTTTTGAATTTAGAAATATATTTAAAGGTTAAATGTACAAAAACAAAATATATATTCGTATATCAGTGGCATTAAAGTTTGAAAGGCCCTCACACATTCCTTCTTAAAAATCATTATACGGAAAGCATTTTAATATAAAAGAGCCTATGTAGCAGAAGACACTTATGACAACAAATATAGATAGAAGGAAAATTCTTACATGTTCTTACATGTACGAATATCTAGTCAAAATTAGAAAAATAGAAGGAGCGTTTGTTCCGCTCAGAATACTCAATCATCTTAGTCGAAATTGGAACTTAATCCATTATTAAAAGAAAATTTATCAAACGGTTGCTTTGCTTATCTTACCCTACTACATTTCTACACCAACATACTCACATAACAACAGCAGACACTTGCAGACACAAGCACACTTACAAGTCAGAACAGATTTATTATTTATTCCACTGACAAGGCAACAATGAAATTTTGGATTTTTGTTGTTATCATCGTAAATTCTTATGGTTTTATATGGAATTTCAACAGCAGAAAAATTTGGCTTTTCAATATTTAACTGCCTCAAGAACAACTGTATATTGCATATGTCAAGATGTGCTATTTTCTTGTTTTTTTTTTTATATTATCTATCAAATCCGGCCTTTTTTGTCTGGATTTGATTATATTATCAAGTGATGCTGAAGAAAGGTAGTTGTGTGCATTCTCTGTTGTGGCAATTCGTGAGAAACGATGATGATGACATCAAGTAATTTATCTTCTATGGTACACAGATTATTTCTATATCCGGAAGCAGAAATTTAAATAATCTGGATGGTATGTTGTCTTTCTTATAAAGGGAAATCATAAATTTTCATATAAATCATAAATTTTTGTAAAACCAATTTTGTAGGTGCGTTTTGAATTATAATTGTACTGTAGAGAATTTAAATTTGGTTACTTGCGGAGTTGTATCGCGTGAAGGCAACGAAGTCTACAAGAGACTGCAAGACTGATGATTAAAAACTACAAAATTTTCTTATTCTAAATAAAAAAATTTAGGTGAAAGAGACTATTAAAATGTCATGTTCGCATGTATTCATATAACATTAACATTTAATATTGTATTAACAGAAATCAAATCAAATCATTTTCTTCTAGTTCATAACACATATTCGTCCCAATGTTTGTTCATACGAAGTAAAATTTCCTTTACTCGTACATACGTAGATGTATTCGAATATCCCATCTATCATCTTTATTTTTAGTTCTGATACCTTTATCACAAAATGAGTAATAGATATTTAACACAATTTTTATGATTAAAGTGGTGCAAAAGTTATAGCCAATTAAAAATTGTTGCCTTTATCACCCACACAGCATGTGTTATGTGAAGTTGGATTATAATTTAAGCAGATTCTAAATTTATAGTTGTATCCAAGCGGCATTGATTGCGCCTCAGTACTTACATTTTTATTTCAAAAATTTGAAAAAAGGCAAAACTGTACTTAAAGAAACGACGCTGGTATTGAATGGTTATTTTTATCCATAAAACCAGATATGTTGTTAAAAGTACTTGAAGTTTCTTCAAAAAATTATAACGAAGCAAGATTTATGAAGCAACAAATAGTTCCAAAATGGAAAAATAATATCAATATTAATAGCTACAATTCACATGAGATTAAATGTCCCAAGTGACGTCACAAATCTTATGTCTATCTGCATTGTTCAATTCACCTAAATTGGATATTTACCAAGTGTTGCCAACTTTAAAATATGAAAACGCACCAAATCTTGCAAAAAAACGCGTTTTTTTCCAAAAAAAGCACTAAATTCTAATTTGTAAAAAAAAAATTTTAAAAAAAACGAAAAAGTTTCGTACGTGTGCAGACAAGTTTAGTAATTTTTAATAAAAACATTTTACTTATGAATCAATTCTTTTATGAAAAGACTTTTCAATAAATAATTATTAGGGTAAGGGAGGGAAATATGGACCACCAATCTATCTTTTTTAAATAAAACTCAGAAAACATAAAACAAAACAATTAAATTTATGTCATTCGTTAAAGGAAACAATTCACCTTTCTTTTGATTCACTTTTAGATAAATATCTCATCAGGATAAAGAAAAAAGTTACGAAACTGAAAATATTTAAAATGAAGATAAAAAAAAGTGTAGTGTTATGTGGACTATATAGTCCATATTGATCCACATGTTTATTTGGTACAGAAGTTGCATATAAAAATATCACTTCCATATCCGGCACATTTTTCATGACTCGAAGAACGTCAAATTACACATTCAAACCAAAATTTGCCAGGGTGATCTTCTGAGTAAAAGGTTTTACATTGTATGCATTTTTCATCTTCTATTCATTTGTAGTTTACAAATTACAAATAATGAAAATCAGATTCGTCATGAAAAGTACCCCTAGATTCTCCATCTAAAGTAGATGATAAATAAATTTGTTTTTTGAGGCTTTTTTCTTTGGTGGTCCATATTACCCGCACCACGTGTTGGTGAAATAAATGGTGTTTTATCAAAAACTCTTGTGGTCAATGAACATATTTGTGCTGATAAATTATAAATGGTATTCACTGAATTTATATAGTTAACCATTTATTTAAAAACACCATGTCTTTAAAGTGAAATAATGAAATTTACTCACTCGAAAAAAATGATAACCAAACTCTTTTTTAGAAAAAAGAACTTAACAGAATCATGCGACTTCACCGAACGCTAAAATCGCACTGACATAAGCTTTAGGTATTGGCGTAACGTTTAAATATACATGTGGTCCATATTACCCACGTAGTCCATATTTCCCACCCTTACTCTATATACGTGTATATGTGTAGTTAAATATCAAAACTGCCTAAGTCCCTCTCTGATATGTGTGATATAAACTAAAAACAATTCAATGAAATTATTCTATTTTGCCTAAAAATCTGAGTGGGACTTAGGCAGTTTTGATATTTAACGACACACATAATATATATACATAAAATTAAGATCAACGTTACTTTGGCTTTAGATGACTTGAACTTGTAGCTTATGAGTTTAAAACAGATCTGTTAAATTATTTTCACTACTTTCGGGTTCCTCCTAGCCGAAGGTTTCTATGTAATATTCTGATTTCTAGTATGCTTGCAGACTATTTACTTTTAACAGTGTTTCATCAGGCAATTCATAAGTGTCGCAGCAGCAACCATTCCATTTTAAACCATATTTAATATGTAGTAAAGAATTTACAGAATTAAATGAAAGTTTGTTTCTTATTTTTGATTTTAACGCAGCCATCGAACTAAATACTCTTTCTACTTCAGTATTGGAATATGGCAATGACAATACACGTAGGACTAAATTTGCTAGATCCTCAAAAGGGTTTAGATCTACAGAATCTTTGAAACCTTTTTCATTGATCAAAAAGGACGTAGCACTATTTTCTAATTCCAAATTAAAAGCCTGTTCACAACAGCGTTTTATGAACTTTATTCAACGAGCAAAACAAAGTCTTCAAGAAGAAAGAAAAAAGCACTAGAAATAGCACTTAAAATGAAAAAGCACTAGGCCAAAAATTGTACGGGTAATAATCCCAAAAAAGCACTAGATCTAGTGCGAAAAGCACTCAGTTGGCAACTCTGTATTTACCCGTGGCTTCTAGTATACGCACCTCAGTAAAATACTCACCTCATGTGAAATATTCACCTCAAGTGAAATATTCACCTCAAGTGAAATATTCACCGTAAGTGAAATATTCACCTCAATTTAAATATTCACCTCAACTAAATATATTCACCTCAACCAAACGACTATAAAACACCGAACGAAAAGGCAGAAGGCAGGCGTATACATATAGAGTACCCCATAGAAGATAAGCACATGTCACCCATATATTTAAGTGTATTAAATAATAATAATAATATATATTCAGGTAAAGAACTCTTATTTTACCATAGAAGATTTAAAACACTTGACGTCAGAAATACAGTGTACAGCACTATTCAATTTCTGCAAAATTAATGACGAGCTAAAATAAGGGTTCTCTATCTGTTGTTATATAGTTTTAGGTAGTTTTAAGATATTGTTTAGTTTTAAGTACAAAAACAAATAATGAAATTTCCTTTTTTAAAATTTTTCGGAAAAATTAACTCAATGTAAACAATGTATTCTATAATTAATGTTATGTAGTAGAATAAGATATGTATTATTTTTACAAATTTATAAACCTAATTAAGAAACTCTTAGATAAATACGTGTGTATGTTAAGAAAGAATGTATGTAATGTAATGTAGTATTAAGACAAAATGTATATTAAAGTAATTAAATAAATGACAATACAAATTATCAGAAGGCAGGTTGTCACAACTAAGCGTTCGATGCGTCAGCATCCATATTTTATTTTAATATTGATGTTTAAACGTTGAAAGCTTAAAGGTAAACTGCAGAGGACTCGTATCACTTAGGTATTTCTAGGGTAGTTAGTACTTTAGGCTGGGAAGGTTTTACATACCTTCTAAGTAAAGGCCCCTGGACACCATCTGGTGAACAGTGTCGTAGTCTGTGCGTGTAATACTAATTATAGAATTCATCAAGCATGCATGGTAGTGTATTTCTAAGGCTTTTAAGCTGGGAAGGTTTTTCATACCTTCTGAAGGCCCCTGGACACCATCTAGTGGTAGTGTATTTCTAAGGCTTTTAGGCTGGGAAGGTTTTTCATACCTTCTGAAGGCCCCTGGACACCATCTGATGAACAGTGCAATAGTCTGTACGGCGAATACTTTTTTATTGTGTTTGCTAGACGTGCATGGTAGTTTTAAATAATAATTCTTATAACTTGACCGACACAGGTTAAACAACACTACGTAGTATCCACGTAAGCAGCTGTCAACTAAAATGATCAAGGTGTTCAACATCGGATAATCGAATGCAGAAAACCCGGAATCTCGGCCGAGAATTTAAAACATCTTTATTTGAAATATATATTAAAGAATATTGGAGATAAATCAATCTGAATAACATAACACATTGCTTGTAAAGTATTATTAAGATATAAAAATATAATACTGTTAAGTAAAAGAAACTAATTTATCTGCTGAAGGAGTTCCAGCAAATAAATAAACAAATATTTTTGTAAACTGAAAGTTTTGAATTGTCTTTTAGTCTGACCCTGTACACCGCTGCAACTCACCTCAGCCCTAGACCAAAACAATCGTTACAATAAAATATCAGGTTAAAAAATGTTCTAGTTTCATTATAAATTCTCAGAATTAGCGAACACAATGCAATGAGGGTTTCTGGGCGAAGGAAAGCCCGCTGCAAAAGGTTTTACACATCTACTGATTATAATTGTTCAAAAATGAATGAATGAGCAAAGAAAAAAGTTGCGAAATTGCACTTCGGACTAAATATCCCAGGTTTTCCGGTCGACATAAGTATATGACGTACTTAGTTTGACTTATTTCAGAAAAATGAAGAAGATTAAGAAAATAGTCGATGCCACGCTCCCAATAATAAAATTTGACATATCTCTGAAATTTTTTGATGCAAATGAAGAAACTTTGGGACATAAGATTCATATGAGCCTATTATTTTGAAAGTGAGGTAAGCTCATTCCGAGACAAAGGTAATGACATTTCGTTAGAAATTAATAAAATTAGGTTCTATGCATTTGAAAAATTGATATCGGTCAAATAGCCGATGACATTATGGTATTACTCTAGCCTCTTTATGGACTTCCGTACTCCATTTTCAAAATATACTGCTCATAAAACATCGTCTGATAAGTTCTCGGTCTAATGAAGAAAAAACAATATTTTTTTTTAAACTCGAGTTTATTCAAAGTTAATTTTGGCTGTAAGCTTGGGTAATTATTTAAAAATACTATACATTTACAAGTTCATATAAATATAAGGATATATAAACAACTTAAATAGAAAAATATTAGTTATTTTAATAAACAACGCTTTTCATAACAGCAACATTATAAAAACTCTTAATTTATGAAAATAAGAGTGAATTAAAGAAAAATATAAAAAGAATAATCGAAAACTTGGAAACAATGAAAAAGTTTTTTTCACAACAGTCAACAATATAAACTTCCCAACAAACAAAAACGTTTGGAAAATAACTTATTATACGCTTACTGAAGCAAACATTTCGTTTGGAAAATGAATCCCTCATAGCAAGCTTGTGAAAATCATTTGGAGCAAGCTTATTATAAATGTTTTTATACAATATTTTTATTCAATATTTTTAAATTGTTTTTTTAACTTTCCAATTAATATTTTGTTAGTATCTATTTATTAAGTTCATAAAACAACATTTTCCAAACATTTTTAATTTAATTAAAAATAATAATAAAATTTAAGTTTGCTGATGATCGAACCTATGACTTCCAGATTATAAGTCGACAATCTTATCAACTGACCTAACGTGCCAATTATGATTCAAATGCCTTGTGTTTTACTTAGCTCGATAGGTCATTGAAAAAATAAAAAAAACATTTTTCTAATGTTTGGAAAACGATTATTGAAACTTTTGGAAATTAACATTTTTCCAGTTGTTAATTTTAACTTTGTAAATCAATTTAAAAAATAATAAAAAAATAATACTTATTTTCCAAACGTTTGAAAATTGGTTATGAAAACATTTGAAAATTAACTTTTTCTAAGCTAAAAAATTGAAAAGGTTATAAATTTGTTTGTTGGGTTTACTTAATACTTCACTTTGAAGGGAATGCGAAAAAAGAAATAATAAAATTATTTGATATTCGTAGCAGAACTATTGACTGTTTCTCTGCCTTTCTTATTTTTTTTTTTTTTTGGCTTTTGTATATTGACAGACGCAACCACACGTCAGACATGTGCCACTGACAATGAGTTTATTTTAGCAGGCAGCTGATTGGGGTGCTGTTGGTTACCAAAACCACGATGTTATGACGGCGAAGCAGGGAATTAATTTAATTTGACGCAAATTCTGCTCACGACTACTCAAATAAAAAAATTTTTACAGATTTTTAAAAGTCGATTTAAGCTGCGTGGGTATTTCTGTGTATTTTTTACGGTACTAAGGTAACTTTTTCATGTACTTTTTATGGAGCTTTTTTTTCCCCTTAGAATAAATAAATTTTATTCCCTGCAGTCAATTGTGCGTCTTTTTGTGAATGTGTGTGGGATTTTTGTACGCGTTTGACTTTTTTCCGTTTTAATTTTGTTGTACCTTTTTGGCTCTAAGCAAATATCAAGTGGCAACACCTTAATTGTTGCTGACGCCATTTTATTTACCCTATTTCTAAAAAGTGCAAAAAAAGGCACTCATAATTTAAAAATTATTTTTTGGTAAAGATTGAGGGCTTATGTTGAGATTTTCTTGGAAGGTCTAAAAGTGAGTTTTGCTAACCAAAATAAGTAGTATAGGTGAAACATAAAATACTTAAGTGTTACCACTTGACCTAAGGAGTTTTTTTTTTTTTTTTGTCTAGAAAAAACAAAAGTTCACATTTATTAAATTTATTTCTTTTTGCTAAAAAAGGTTCGGACACAATTTCTTCTTGATGTTGATTTTAACTACGTACAGTTACGTGGCATGACATTGGCACGCCAAAAGTTTTCTCGTTTTTTCAAAGTTAAGTGAACAGTGAACAAAAAACCGTAAAGTTTTTAATAAATTGCAGTGAATTTAAAGCTTACTATGTATGGCGTTATGTAGTTAAAACTTTTGTGATTTAAAATGAATTTGTTAGATACCCACTCACTAGTGATTAACGGGAAAAGTTTGCTGCCCAAAAGAGTGAATGGTGCTAGGATTTTCACACTAAGTTTATGTATTATAATGATTTTCTAAGCCTCAAAAAAATATTTTATTTAGAAAAAATTAAACAAGATTTAATGTATTATTAAAATAGAAAGAAAATTTTGCAATTTTACTGAAAATTATACACAGAAGAATAACAAATCTAATCTATTATTCAATTTAACTTTACATTACATATTGCTCGTCCGCCGCCATGGACATGAATTGTTGATCTGAATCGAAAATCGAAACACTTTTTATGATTGTATGTATTCTCCTTTTACTCCTAGGAGGAGCATAGGGCCTATATGAAACATCTCCATTCGTCGCAATCCCTTGCGATGACTTTGAACTCTTGCCACGACTTTCCCGATTCTTGTATTTGCTTTTCCAGTGAACTTTTTAAGTTGGTTTTGGGTCTACCAAGTCCTCTACTGCCTTGTGGATTCCACTCAAGAGCCTGGCGACAAACTTCGCTGTGTGGTTTCCGGAGAGTGTGACCAATCCATCTCCATTTGTGCAGCTTGACCTCAGTTGCTATAGTCTTCTGATGCGATGCCACCAAACCTTTAAATTACGCCTTAAGCATTTGTTGACGAATACTTGCAGCTTGTTCGTTAGTTGTTCAGTAACTAGCCATGTTTCGCACCCATATAGCAAAACCGATTTCACATTCGAATCAAAAATGCGCACTTTCGTTTTAGTGGGTATAACGGGTGAAGACCATATTTTATTCAGTTGAGCAAACGCACCTTTTGCTTTTGCTGTTCTTGAGTTGATATCCTCTTTTGCTCCACCATCCATGGAGATAATGCTGCCTAAATACGTGAAACTATCGACGCACAATGGGAGGATTTGTATGGAACGGCGGTCATATATAGTAATAATAGAGCTAGGCTATTGAAATTTGGTACAGATGTTTTTTACATAAAAATAATAAAAATCTGTGAATATGAACAAAATCCGCCGACGGACACGCCTACTTCCCATACAAAGTTGGGGCGTGGTCCGAATTTTTTTTCAAAATGGGCATCAATTTTCAATAACTTGACCCCGCTAATTTTAAAAATGTTAAAAATTTTTCGCTATCTTTTATAGTTTTTAAGTTATGAGGAATAAACGAAAATCTACTTTATAAAAACTAGATTTTGTTTGTTTTTGTATTTGTCCCTTATTAACTCGGAAACCAAGTAACCGATTTTAAAGAAGTTTTTATATTATGCTAGTACAAAAAAAGGCTGAGCTATATACTAAAAAAGTGGGCGGTGCCACGCCTCCCAAAAAATTGACTTATCATATCATCGAAACTCTTTGACGCAGATAAATGAGATTTGGTAAATGTGTAAAAATCATCAGGACAAATAATGTTCACTGGACAAATGGGCGGTAACACGCCTTAAAAAAAAAAAATTCATCATATTTCTGAAAATATTCGACGAAGATAGATATTATTTGGTACTTATGAAAAAACCATCAGAACAAATAATCCGCACTGGAAAAATGGGCAGTGCCACGCCTACCAAAAAATTAACTTATCAATATCTCCGAAAATCTTTAATGCAGATTGATGATGTTTAGCAAATATGTTAAAGATATTATGACGAATAATGTCCACTAAAAAAGTAGGCGTTGTCACGCCCTTTAAACATTTTATTTATTATTTTCATAAAAACTATCAGAAAAAATAGTCCGCACTCGAAACTTTTTCATTGCAATTCTTTTGGCTCAAATTGGCGATCAAATCAAAAAAGGAGGACACAATGAAGTCGAAACTAATGTATACAATAATAGAAAAAGAATAGAAAAATATTAAGTTATTTCATTGTTTTAAATTTATTTTAATCAGTTTTTTCATTTAATTGCAACAGCTCTTGAGCTTCTGGTGATAACTCTTTATATTTTTTATCACGTTTTACTCGGATTTGGCTAATTATCGGATCAGAAGAGATCAGCATGTAATGCAAAACGTCTTCGTTGTTTGCTACTCTAGAGTGTAACTTAGCGCTTTTAAAAACTTTGTTTGATGCTTCCTGAGCTTCTTCGGAAAGATTATCAATTGGTATTTGAAGTGCTTGTATGATTTCGCTTCCGTGAATTAAAACTTTATGCAAAGAAGGGGGCATATTATACCAATTACAATGTTTTTTGTATAGCCTTCAATATGCTCTTGGCTTATTTTAAGAAAGGGTGAGTCCCAAGGGGGATTAAAAGGAAGAAATATATCCCTTACCTGTCACCCTTCTCTTAATTTTTTTTTTTTTTTGGAATTTAAGAAGACTGTAAGCTTAAAATTGATAAATATATTGTAAAACGTTGCAGAATGTAAAGAAATAAAAAAATTTTTTTTTCTCAAGAACTGCTACAGGAAAAAATTCATAGAAAAAAAAAGTTCTCAAAAACAGCAGTAGGGACTTTGTACTTCGATTAAGCATACTTGGCCACATATTATATTGGAAAATAATGAAAATCAGAAAATGTATTTTTTTTTTTTTTTTAATGTCAAAGTTTGTAAAATTTATCGATTTTGGCTTTTTGTGCTTAAATTTTCGAAAGATCACCATAATTCACCTATCATACATAAAAGCTCAAACAAATGTTTTTTTTAAAGCTAAATGCTTGTTCTTTTTGACAAAATGCTATCTTTATATATTTCGATGCAAACGAATTAAAAATAGCGTTCCAAAAAAGTCAACTTATTTTGTCCCGTCAAAAACCACAATATGAAAAAGTTTATAAAAAAAAAAGTTCTCGAAAAAAGCAGTAGGGACTTTGTATTTCGATTAAGCATATTTGGCCACATATTATATTGAAAAATAATGAAAATCAGAAAATGTATTTTTTTTTTTTTTAATGTCAAAGTTTGCAATTTTTCCATTGTTACCATTTTTTTTTTTTTAAATATTTGAAAAATCACTATAATTCACATAAAATCGGCAAAAGAAAAAAAAAATATTTTTAACAAAGTAGAAACAATGTACTTTCTAACGATATGCTGCATTAGTGGATCGGGCTTAAAACAAATTAACTGGAGCGTTTATCCAGCAGTTCCTAATTTTAAAAGTTCTGTAGAGCATTTTTTCTGTTTAAAGTCCAACTTTGGGCTCACTGTGTTGCTAAACCAAAACAAAATTTTAAACTTTTATAGTTTTTTTTTCCGTCCCTAAGTATTATCTGACGATTGGCGTAAAAAATTTTTAAATTTATAGCACTTTCAAATTTTACCTATTTATGGCCACAATCTCCCATTGTGCGACGTTTTCGATGTCATCACTGCCAGCTCTAAACGTGATGTCATCCCTGTTTGCGTTCAACTTCATGCTTTTAGTCTTGGATACGTTGATTTTTAGGCCGGCCTTTTGTGATTCCCAAGACAAGGTCTTCAATTTTGCTTTGCATATCTGAATGTTTGGACGATAAGAGGCAGATGTCGTCAGCGTAGTTGAGATCTTCCAGATGTTCGGTAAAGTTCCATTGGATACCCCTTTTGGCCTTATTAAGAGCTTTATCTAGGATATCATCAAGAACGATAAGGAAGAGTGATGGTGATAGTAGACAACCCTGCCGTACGCCTGAATTAGTGGTGAATGTCGGTGACAACAAGTCGTTGTGTAACACACTGCGTTTAAAGCCTTCATATTGTGCACGTACTAAGTTAATGGCCTTTGCGGCTATACCTCTTCGTTGCAGTGAAACCCATATGTTTTCTCGGGAGGCACTGTCGAAGGCATGCCATGTAGCCAATCTTCTGGCAAACACTCTTCGCTCCAGATTTTGGTGAGCAGAGGATGGAGAAACACTTTTAATAAAGGTTTAAAGGTTCGTTTAACTAATTTTTAATAGACGAATTCCCCCCACTTTTTTAATTTTTCCCATGTTAAATATGGTAATATGGCAGAGAGAGAATTTTCCATGCGCGAAATCTCAACTAAGTATTCTGATTAAAAGTTTTATCAAAAAAAAATGTTCTTCTACGTACTTATAGCGTATGACATATATTATATGTTCAGATAAGTACATTTCTATATCCTCTTGAATTGTTACTGTATAAAAATAACACAAATAAGCATAGTTCTTTTTTAATTTCCAAACATTTCAACCGAACCGAGACCCCGGCTTAATAAAAAACAAACCGTTTCACACTGCGTTGGCTAGTGGGCAAAACTCAAAATTTTTTGTGACTCGAAACCTAATAATATTGATATCAATCGACAGGTAATTGTATCAATAAAATAAAAACAAAATATTTAGGGGAAAAACTCAGTTTTGGCTACGCTGTGACACTTAAAAGTTGAGATATTTTTCAAAAAAAATCATGTTTTATTCACTTCGTTTTGGGTTCTCTTAAACAAATAACTATCAAAAATTTGTCTTTCGATTAAACTAAGCGAGGTAAAGTTTTTTATTATAAATAATATTTGAGTTAATAAATAAAATTAAAAAATTTTGGAAAATATATAATTTGATGTATATTGTAGTGGTTTTAATACACGATATTATCAAATGAAAAACTTCAGAAATTGACAATTTTCGATGAAAAAAAAAAAACAAATCTTATGAAAATAAGTGCCGTTTTTTTTCTTAATCTACTAGTTCAAATTCTATATAATCAAGAACTGCAAATAACTTTTCGTACTTCGTCCTACAAATATTTTTTTTATGATAATTTTATATTGAACTAATTAAACAGTCATTTTTTGCAATCTTTCAAGAACAGACGAAAGCAAGTGTTAACATGGAAATTGATTACATATGTTTCGGCTACTTCCACATACATATTTATATATTTTTCATATATAAACATGTATATAGCCTCATCAGATCAGTTTTAGTTAAATCTTGCCAGAAACCGTACTCGAACCCGTGACTCCGGTTTTCTAATGAAAGAGAACGCGGTGCTTAAGCGATTGTGCTATAGGCCACGAGTAAACTCTCTGAGCAGGATCGCCATTATGCATAACTCATAAGGCTCACTAGCGCCGTCTGTTGTGAAAAATTGCCAAATTGTTAGTTGGTAACACACTCTGGTTTTGAGACATGCTACGCTAGCTTCAAATATTTTTTTTCTTTTTTTAAAAAATGCTTAAAATGAAAAATTCGTATGAAATATAAAATTTATGTTGAAAATTTTTTTTTTGTTTTTATTAACACAAATGGTCTCACAAGTACAAAAAACATTATTCCTACTACGTACATTTCATTTGTTAGCATTAAACATTACTTTTTCATCATCGTTATATATGGACCTTAAGAAAATCGTCCCAAATACCTGGTTTTTAGCAAAACTATAAAGTTCACAACAAATCTGAGATCATTTTTGAGCGCACCAAATTTCATCGATATCCGACCACTCCTTCTATTTTTGACCATTGCTTGTATGGGCTCAACGCACTGTGCGTTTTGACAAACCAATCCAAAAGTCTAAAAACGGTTCGGACCGCTGAACCGAACCGACTAAATTTTTCATCCGGTTCGCCGCAGTAATTGCCACCAATTAATGTTTTGTATTATGTAAAAAATTCATAGCGGTTTCTTATAGAATGAGATCGTGAGAAGAACATAATATTTTCATAAATATCATTATTGCAACTCAATGATATTCGATAAAGTTTTTTTTTTGGAGTTATGACTTAAGCCTCCAACACTACTTATTTTTTCAGAAGAATAATGACAAAGGCCCACAAAAAAAAAAAAGTACCATGCGCGAAAGATCAGACCACCTGAACTTTATGTTTTCGGGGTCGCTGAATCCGAATATGGTGCCAGAATAGCGAAGTTGGTTCGCGTTTTTTCAGAAATCAACAATTATGCTGAAAATTAGAGATTTTTTCTGGTTTCTGAAAAAACGCGAGCCAACTTCGCTAATCTGACACTATATTCGGGTTCAGAGACCCCGAAAACTTAAAGTTCCGGCGGTCTGATCTTTCGCGCGGGGCACTTTTTTTTTTTTTTTGGCCTGAGGACAGGACTACAAAAAAAAATTCCCTGCGCGAACGATCAGACCACATGAACTTTATGTTTTCGGGGTCGCTGAACCCGAATATGGTGTCAGAATAGCGGAGTTGGTTCGACTTTTTTCACAAATCGGAAATAATGCCGAAAAAAATCCCAAATTTTTCAGCAAATTTGTTGATTTCTGAAAAAACGCGAACCAACTTCGCTATTCTGGTACCATATTCGGATTCAGCGACCCCGAAAACATAAAGAAATTTGGACCACCCTAAAGGCCGACTATTGTTTTCTGTCCACGTCTTATTACGAATCTGGTCTTGACTGAGTTATCCTTGCTCAAAAGTAAAACTAGTAAGGGTGTAAAATTTGGCCTGGCCAAACATTAAATACCCTACACTGCAGTATTTTTCAAATTTTGCTCATATGGGAGTTGCTACGCCCTCTTGTCCGAGGTCAACCAGTTTTTGTTCAGCGCTTGCATTTATAGTTTTTAGTGTCTGAGTGACAAACTTTTTCAGTAAATCGTTTTGAAGCTTTTGCTTATATAGGAGGTGCCACGCCCTCTTGACCGAGTTCGTCTAGTTTTAGCTTAGAGCGTGCATTTATAGTATTTAGTATTTGAGTGAAGCTTGGTTCGATTATCTCAAGAAACTGTTTCAGTATAGCATTTTGAAACTTTTGCTTATGTGGGAGGTACCACGCCCCCTTGTCCGATTTCACCCAATTTTTGTTGAGAGCTTTCATTTATGATTCTTAGTGTCTGAGTCAAATTTGATTTGAATATTTCAAAAAACGCTTTCAGTATAGCGTTTTTAAGCATTTGCTTATATGGGGGGTGCCACGCCCTCTTGTCCGAATTCGCTTAGTTTTTCCTCAGAGCTTGCGCTTACAATTTTTAATATTAATGCGTATTTTGGTTGCATTGTCGTGAAAAAAACTCCTAAAATTGCATTTTGAATATATTTTTTGTATGGGTGATAGGCGTGTCCGTTGACCGATTTCGCTCATTTTCAATCCCCCGAGCTAACTTTGGTGACGAAGGCAGTGTACCAAGTTTCATTGAATTATCTTGCTCAGTTTTCCCAAAAAGTGTATTTCAACACACAGCCAGCCAGCCAGCCACCCAGCCAGCCACCCAGCCAGCCAGCCAGCCAGACAGACGGACATGGCTATATCGACTCAGGAGGTGACGCTGATCAAGAATATATATACTTTTCTATATCTGCCACGCCTCCTTCTCTGCGTTACAAACGGAAGGACAAAGTGAATATACCCTGGGTGTAGGGTATAAAAATCACTATTTTGACATCTACTTAAATCTGAATAACTAAAACAATTGTAAAGCACGATATTGTGTTCAAAAATTTTCCGAGAGGTTTTGAGGTTATTATGCAAAAGCTAAAATGATTTCATGCATTTGATAAAATATAATACCGGGGAGTGCCGAGTTCCACTTTTGTGACCATAGTTTTTTAAAAGACCTGTTTTTGTATATACGCTAGCCTATAAAACGCAAAAAGATTTCTTCCCAGACGCATCTGGACATGATAACCTTTGGATGACGGATAGTGATCAGAATTAACGCATGTGTATCGCAGTCTATTGACTGATACACTAGGATCATGCAATAGTAACATTATGTTTTCAAGGAAACTTCAGAAAATTATTCAAAACTGTAGATGAGCTCAGAATATCGTGGCCAGAATAATATTCCTAATGTGTATAATAATTTGTTTCCTGTTCCATGTCAGTTTTTTATCGTTTCTCAACGTAATGTTGGACATGCCACGTTTGTGACATTTGGGGTATATTTGCAAACTTCACGTTAGATAAATAATTATTTGTTGGTAAAATTGATACACTCTATTAGAAAAACATAATTCCTAACTAATAGTGTCGTTTTTTTGTGAAAAACTGTACAGGTGAAATCGCCAGAAGTTACAAAAATGCAGTTATCTGAGAATTGCGCATATATGAAACGGCAAATGTTAAAAAGGCGGAAGATAATAAAGAGCAAAAGTAATGTCATAACATAAAACCTTTTTCAAAAATGGTTTTGCTCTTATTTCTTGTAAGGTTTTGTAATATTAAATAATAATTAAAAAACTTTTTGATTTAACATAAAAACTTTAATAATAAAATATACATATTCACAAATTTCAAAATTTTTTTTTTTTTTTTCATACATCCATCATAATTGTGTCATCAACAACAACTTTTTGCTTATGTATTACCATGGAAATGAGTTTTAAATTGAAATTTGTCAACTATGTATACAAGTGATCCAAAGATCCGTGTTTGACCCCATACGACTTATCAACAAAACTAAATGCCACTAATATTTTTATGTCAAAAATTGGCCATATTTTGTGTTTTTAAATTAAAAGTCCTTTTTCTCATTTGTCGGTCTCCCATTGTAAACCACATGCTGACTGAAATACGTGAGGTAGAGTGTGAGAATAGAAAAAGTTTTCCAATTTTGTTCAGCATTAAGGACAAAATTTTCCTTATACTTCTTTGCATATCAAAAACAGTGGTGGTATTTTTTTTCGCTTTATGTGTCCCAATGAACAAACATAGCAATAGGTTAAAGTTGATAAGGGATCCTGTAGAACTTTGCATGCCATATGTCAGTCGCAGTTAGCACCACTTGAATTTTCCTACACTCATAGAAAAATATTCGCTCAGTGATGGGTTTTGTGAATTAAACTACAGTCAAACAAGCATTGATCAAATGACATTGTTGGTTTGAGCTTAGCTTACTGTTCAATGTGTTTATGTGCAACACCAATAAAATTACAAAACGAACCAAAATCTATAAATGAAAGAAAAGAAATTTATTGAAAGACTAGTTTGTGTTACCAAGTAGTTTCGGGACCCAACATAGGTCCTGTAACAGTAAGCTCAAACCAACAATGTCCTCTAATTCATGTTTGCTTGGTAGCAAATAATTTTAAGCATTTTTTGTTCCAAAAAAAAAAATTAAAACTGAAGTTCCCAAGGATCTAATACCTTAAAAGATATAATTTTATTAGTTACTATTATTTTGTGCAAATTTCCACTTATATATTGTAATGTTTTGTATATTGAGCATACCGTTTTTCTATGAGTGTAGTTTTTCATACTCAAAAATATACAATAAGCGTTTATATACAACTTCAGTTTTTTGTTTTGCTTTTTCCGTTTCAAGTTTTTAACCTAAAAATCAAAAAATCTGTGCATGTTTCTGTTGAAATTAATTTTTATTCTTTTTTTTTTTTTTTCTTATTTAATTTATACTACAAAATTTAAGAAATGATTTATTTGCCAAGTGGAAACGTGTAACGTTTGTTTTTGTCCAGTTTCAGGCAATTTAATATTTAATCAGTTGTATCTGCCAAAATTCACATTATAAAACGTGTATAAAATGTAAATCGAATTGCATATGCATACGGCCTGTATCAATAGTCACGTCTTTTCCACTCACAAAACCGTATATATATTTTATCTCCATTTATTCTGCGCTTCTTTGCTATTTCTCTTAATAGTGTGCTTATTGATTTAATAGGACATATTTTATAAAAGCAATATTACAGAGGATGTTGGATATAGAAATGCATTTGCACTTTATTTTTTGTTCATGGAAAGATTTTACAGGCGATTCTGCAGAAAATTTGTAATTTTGACTAGAAAAATGCAAAAAAAAATAATATTTCTCCGAGGCGGAAAATAGTTAAAATTAATAAAAGATGTCATAATAATAGTAATAATAATGTTAAATCACCTGAAACAAATCCTTAAGGCGTATACTAATGGTTTGGTGGCCTCGCACAATATCAAATGCCGAGCTACATCAAAAATACAGAGGGCTATAGCAAACGAGGTCAAGCTGCGCAACTAGAGATGGATTGGTCACACTCTCCGGAAACCACACAGCGAAGTTTGTCGCCAGGCTCTTGAGTGGAATGCACAAGGCTGTAGAGGACGTGGTAGACGCAAAAGCAACTGGGAAAGGTCGCTGGACAATGAAATACAAGAATCGCGGAAGTCGTGGCAAGAGATCAAAGTCATCGCAAGGGATCGCAACAGATGGAGACTTTTCATATTAGCCCTATGCTCCTCCTAAGAGTTAAAGGAGAATACGTACATACATCATTCTCTTCTTATACGAGATAAAATTGTATGTTTATAAATATATATGTGCCCAAATTTTTCTCGAGAACGGATGCATCGATTTTAATGAAACAGTGTCAGAGATTAGCATACAATGAAGAATGAGCTAGGTTCGAACTTCGTAAATGCTCACCAGGGGGCGTGGCACAGCCCTAAATTTTAAAATTGATTTAGTCATAACTCGCAAACTATTCAAGTTATTTGGATTGAATTTGGTGAACGAGTACGGCTTAATTATACCTTGTAACAGACAAAAAGTGGGCGGGATCGAAGAAGTGCCACGCCCACTTTTCGGCCCTTGAAAATTTTAATTCAATATTACTCGAAAACCACTCCAACAATTTTATTGAAAATTTAGGAGGTGTTACCTTTACAAACGAAGATTATTATGTGATACACCGTTATATTGGGAAATCTCGTTGAAGGGCGTGGCACCGCCCACAAAAATATAAAACGGTATAAAAAGAAAGCTAATAAAGCAACCATTCTGAAATTAACTGTGAGGAGCCTAATTGCTATAGGACATCTCTGATCTGAAAGTGGGCAAAATATCGCAGTTGCGCGTGGAACCTCCCATACATGAAAAATACGTAAAATGCTATATCTCGCAAATTTTACAAGATATTTTAATGAAATTTGGTATGTATGTACTGCTTATTAATGCATTGTTATAACCGAAAAGTTGGCGGAATCGAAGAAGTACCACGCCCCCTTTTTAACCGTTGAAAATTTGGATTCAATATTACTCGAAAACGACTCCAACAATTTGAATGAAAATTTAAGAGATTGTACCCTTGAAAACAAGTATTAATATGTGATATAACGTTATATTAGGAAAATACGTTGAAGGGCGTGACACCGCCCACAAAAAATATAATACGCTATAAGAACAAAACTACTAAAGCAATCTTTCTGAATTTAACTGTAGAAAGTCTACTTGCTATTAGGCACCTATGACCTGAAAGTGGGCAAAATATCGCCGGTGTGCGTGGAACCTCCCATACAAATAAAACACATTAAATGCTATTTCTAGCAAAATATACAACATATTTTGATGAAATTTGGTATGCGGATCTGGATCAGGAGTATCTAAAGGATAACGAAAAGTAGGCTTTGTTCAATAGTTGCCACGCCCACTTTTTATCAAAATAAAAATTTTGGTTAACAACTCTGGTACAAAAAAACATTAGAATGAACTTTTTAATTCTTATATGCAGCTTTATGTACTTTTTGACGCTGAATCCGCCTCCATTGCTGAACTTTCATTACACCTGCAGGATTTTGAAATAACTATGAATAGAAACATCGACTAAAATAATAAAATCAGATTGTTGACCGAGCAGGGATCGGTCTCCAGGTACTACATACATTAACTTGAGAAAAAAAAATTGTTTCAGTTAAAGTGTGTATTATGCAAGGCTACAAGTCTTTAATCACACATAAAGTTAATTAATTATTTAATGAGATTTTGTTTAATCCATTTACTAACAACTCCTTCTTAGCTAAAATGCCTTCAAACTTTTCCAATAAGTTAAGTTATGATCTTTTGGAAGGAAGGTATATCAGCACCCATACAAAGGACGAAGTGATATAAGTAACCGATTTATGGCCAAAAAAAATCAGAATGAGTTAAAGTTTGCTGCAGGCTATGAAATGTGTTAGTGCCAATAAAGCGATAGCCCTGAGATAAAAATATGGGATGCCCCCAAAATATTTCATCCTTTATATGGTTCTGAAATACCTTCTCTTCAAAGGATCACAAGGTAACGTAGGTATTACGTTATTTTGCAAAAAAAAAAAAAAAAAAAAAACAATTAAACACAGTCTCTCTAACATTAACTAAGTATTTTTAAAAATTAACCCATCTTTGCCCGCACCAAGAATTCGTGAACGGATTTTGATGATGTCTTAAATAGTCTAGTTAAGATATATTATGAGTTTCATCAAAATGGTGTTCGTGGTTTTCGAGCTATGAAATGGTAATTTCACTTACCAGTGGGCTCATATGTATAGAAATTTCGTTTAACTGTTGAATTTAAAAGTTAACATATTTTTATTGAAAATGTAGACTTTTGTTTAGAATCACATTGCATAAACATGGGAACAATACACAAAAAGAGGATTCGGCACAGGGGCGTATATATAGGGGGATTTCTTAGGGATCCTTCCCCCGAAATTTGTAATCATCTCGCAAAAAGACGTATGAGTAACCTTTATTTCCTCATATGTGAACAAGAATAACAAGGCTTGTTGACCCCCTCTGAATAAAAATACTATGGTGTGTGTATGCATTCTCCTGTAAATCCTAGGAGGAGCATAGGACCGAAATGGTTCATGGTCTACCAAAATTTTGATGAACAATATTGGTTCTAATTATAGGAAAATCTTTCCTAGCTACTTACGAATGTTTCCTGCACCTTCAAATCCGATGTGCATGCTGCCGGGGCAGGTGGATTAACCACATTCTGGTTGGTTCCACTTGAAGAGTTAGTTTCCTTAGTTTTTTGAGCCATGCTTCGTTAGTATAATTATCTCAGCTGATAATAGTGGCAAAATTCACTATGGAGTTATGCGTATGACAAATACCACATCTGATTTCCACTTCGGATAGAGACGTTATTTATTCACTAGACTACATTGATCAATCGATTGTGGATGTTAATTTTTATAAGCTTTCCTTCTTTACGACCATATCTTTTTGCAATACCAAATGGCTCAACTACACCACTTCTAGTGAGTACTGTTACATTAGAGTTATTCACGATCTGGAGTAACGACGTCAGTAACAGGGTAAAAGTGTACTCAGTTACTCTGAATTGTGAGCATACTCAATAATTTTGCACATATATTTTCTTTTTGCTTATCAAAATAATTTTAACTGATAACAAAAAAAAAATAAAAAAAAAATTTTTAAATGAATATTATGCTCTCATTCTAATTTTTATTTTTGATGAACGAAAATTGTCTCTCAATAATAAACAAGTTCAAACGTTTCTATAGAAATAGAAATAGCAAGAAAAAGGCAAAAGTGTAAGATTTTTTTACACTAGAAAATAGCTTGACTAAAAGAGTAACAGAGTAACTTACGTATATTTTGTTGTTGGGGTTGTGCACTGTTCTCCTGTTACTCTATTACTCAGGACGTTACTCTAGATCGCGAATACCCCTATTGTTTTTCCAGTGTAAGGGCAATAGTATATTTGTGTGGTCAAACTGAGAATTTTCATCAGCTTTTTGCAATGTTTGTGGAAAGTTAGCACTTAAATAGTTATTGCTGCGAATGATGCCGAAAACATACAAAGCTTACAATTGTATCGGTGTCTTTCCACCCAGTAAGAATAGCGAATTTTAACTTACAGGAAACAGAATATGAAGCCTTTTACCACTTACAAAACATAAGAAATGACGAAAATACCGATCTACTGGTGCATTAAATTAATTTGAGTTTGAAAATATGTAAGCAAAACCATTTTTATAGTAAATACTAGGGCTGTGCAACGAGCCGAACTAGTTCGATCAAACTCAAAACTCATGAGCTTTTCACACAATTTCAGTACCGAACTGAGTTCGTTTAGCTCAGCTCAACTCAGCTCAACTCAGTTCGTAAGTTCGTGAGTTTTGAGCTGATCGTTTGATCGATCATCGAATTCGTTGTGAGCTGATCGTTTGTTTGTTGAGCTAGTAAGTTATGAGTTTTCTCGTTTGTTTGGTTACGTTCAGCGTGTTCGTTATGCGATGTATATGATTGCAATCAGCGTTGTAAGAATTGCGTAGAAATAATACTTAAGGTTTAATATTATACACGAATATAAAACAAATATTTTGCATAGTTGTTTTTTTGCTCTTAATTTGAAATTGTGAACTTAATAAAATTGAAAATAAAACTAAGACGTTTTGACAAATGATTTTGAATGAAAAAAATAATTTTTTTAGGGTTGCCACCTGTTTTTTGTAATAAAATCAAAATTTTCTATCAATAAATTGCTAAAATCATCATTTTCTCTCTATAAATTGACATCTTGGGTCCAAAACCGACGAAACAAAAATTTGGGGTTGCCATATCAGGGCTGAAAGACGTTTTTTTGGAAAATTGCATTTCTTTGTCAACTTTCTTAATTGAAAGTTATAGAATCGACCCAAAAACCCATAGTAAATTTTTTGGGGCTGCCATCTGGTTTTTTTAATAAAATCAAAATTTTTTTTCAATAAATTGCTAAAATCATCATTTTCACTCTATAAATTGACATATTGGGTCCAAAAACGACGAAACAAAAATTTAGGGTTGCCATATCAGGGTTGAAAGACGTTTTTTTGGAAAATTGCATTTCATCGTCAACTTTCTTTATTGAAAAATATAGAATCGACCCAAAAACCCATAGTAAATTTTTTGGGGCTGCCACCTGGTTTTTTTAATAACATCAAAATTTTCTTTCAATAAATAGCTAAAATCATCATTTTCTCTCTATAAACTGAAATATAGGGTCCAAAAACGACGAAACAAAAATTTAGGGTTGCCATATCAGGGTTGCCAGACGTATTTTTGGAAAATTGCATTTCTTTTTCAACTGTCTTTATTGAAAAATATAGAATCAACCCAAAAACCCACATTAATTTCCTTGGGCGTTGTTTCCTAACGCCAATTTTTTTGGGGTTGCCACCTGGTTTTTTTAATAAAATCAAAATTTTTTTTCAATAAACTGCTAAAATCATAATTGTTTTCTCTATAAATTGACATCTTGGGTCCAAAAACAATAAAAAAAGTTAACAACCAATTGCAATTTTGCGAAAAAAAAGTCAGGCAACCTTAATATGGCAACCTTAAATTTATAGTGAGCAAATGATGATTTTTGCAATTTATTCCAAGAAAATTTTGATTTTATTAAAAAAACCATGTGGCAACCCCAAAAAATTTACTATGGGTTTTTGGGTCGATTCTATAAGTTTTAATAAGGAAAGTTGACAATGAAAAGTAATTTTCCAAAAAAACGTCTGGCAACCCTAAATTTTTGTTTCGTCGTTTTTAAACCCAAGATGTCAATTTATAGAGAGAAAATAATGATTTAAGCAATTTATTGATAGAAAATTTTGATTTTATTAAAAGAAACAGGTAGCAACCCTAAAAAAATATGTTGGATTTTTTTAAAGTTTATCTAAGCGGTTAAAGGCTAAAATTAATTTTTTTTTTTTTTTGAAATGTATGGTTTAAGCAAATTTTACAAAAAAAAAAAAAAACATGTGGCAATAATGAAAGTTGCTTCTGCTGTGTACAGCGAAGTGCCGAAGTACAAACAAAAAACAACTATGGAAAATATTTGTTTAATATTCGTGTATAATATTAAACCTTAAACTTATCCCAATTCTTACACAAATTTTTTGCAACGCTGATTGCAACTTGCAATCATATTCAACGCATATCGAACACGCTGAACGTAACCAAACAAACGAGAAAACTCATAACTAACGAGCTCAACAAACAAACGATCAGCTCACAACGAATTCGCTGATCGATCAAACGATCAGCTCAAAACTCACGAACTTACGAACTGAGTTGAGCTGAGTTGAGCTGAGCTGATCGATCTTGTTCGTTGTGTGTGGCGAAAACTCGAACAGGTTCGATCAGCTCATTGCACAGCCCTAGTAAATACTGAACAAATAATTTAACTTAATTGTTAAAACCTCATAAAATGGAGCCAAACGAAAAGACATAACATATTGGCCCACTGGTAAGTGAAATTACCACAAAACTTTTTACCTCAGTAAATCATACAAGCTGACTTATGGATGTTCCCATGAATACACATTTGAAAGATTGTACCAAGCGTTATCTAAATAACACATAAAGTAATAACAAATTTTTTTAAAAATATTTTTGTTTTTTTATTAAAAATTCAGGAAAACTTATCTGACAGGTGATAGGGGGTGCAGGAAATATTTCCTTCAATTTGTTTTCAATAAATAGTCCATTTATCATGATGTAGTTATAAAATAGAAAATATTTCCCATATATGAGCCCATGCGCCAAATTGGAGAGCTGCTAAGTGAAATTACCGGTTGGGCAAAAATGGGTTAAAAAAAGAAACATTATTTTGAGACTGTCTCATTTCAAAAATTAAATCTTTATAACATAACAATCTCAAAATAAAGATTTTTTCATTTTTAAAAATATTTATTGCTTATAAAATTAGGTATATTTTGATAAGGAAGGGTCTGGTTATAAGATTTCATTAACAAAAAAATTTCACCTTTTCCTGTAGCTACGCTATAAACCTGAAAACAACGTTTTCTCCAATTTTGTAGTTGTACCAATGAAATCTCAAATGTTGACAATTCTGTAAGAAATAAAAAGTTCTTTCCATTTTTTTTTTTTTTCTTTTGGCTGTGTTATTTTTCCCTCCTAATAATTTTTTTTTTAACTCGTTTAACCCCTATCTACACCCTCCGTGCTGAGGGCTACTAAACAAAGTTTATCCGAAACATCAATTTCGTACAAGGAATAAGGGAATAGTGACACATCACTGCAGCAGAACCTATGATTGTGATAATTTGCGTGTAACTGAAATACCTATATAGATAGCATTCTTACTTATTGAACTTTTAGCCATGACTTCCTAATAGAGAGATTTGAATGAATTTCCATCAATATAATATCTGTGTTCTTTCAGGTATCTGTGGTTTAAACCTTATGTTATTAGATATCTTCTTTTGGCATACGTTTTTGCTTTTATTTACACTTTGTGGTAATTTTCTTATTTTTTATTTGTTTTAATAATAAATTATGCTAATCATCACTTTCAATTACAGCTGGCTAAGCGCCAAGTGCATTTTACCACTACCACATTAAATGGTTTTTACTTGGCTGTCTAGACACACGCTTTGGGATATTACTTAAACAATTGCTATTGGATATAAACGTTTACATACGTATGGATGTATATTTGAATCATGTAAAAATTTAAGTTATTTGTTTATTTTTGTTTTTTTAAACAGCGAAAGTGAATATTTTTCTTTTTTGTCGGAGCAATGAAAACGAAAAATACATTTAATCAGAGTTGCAAACAAAAATACCAATTGAAGCCGCAATAAAATCATTGTATTCACTAGTGGGCTTGAACAAATGGTGTTAACGAAAATTAAATTAGTAATGATATCTAAATTGATGAACGCAAATACAAAGCTTTCGTAGGTTTAAAATTACTTTATTGAAAATTTAAATATAAAGCAAAAATTTGGGATAGTGACTATATGAAAGTGAAAATTAAAATGTAAAGAAAATAACAAGATGATGCTAAAGTAAGGTCATAGTATGAATTGGCTGCGATTATATTGGAAATAAAAAAAAAATTTTGCTCTGTTTCCAAAAGAATTGTGGAGTTGATTTCATAAAGTTGAAAAAGTTATATCGGTCAAATGACTACTTGTCCAAGTTTTACGATTGATGTCTATTAAAAAAATATTTTATTTCTGCGGCCTTAGTTTTGTGAGTAAATTCAGATTTACTAAGGTCATGCGATACCTAGGGTATAAATTTTTTGTTAGGGTTGACTCTAGTTCTCAAGATATCCTTGTTTAAAAGTCCAAAAATAGATATATTGAGACTCACAGCAAACAGTGTAACTAATTTTTGTTAATGCCTTCAAAAAGTCATACCCTTTCTCATTAAACCTTACCTTTGAACTTATCCAATTAGATCCTTACTTTCCCAGTTATCACCCATTATAATTGAATACAAAGGAAACAGTTTTTTTTGCTCTTTTGAGCAAGGATTTCTGGAAAACTTAGTCAATTCAGACAAATAAGCCAAACCCTAAGTATGTAATAACCTCTGTGGATTTGGATTTACTCAAAAAACTAAGGCTGCAAAAAAAAAATGGACCTTTGCATGGAGTTGAAATACCATTACTGCAATGGTCAATTACTCGCAAAGTAAAGATCTATTTGGAAAAATTAAAAAGTAAGGTTTAATGAGGAAGGTTACGCCTATTCGATTTCATTACCAAAAGCTTATTACACTGTCTTCTGTAAGTGTTATACTACTTCAAATATGTCTCAAAACAGCTATTTTTGCACTTTTAAACAAAGATATCTGGAGAACTAGAGTCAATAACGCAAATTAGTGTTGTCCTGTGTTATACATTTTATTTCTAGTGCCGAATGTACGTTTTTGTCGATAAGCCAAATCAATACATATATTTTAAAAAAAAATACAAATTAGGGTGTGCCGCAAAATATTCCCTAGTGAGTTGAATCATCCATCTAACCAGCGTTACATGATTTGCTGTGTTTTATGACTCTAGTTATATCACTTTTTGAAAACGGGGATTCTGAGTATTTGATCCAGATAGATCTAGTAATCTTCTTCCGACACACTCCTCAAGAAGACCTCTCAGACATATCTCCTCCAATCATTGGGTTTATATTTGAGAAATTAGAAAATCAGCGAGGAAATGTCTGAAAACAATGAATAAATCTTTTAAACATAAGATACTAAATATTTTCAAATTAAAAATTTCATCTCGACAATCAATAGATACTTTTTGTTAAAAATTACTATATAATATATAATATTATTATGATTTTCAAAAAGTATGTATGCCAAGGCAAAAGAAAAAACAATTTTAAACTTAAGCTCTTAAATCAAATGAAAAGTAAAGTAAATTCAAGACAAGAAGAAATTGAACAACTTGTCAATGAAAACCATTGAATTAATATTTCATCAGTAGCAGCAAAAACATCTTTAGTCGAAGAGTCCAGTCGTTAATCTGTCTGTCTGTCTGTCAATTTTCTTTGCTTAATTACATTTTCTTCGCTGCGGGATTTATATTTTTTATTTTTTTTTGGAATCTGATAAAAAAATCTTAACACTTGTATTTTTTTTTATATGGTTTCTTTTTTCTGCCCTTTGGCAAACTGGCAGTAAATTCCATCAAATACAAAACCATACAAAAAAATAAAAAATATTTCAGGCCAAAATCGAAAAACTTTTTTCTTTTACTTTCACAGCGTAATGGAATTCAATTTATTGGTTGCGTGCAAAATACGCTGCTGGTTAAATCTTAACATCCTACGTATCCCGTAACTTCAGCCGCAGCGGAAATGTGGGTGAGACTAAATATTGCTGTTTTATTTCTATACAATGGATTTTTTTTTTTTTTTTTTGGCTAGCAACTTCTGTCCAAGTTCTCACCCTTAATTGAAATGTAAGTTTTCCTCACTTTCGGTTTCGAAAAAAAAAAAATGAAGAATTGACTTTTCTGTTTAGTGTCAAAACACCTGTTGTTGGCTGAAATGGACAGACAGCGCGTTGCGTGCGTTTCATGCATTTGGTTAGTATGTGTGTGTTTGACAGCCGTAACAAATTTATTATTCAAGAGCTTGATTATGGGATAAAATATTAATAATGTGTAAAAACTTTGTTGAATGGAGTGAATATTATTTTTAATTCAGCAAGAAAAGTTTCCGAAATTATCGTAAATTGCACTAGTCCAAAGGGTTTGAATTCTTAAAAAGTTTCTGCAGAAAGTCAAAAATAGATATTTATAAAATTAAGGGTTTTTGCGTCATACAAATATATAAAATTTTTGATAAAAAAAACAGTGTTTAAGCAATAAAAAACATTTTCGCTAATTTTCTATACATATTATAGTCCGGGAGCCGGCAATACTAAAAGTGCCGTCATCGCGGATTCTGAAATTTGTAATGCAAAATGGTAGTTTACACTAAGGCGAATAAGAAAAGCTTGGTCAGCGTGGTTGTATCCTGGCAGAAATATTTTTAAATGGTTTTTGAATTATTAAATTTTCGGAATGTCTTGCAGTCATCGCGGTTTCTGATCAATCTTAATATTAATCAATGGTAAATTTCATAAACATTCAGAAAAAATCCGGCCGACCAATTTTTTTTTGCCGAAAATGACCGACAGACCTATTTTAATGGTGGGTACAATTTCTCTGTTATCACGGAAATTTGTTTTTTTTTTTTTTAATTTACGTGTTTTAATATCAAATTTAAAAATATCTTGGTATGCGAGCTTAGAAACTGCCGGAAGTACCCACTGTCGCACCATTAAAATAGGTCTGCCGGTCATTTTCGGCAAAAAAAAATTTGGTCGGCAGGATTTTTTCTGAATGGTTATGAAATTTACCATCGATTAATATTAAGATTGATCAAATCCGCGATGACGGCAAACATTCCGAAAATTTAATAATTCAAAAATCATTTAAAAATATTTCTGCCAGGCTACAGCCATGCTGACCAAGCTTTTCTTATTCGTCTTAGTGTAAACTACCATTTTGCATTAAAAATTTCAGAATCCGCGATGACGGCACTTTTAATATTGCCGGCTCCTCGCCTATTAAGGGTGTGCAAAGAGCTGTTCGAACCTGTTCGAAAATTCCGTCATTGTATCGAACATAAAACAAGCAGATCGAGCGATCGAGCAGCTCGTTTGTTCGAATGTTCGTAGCTTCCAACTTGTTTACCAACTGCTTCGCTCTTGTTGCAAGTTGTTGCACAGGCTACTGTGTACGCTGCGTTACAGCCAACACATTGGCTTGCTTGTATCACACAAGTTGTGTGCAGGTCCGGCTTATTATTGCCCTTGGTTAGATAAAATGCTTAAGTCATTTTTGTGTAAACGATGTTTCTGTTGAATATTTTATCACCTTCATCGACGCGTTTCCTTTTGTCTAAGGAAAAGTGATTGGGAAACGCTTCCATATGGCCATACATTTATAGAAACATTCTTTTAAAAAATCCAACATATATTTTTAGGGTTGCCACCTTGTTATTTTCTGAAATTTTCTTAAAATCATAATTTTTGTGACTAAATTCAATTTTTTAGTTTAGGAAACGCTCAGTTAAACGTTTTAAAAATTATACAACTTTCATTGTTGCCAACTGTTTTTTTTTTTTATTTTTTTTGTTAATTTTGCTTAATAATATAATATGTACATAGTTAAAATTTAATTTGTCTTTAAACACTAAGATAAATTTTCAAAAATCCTACATATATTTTAAGGGTTGCGACCTGGTTATTTTCTGAAATTTTGTTAAAATCACGCTTTTTGTGACTAAATTGTATTTTTTGAATTTTGAATAACAAAAGAAAAAATTAGGGTTGCCTTATAAAGGTTGCCAGACTATTTTCGCAAAATTGCGATTCTTGTTGAGTTTCTTTATATTTTTCTTATATTTTCGACCCGAAAACCCATAGTATTTTTTTTTTTTTTTTTTTGGTTGTCACCTGGTTTTTTTGATAAAATTAAAATTTTCTTTCAATATATTGCTAAAATCATAATTTTCTCTCTATAAATTGACATCCTGGGTCCAAAAAAAACGAAACAAAAATTTGGGGTTGCCAAATTAGGGTTGCCAGAGTTTTTCCTGTACTATCTGTAGCTATCTGACCGTTCCTAAAACCAAGGAGTATGATTTTAACAAAATTTCATCAAATAATGAGGTGGCAACCCTAAAAATATATGCTGGGTTTTTAAAATGTTTGTATAAGCGTGTTGAGACTAAAACTAAATTTTTTATTTTTTTAAATATTTATATGGTTTGGGATAAATTTACAAAAAAAAAAAAAATCAGATGGCAACCTAAAGCTTTTGTACAATTATTAAAAAGTTTATCTGAGCGTTTCCTAAACTAAAAATTTTAATTTAGCCAAAAAAGTAGGATTTTAACAAAATTTCAGAAAATAATCAGGTAACAACCCTTAAAATATACAAGTATGTTAGGTTTTTTAAAAAAACGTTTCTCAAAGTATTTTTCGTTGCATTCCTTAGCGAAAAAAAAATATTTCTTGTGGCGGCCTCTCTTGGTCAATCTGTTAATCCAGCCATGGTTGTATGCAACAAATTGGAATTGAGCGCTCGAACGATGCATACTGTTCGAACGCTCGATCTGATCGAACAGATATTTCTGTTGAAATTGCTCGAACTGCGAGTTGGTTCGAGCGAACTGCGTTCGATGCACAGTCTTAATACATATATTGTACTTTAAAATGGATCCTACATGACCTGCAAAATGTTTTGAAATTTAGAGAAAAAAATTTGTGTTTTTCGAGATATTTCAATTTAAAACGGTTTGACTTTTTCAGAGATTTTTAGGCCTCAACGCATTTTTTCACAAATATAATATTTTCGGATCAATGTTTTCAAATACCGATTTTTTACTATCGATTTTTGGTTGCTGCTTTTGTGTTTTATAAATAAAATGATTTAATTTTTATTTTAAAATTTTTTGGTCTAGACATTTCATTCAATCGAAAAGCTAATGAGAACTAAATAATCACTGACACTGACTTTTTTTAAATGTTCTTATGATTTATCAGAGAGGAAAAAGAATAAAAAACAAAAAATATTTCATTTCATTTGAATTTGATTGACTTCTGAAATACATAAATAAATATTTTGTGTCCTTTTTGCATCCCTTTTTTGTAATGCCTTGAGCAAAGTTATTAAAAATAATAAAGAGCAAGCGCACTGTTATGACATCATAAAACAATTAAGGACAATTTTTCGGTCAATGACATACCCGTTCATTTCGAAAAAAGAGTTATTCATGTTCTCATGGTTTTATTTCATAAAAGAAAAAAATTTAATTCTGAAATGTATTCTTTAAAACTTTTGCTTTTTACTGACAATATTTAAAACATATTATGCCTTCAGCTTGAAGGCACGACATCTGACTTAATCCAAATGTTTGTATTTAAGGCATATTTTAATTTGATTTATGTGATTACGTTTTTAAAAAATATATATATGATGTCAGATAAATAACATGTCTTAAATTCAAAAAGAAAGCCTGATTCATTTCCATGGTTAGTGAAGAAGGTGAAGAAACCCTTCAAGCAGAATTTCCACACTTTAGTGCAAGATACTACGGATAGAGTAGGTCTCTTGAAATTTACGGTATATTCGAGTAGAATAAAGACGAGCGGTAAGTTGAAGTCTAACAGCATTCTAAAAGTACTAGATCGTTTCGATGATAACTGGTTACTTAAAGTCTCTAACGCGAGCACAAAAGTGAAATTTGACTGTTGCGTAATGTTTTACGATACATATGTACATTAAGACATTAAGTAGCAACAAAGCCCAAGCAGTATATAGTTTTGCAGGTCATATGAACCTGTAAGTAACCATCCAAGTAGCAACAATATCAGTTTTTTTTTTTTTTTTTCCAAAAATAAGAGAATCCAACTAACTGCACAGAGTTTTGGTCAATTAAGGGCCGATTTCACAATGTTCAGTTAAGCATTTACTGGAACTTTAACTGCCACTTTGACATAAAATTTCATACAAATTTTAAATTTATCTGAAAGTTAAATTTTAACTGAACATTGTGGAAACGGCCCTAAGAGACATTAAAATCTTATGTAAACGGCTCCCAGATTATTGTTTTTGCACACCGGATCTACCATATTGCCAAATTTGAGCGAAATCGGAGACAAAAAAAATTTTCAGCTGATACGCTTGGCGTGTTTTGCTTCTTATATTGCAACGCAATGTCATAAATTTCCAATAAGACGTCTTGCCCAGACCCCGAATCTGTGCAACGACCTTGAGAAGAAACAGAAAAATGTATGGGCTATGTCTTATTTAAGAAAAACAAAGTGGAAGATTATTGTGAGATATCATTTGGAGGCGAATCCCAGTGACGCAAGCAAATATTAAAAGGGCGGAAGTCAATAAAGGGCGAAAGTATTACACGTTATGTGCAATAGCAATCGGTTATTTTACCGATATTATTATTTTTAAAACTCAATGCTACAATATCAATACCTCAGCAGCAAGTAAACTTTCTGTGAAAACAGCGATTAACTTCATTGAATTGAATTTTAAGCTCTAAAATGCTTATTGATTTTTTCCGATCGGTTAGGGCTAGTTTACATAGACATTAGAGTGGCCAATAATGAAAAATTGTGGAAAAGTTAAAGTTTCCGCACGGAAAAATATGTAGTTTGGGTTAAAAATAATTATGAAATTTTTTGATCCGAGATCCGGTCATTCTAAATCGACCCGGGTTGAGCTTCTTTATGAGAAAAAATGCAAAAAACTGACTTTTTTTACATATTTTTATGTAAAACAACCACAAAACTCAATTTAATACATTTTAATTGTCTTTAATCGTAAAGTACATACATTTACCTTTCCAAAGGATCCAAGATTTCTGAAATCGGTGGAAAAGCTTGTCCTACAAGAACATCCAACCCTTAGAAGTAAGGAACAAATTTAAAAATCACAAAAAATTTAAAAATCAAAAAATTTTATAAACATAGAATATGCTTTTCTTCCTTTTCTTCTTGTATTAAATATAGGTATTCTACATAATGAGCCTTAATCTACCTCTCCAATCTATTTTTCAAAAGCTTCTTTACCCAGAAAAATTCCGGAATCGGTACATTTTTGTTTTTTTAATATATACTGTTTGCGACCACAAAACTCAATCACAACTATCTTTTATCAAAAACTGCATACAATCACCTTTTCAATGAGTTCATAAAGTCTAAAATCGGGTGAAATAGCACGACACACGATGAAATCGAATCCCTTAGAAACACGAAATGCCAATATTTCATTAAAATTTTGCCAACAATTTATGCAACTTGGTAGCCGATTATTTCAAATAAATTTGAATACCATGCCATATAAATGCAATCGTGAACCCATAATTTCAGTCGAAGTGATGCAATGAAAGAATATAGTAGCAATTATTTAGATAATTTTTTTTGTTTTAATTGAGAAAATGGCTTCGACATCAGGTTCATCTCAGAAAAAAACTACCATCTGATGATACAATATTTTTGGTGGGAAAATGTGAAAGTTCTATAAACAACTGCTTGAAAAAATTGGAGAGACTGTACGCAGAGTTGCAAAAATTGTCGAAGGAAAGACATGGTTCTACCAAAAGTACCGGCAAAACGAAAAAGAATTCTCTGAAAAGATTGAAATCTTTATATTTGATATCGTTGTCCCGGATGGACTGAAAACGATGAAAATTCAAGAGAACAAGGATTTTCTTTCGCTGCAAAGAGAAAAGGGCCGACCAGGAAGCATGTGTGGTGTCGATATTACGCTTGCTCGAAAACAAGAACGCAAAGCAAATCTTCTAGAAATAATAGAAAACCGAAAGCGAAAATATCGCGACGAACCGAATGCTTAAGGTAATATTCAATGTTCAAAATTTTTTTACTACGCGAGCAATTTAAAATGACAGCACCAGTACTGAAAAGCATTCGAAGCACTTGTGTTTTCTTGACGCGTATTTTTGTTCGTTATTGGTTCGGTTGCATGAGCGATGTGAATGCTCCACGACAAGATTTACGTTTCATCCAAGACGCGTTTGCATGTTTGGATCCAAACGTTTCAAAAGCCTTATTGTGCAAAGTGAGAAACCATTTATGGTACTTGTCAAAGGAGGCAGTTGCTTTAGGATTTTTCAATGAAAATTTCCCACTCGAATTAAAAAGGAAAATGGTTCAAGCTCCTGGCAATCTTGATGATAAAGATGAAGAAATTGATATTCCGAAACGGTTAAGTGCAACAGTAGAGCGAAGTCATATCCGAATAAAGACTAAAGTGATTTTGTCACACAACGCACGAAACGATTCTTCTATCGTCTGCAAATCAATATTGACTTTTTAACTTTGGATCCATCGAAATGACAAGATAAAGAAGAATATAAGAGCTGTGAAATCTATTACTGATTTCAATCGGGCGTTGACATATGACTAAGTGGACAAGCAATATTTGCTACAAGTTGTTGAGCACTACCGACAAAACTACCCATTTCATACAAAATCATCTCTCATGGGAGGAGAAGCTTAAGTAGTTTAATTTTCATAAAATAAGATGCTTTAGTTTATAAGAGTAATGTGTAATCTTGCACATGCACTTTGTAGTACAAAATTTTTTAATTTTAATAGAATAAAGAAATAAAAAAAAAAAATTTTTTTTCGTAAGAAAAAAGGTCCTATTTCGAAATTTTTTCTTGCTTAGAACCATTTGAAAAACATTGGATAGGTCGTTAAGACACATTAAATACAGTTACTACACTTGTTTAATAAAATAAATAAATTGAAAAAGCATATGTAATCTTATTCCAATTTTTTATGACTCATAAAATTTTTGTAATTTTCAAATTTTTTCCGTACTCCTTAGACTTTAGTGTTATCATATATCGTACTTTTTCAACCGATTTCACACGTCTTGGGTCCTTTGGAAAGGTAATTGTATGTAGTTTTTAATTAAAGACAGCTTAAATGTACTAAATTGAGTTTGGGGGTTGTTTTATATAAAAATATAGAAAAAAAGTAAGATTTTTGCATTTTTCCTAATAAAGAAGCTCAACCCGGGTCGATTTAGAATAACCGGATATCGGATCCAAAAATTGCATAATTATTTTTAGTCCAAACTGCATATTTTTCCGTGCGGAAACATTGGAATTTACGATTTTAAAATTTTTCATACAACTTTTGGGCCAGTCTAATAGACATTCATAATCAATATAATCATATATGTATTTAAATGGGTTTATTTGAAAGTGGAATGAGTTCAATTTCGGAAAAATTGAGTTTATGGTAGTTATAGCTAGCTATATATGTCCTCTTTTTATATTCAAATTTATAGACTCGTTAGACCACGATTTCATCATAAATAACTCAAGAACTTTTCGAAAGTGGAATAAGTCAATTTTTTCAGCTACAGCTCACGGTGATGCGGAAAAAAATTATTTACGTATAAAATTGTCGCTAAAATCGGTTTCGATGAAAAAATTATTTTTTTTTGCTGATTCTGAATCTGTTTTTAGCGAAATCCTATCTGACCCCGTTTAAAAGTTATACTAAAAATATCTTTTAATAAGTACTTTAGGAATTCTTCAATTAAAAATATGTTGTTACAATTGCATAAGGTTACGAAGCTTCTGAGAGATGATAGAAGAGGCCTAGGCTTACAAAAAATTACACCCGGAGGGGGGTCTAAAATATACTCCTAAGGAGTTATAGGGTTAAAACTGATTTTCTGCCTCTTTTCAGAAAAAAAATTTTCTTGGATCACTCTAACGCTTTAGGGAACATTTCTATGACAAAGTTTTAGCTAATTGTAAGAGCTTTCAGATAATGTATATGGTTTATAGAGTTTAAAAGGATTTCGCAAAGTTCTGGACCTTCAAAATTGATATTTTATTTTTCCCCTATTTTTTGACGTTGGTGGCCATTTTAGTATGAAAGGCAGGAAAAACACACAACACACACTCTTAAAAGGAGTAGAAAGTGATTTGATCACATGCAAAAGTTATGGCCAATTTTCTAAGCACAAGTTTTTTGCAAAAAAAAGATTTGTATCTGGGTAAGAGACACCTAAAAAAATGCAATGAAAATCAGAAAATCAGTTGCACTAGATTTTGGTTCGAAAGAAAAAATGTCCAAATCGTTACAAATTTTGTATTCGGATATATGACACCCAGAAAAATGCAATGAAAATTAAAAAATATGAAACATGAAATATGGTCATAGCAAGAGGACAGTTCGACAGTAGTCAGATTGACAATATTAGTTTTGCATCATAGAAAAAATCTTCTGTCTCATATCCGGTGACTCTCCCTTATTTATAATAAAAAACTTCGTTTAGATCAATCAAAACACAAATTTTTGATAATTATTTGTTTAAGAGAACCCAAAACGAATTGAACAAAACATGATTTTTTTTTTTTGAAAAATAGCACAACTTTGAAGTGTCACAGCGTTGCCGAAACGGAGTATTTCCCTTAACTATTTTGTTTTTATTTTACTGATGCAATTACCTGTCGATTGATACCAATATTGTTAGGTTTCGAGTCAAAAAAACTTTGATTTTTGTCCAACGCAGTGTGCTGTGGTCCAATAAACAACTGTGCCAAGTTTCAAGTCCGCAGCAATTCTTTTTCTTTTGGATATTTAATTTTACTGTATTGAGCATATTAATTTTATATTGAATTTAGATCGAGGTCACTTTAGAAAATTAACGAAAACACAAAATGGGGCACATTGAAGCAGGTTTTTTTTCGTTTGTTTGTAAACAGTACTAACTTCTTTTGTTTTTAATCAAAACAGTATTCCCAGGTTTATATTACAATTCACAAATCACCAAAAAAACATATGTATGTCCAATGAAGTAACTGTAAACAAAAGGCTTATTACAAAATCTGCTCAAAAACTACTCTATCATATCAGGAAAATGTCATTTATTCCTAAAAAGTTGCTTTAAACTAAGGTATTTAATAACACAGGCCTAATTTCGATTTTAAAGTCGTATTTTTTTTTTTTATAGCATTTATTCTAGCCCTACAAAAATTTGAGTTTACGGGGCTCGTGTATCTATGCTATTAAGACATAACATTTTTTTTTTTAAATTTCTATTGGTTTAAGTTTACTTAACAAAATGCAATTCTTCTTGAGTTTATATTTTGGACTTTTACTATGACCCATTTGGCCGCACTCGTCAATAGCCATGCCCGTTTGTCTGTGGAAATAATTTTCACGGAAAAACTTGGTTAGATAATTATCAAATTCTAATTCGATGATATTTTTTGATACTCCTACTAAACCTTTACTGACATTTTAGATGTTTTTCGGTACTCCTTTACTTTAACTGAATATTGAGATGTTTTTCTTTTCTCTTGGACTTGAATTTTTATTTTTTATTTATTTTTTTTTGCATTTTTTTTTATGTTTGATTTTATTTTTAATTTTTGCCACATATGTTTTTTCATCAAACACACATGATTTGTCATCTTATTAAAAAAAAAACGAATATTCTGTTATTACTCAACTATTTACACATGTTGGCTTGTGTATTTTTAAATATTTTGCAGTAATTTTTAGACTTTGCACTTTAATATTTCAAAGCTGACGCTATTTGGGTTAAGGACTTGATGTTTTTATCTCGAAACAAAGTATGAACAACTTGTTTTCAACCACACAAATCTGGAATTTAGTAGTCAATGGAATTTGGCTTACATAATACAAGTAGAAAGAGGAGAAAATATATAAAAGACAAAAAACGAAGACGTTTGCTAACAAAAATATAATAATGGTCTGATGGAAGGACTGCAATGATAAACTTAAATTTGAGCTTTAGGAAAATGTTGTTGTAGGAATGTCTTGCTATTTAATACGATTCTTGAGAATGTTCTTGCTTTTGTTTTACTTAATGTTGGTAGCAAAACTGAAAATGTTAACGAGTATGGGGCACTACCCTGCTTCTGGTCAATTTGGTGCGTCCATTATAAAGAGATATTTTGCTTTTTGCCGTAAGCTGACAATTTGACAGCATCAGCATTATGTTGCAGCAGATCTTTATTAGCTGTTGATTTTTTTCTTCTTCTTTTTTTGTTTCGAATTCGGAGTTTTTTTTTTTGCCAACTCAGTTTTTTTTCCACAGCTATTATGTTTTTTAACACAAGAACATATTAATGGTTATTTATATATTTTTGGTCTAGACTTTTTGTTTTGAGGGAAAAGCTGATGAACGCTGGATAAAACAATGAGTCTCTTGTTTTAAGAAATGCTCTTGTGATTTATATACATACATACATACATAGGTACATACATATGTACATATTTTGCGAAGGAAAAAAAGAAAACGAATAAATGACAACAATAAAAAAATAAGTTATATTTTATTTCATTTATTTGTGAACATTATTTACATTGGCTTCTGTTATATACCTCTCAATTTATATTATGTGTCCTCTTGTATCCTTTTTTTATGACTTTAGTAAAGTTATGAAAAAAAAATGTATGACATTTTTCTATGAAATTTGAATATAAATTTCGTGGAATTTTTCGGTCAATGACATAGAATTTTTCAGTCAATGACATATCGAATATTTAAAAGGGGTTTGTTTTGCTTTGGCTTACAAATTGATTAAACTTTGATTACACCAGGGAATAAAATTTCAATTATAAAATCCAATTCAATCCAATTCTATCAATTCTACGAATATCTTAAGCTTTGACGGTATTGCCTTTTATATACTAAACGAATATGATGCTCAACAACAGTCAATTATATAAAAGATAACAAATTCCAATGCTCAAAAAAAAAAAAAAAAAAAAAAAAAACATATTGAATAACGGCATACAATGAAATGATGTCAATGAACTACGGTGTTAATGTTTAAAATCAAGGGTGTCGGCGTAGAACAAAAGTGAGCCAATTTTGGCTCGCCTACAACAACAAGAATATTTCAGTACAACAATCACAGAAATAATTTTTGTTGTTATATTTTGAGCTCGTCAAAATTTCGAAAGAGTTGAAAATCGGCACATATTACGACCAAGATATTTGTTATGGAAATATTATAAATTCAAAACCAAATCTTTCAAAATGTTGGTGCTATAGAATAGAATTTAGGGAGATAAATGTGAAAAAACGAAAAATTCTGCAAAACATTTTGGAAAAAAAAATAGGCCTCTCCATATTTCTACCAAACTTTCTTTATTTAATCAGTGTTATGTCTACTTTAAGCCCTGGGATTGCCTAAGTGCGCAAATTTACCTTTGACTTTTTTGTTTAATCTATATGATGGTACTTAATATTACTGTAGTAATTAGGCTCTGACCGTATGGTCTGAAATATATATAATTTTAAGTCGATGAGACACTGAGAAAAAAAAATACACGAAATAAAAAAAAAACCTATTTAAGTGAAGTGTAAATTAGTCTTAAAAACGAAAAATTTGGTTAAATGTTTTGGTAATTAAAAAAAAAATGGCCACTTGATATTGTATTTTCACCAAACTTTTTTTTTCAAATGAGTACTATGTCTACTTTAAGCACTAGGAGTGCCTAAGTGCGCAAACTTGACATTGTATTTTTTTTTTTTTTTCAACCTATTTGATTGTCCTAAAAATGCTATTAATATAAATTTCAAATCCAGGTTCCGAATATTTTTTCGAAATATTATGAATGGTTTTTGGGTAATTTCATTGCTTTGAGCTCTAATCCGGGTAACATAACGATCACAACACGTTATATTAATACACAGAAAAAAAAATCAATTATAGAAATAAAAATTATAAAAAATAAACCCTAGAAAAGCAATTAATATTATTAATACATTAAAATAATATAAATAAATTATATTTAATTATATAAATAGTATATATAGACAGCAACAAAACAAAAGCTTATTTAATCATGTTATTAAAAAGTACTCTCGCAACCGAAAAAGTACTTTCTGAAGAGTAAAAAAGTCCCCTCCAAAATTATCAAATATTATCACTGATACTTACTAAGCTTTATTATTATATTAATATTATTTATTTTATTAATACTATTAATATTATTAGTGCCTTAGAAATCAAATATTACACGTCTACTTAAAATTTCGTTATTGCAGATTTTTTCGTCAGTTATGGTGCAAGATATATTTCAGTTGTATGGGAGGTACCACACCCACTTGTCCAAAAATTCTGAAATATTTTTTTTTGTACTTTCCCATACCTAAAACATAAAAAACTGCAAAAAAAAAATAGTTTTTTCTAGCATGTACTAATCGCATCACTGTGCGCTGTTGCGAAAGTGCAAGTCTTTTTTGCAAACTATTTTGAGTTTCATGTCTTTAATGAATCCGATTTATTATGTAGATAAAATCCAGTACAGTGGGTGCGTATAGTGTTTCAATTAAGTTTCTCAAACTTATTTTACCGTACTTGTTCGATTGGTATTTTGCCTGTGCTATCTAAGATATGTGAAGCACTTAAACACTTCTGAACTTTTCTAAGGCATTTGATAGCGTTAATCACTACTTATTGTGTCAAAAATTAAAAAATTTTTTTAGATTTTGTGAATGTTCAGTCCAGAAGCTATCTTCTGGATAGATTTTAAAAAATAAAAGTAGGAGATAAATACTCCAATTACAAGCAGCACACTTCTGGGGAACCACAAGGCTCTATTTGGGTCTACTCTTCTTTAGCGTATTTTTAAATTATACACAGAGCAAAAAATGACCCCTAAAAATAAGAAGTTTGTCGTATTAACCTATTTTACTATGAATTCCTATTAAAAATAGAAAACAATATGAATTTTCCGTATCATTTCTATGTGGAATATAACATATAAAGATGTAAGTAACGTGAGAAACTTATTATTTTCTAGTTTTAAGGAGAAAATCGTTTAAAATAGTTTTTTTTTTTTTTTTTTTTTTTTTTGTTTTGATTTCACAGAACCCTTAGGTATTTATTTATATTGCTTGAAGAATGACGGCAGGACTGAGGCAGTTAAGAAAATACAATGTAAGTAATTTTATTCTGATATATAAATCATCTTTACCATCAACTTATTCTTACAGAATGAAATATGATGGGTCGTCATCGAAAAAGCTCCACTTGTTCATTAAATAGACGTGTATGGAAAACCTGGTAGCCGAATTATCAACACATAAAATGGAACAAAAGTAAGAAGATATCTCTATGGTTTTCATTCAAGAAGAAAGTCACATCAAAACCATAGAGAAAAACTAATATAAATTTCTGTTGCCATTTATATGAAAATCTTATAGTATTAAGAAGAAATCTAATTGTTTTTCCAGAAGATTTCTAATTAAATTAAGAATAAATCGTATTGGCCGATGAGATTTCTTCTTAATATAACAAAGTTTTCATACAAATGGCAATATAAATTTTAAGAAGATTTTCTTTATGATTTTGATGTGACTTTCTGTTTGGATGAAAACCATAGAGATATCTTCTTACGTTTGTTCTATTTTATGTGGTCGATTTGGCTCTGCGTATCTTTTCCGTTACCAAATATGTTTAAATGGAAGCTTAGGCTGATGACACACAATCGTATTTGTCTCGCCGTTTGGGACTTGTTGATGATCTTGCATATAGAGTTAATAAAGATTTGGATTGTATTTTAAACTGGGCTGAATCGAACAATCTCTCTCTAAATCCTGCAAAATCATATATTTTACCGATATCGTGAACACATCTTGAACTAAGTCGTTGCTGTTCCCCTTGTTTTCATTGGTGACCATTCAATTAAATTTGTTAATAAAACTGTCCGCCTAGGTTTCCATTACATCTCCTCACTAAAGTGTAATGATCATGTCAATCATGTGACGCTACGGTTTTTGCGAAGATCTGCTAAATACACAACTCAATTAATAAAAAGAAGATTAGTATTGAAACTTAAAGATCCATTTCTTAGTTTTTTTGAGGTTGTTTACATTAGGTTGGACACTACGTCACTACATAAGCTGCAAGTTGCCATCAATAATGCTACTCGATATGTTTTTGGTCTGCGTAGATATGATATTGGAATAGGGATCTTTTAGGATGATCTCTCGAGAACTATCTTATGGCTAGGAATTGTATTTTCCTACACAAAATTATTCACAAACAAAGTCCATCTAATCTGTATGAGAAACTTTAGTTCAGTGTGTCCAGTAGAAGCCACAACTTAATTGTTCCTAAATTTATGTACACAAATTCCACGCGTTTGGTTTTGTCAATGCCATTAGAATATGATATTCTCTGCCTCTGTTGAATCTGTTGCTAATTTTAACAACTTTAAGCGTTTAGTTACTACTCATTTTTCGTGATAAATTATTTCCAACAATTACTGATACTGATCCCATTAAAAATCCAAAAAGGCTATCTTATAATTACTATAAGTGTGCATATTAAATATGGTATTTATTGAAACTTTTATAATTTTGACGATAATTAATGTTAAGTAACTTGTTGTACGCTAAAAGAATGTATTTCTTATAATGATAACTTCTTAAATAAAATAAATTTGAGACAAAACAAAACAAACAAAATTAGGCGCATGACGTTGAATTTTGCCGACATCTATGTAAAGCGAAATCAAGTGATAGAAAATATAAAAATAAAAAACATACTTTCAAGGTCCATGTTAAATGGTTGAAATTTGAACATTATTACAATTTTTCAAATCAATATCCTGAACCAGCGGTTAGCTTTCCGTGGTCTTCTTATGCTGAACTTAAACTTCCACTTTTGCGATTTATGCAGCCAAATAAAAAAATTGTCCGTACAATAATTGAGTTTTCTGCCCCAAAAACAAAATTATAGCGCACGTAGAGACAGCTGAAGCAAAGTATATTGCGGAAGGTGCAACAATAGTTCAAGGTAAATTTTTCAGTTTTTACCAGAAAATCGTATTGAATGTAGAAAATTTTCTTAAACTTAAAGTCGCAAAAAGTAAAAAAGAAAAAAAAAATAAATTTTCAGGTCAAGTGTTAGGTTTGTTTTACACCTACATACATCCGTTATAAGTCAGTATATTTTTACTTCACGCAAAACAATTTTTCCACGCGAATGCATCAAAATAAAGTTTCACGAACTTAATGCAAATAAATGCGAAAAGTCAAATTCGAAATTGTTTTTTAAATGAATGAATGCATGAATGAAAGAAAGCAGCAACGTCAAAAGGAAATATGTAGTACCGACCGACAGAAGAAAAGATAAAAAAAGCAATAGCGTCTTCTTATATAGTATATATCTGTGAGATCAGGTGCCAAGTTTATACAACCTAACCACCCACTGTGCGTAATATACAAAATGTGTTGATGTTGTTTATAAAAATGTGTTTTTTTCTAACAAAACTCAACTGCACTTAACAAGGTAAAACGTTTCGTTAGACACGCGTGCTATTTGTAATCAAAAGATATATTTTGGCAGCATCTATCGAATAAATAGTTTAATGAACTTTGGTTGTTATCTGTTTTTTGACATTTTCGAACAATTTATAATAAAATAGCTAATAATTTTCATTTAGGACATAATTATTGATAAACTTTCAAGTGGCAAGCAACTTTTGCAGGTCAAAGACATCTTGGCTGGAACAAACATCACATTTTATCTCAGTTCATCTTAACCAAGCGAAAGCTGATTTGTCTTGTTTTAGCGCTTCAATAGCTCTGATTCGCTTTATAAATTTGATTTATTTCTTACGTGCAGCATACAAATAACAATAAATTCTATAAGAAAAAAACAGAAAATTCGGCCCACGTGAAACAAAAATATTGTTTATACATTAGGGCTGTTCAAAAAAAAAAAATTTTTCGAATTTCCAAGATATACTTTGGCATCACGATCTACATCATGACAGAATATCCCAAAAAATTTTTCAGATTTTTAAATTCATATTTAAAGGTGGCTCAAAGCAGAAATATATTTTTATTATATTTTTTTTAGCATTAATTATAAAATGTTGTTAAACAATTTGAAAAATTTGTTTTAGAGTAACTTAAAAACATTCATTTTGTTTGTTTTTTAATGAACTTTAAAACCTACGTTGTAATTTTGACAAAAAAAATTTTACACTTCTTAAAAAACGAAAAACTGCCCTAAGAAGGCGAAATTTTACGGTTTTTCAAAGAAAAAAGTCATCGTGCTTTAAACGAAATGAACATTTTTTAATTTACAAGATCTCATTCAAAAGAACTCTTAAAAACCTTCAAGACAAGACATGTTAAGACTTTTTTGGGCCAGCAGGCTCGATGACATAACGTTTGAAACATGGTAATGCAGCCCTGTGAAAGGCAAAACGCTTTTTACTCAAGAGGGAGGCATCTTACAAAAAAGTGCCCATGACATAAAATGCTTAGAATCATCCAAGGAACAAGCGTAAATTGTTTTTTTTTTTTTACTTAATTTTAGAAAAAAAATTTTTTTAACGTCATTTTTAATAAACTTTCAAAAAAAAAAAAAACAATTCACACTTGTTACTTGGATGATTCTAAGCATTTTATGCCATGGGTACTTTTTTGTAAGATGCCTCCCTCTTGAGTAAAAAGCGTTTTGCCTTTCACAGGGCTGCATTACCATGTTTCAAACGTTATGTCATCGAGCCTGCTGGCCCAAAAAAGTCTTAACATGTCTTGTCTTGAAGGTTTTTAAGAGCTCTTTTGAATGAGATCTTGTAAATTAAAAAATGTTCATTTCGTTTAAAGCACGATGACTTTTTTCTTTGAAAAACCGTAAAATTTCGCCTTCTTAGGGCAGTTTTTCGTTTTTTAAGAAGTGTAAAATTTTTTTTGTCAAAATTACAACGTAGGTTTTAAAGTTCATTAAAAAACAAACAAAATGAATGTTTTTAAGTTACTCTAAAACAAATTTTTCAAATTGTTTAACAACATTTTATAATTAATGCTAAAAAAAATATAATAAAAATATATTTCTGCTTTGAGCCACCTTTAAATATGAATTTAAAAATCTGAAAAATTTTTTGGGATATTCTGTCATGATGTAGATCGTGATGCCAAAGTATATCTTGGAAATTCGAAAAATTTTTTTTTTTTGAACAGCCCTATTATACATATCATGCAAAAAAAAAAACAAAATGAACAGACAAAATTAATTAGATTTTTTCTGGAATTTTTATTAACTTTCAAAAGATATGAATACAGTGGTACACAAAGTTCGTTCATTTTAACTATGTCCCACTGGGTTTGAAAAATTGTTTATGTTTTTAGTTATGCAAGTATTTTAGTATGAAAAAAATATAATTCTTTAATAGTTTTCACACTGGGACCGCATAGTGAGACCAGGCATTGCAGCATTTCATAGACACTAATTAATTAGCCGAGGCCAACCGAACTGGAAAAGAGAAAATCAAAAAAAAAAAAAAAATCCAACAAAAATTATTCTTCATTAGTTAGTTATATTATAATTTTTTTTTTTTTTTTTTAATTCATAAAACAATTATTTTATTTTATTTAAGAAGTAATACATTCTCTTATCGTACAACAGGTTCAGAAACATTAATTATCGTCAAAATTATAAAAGTTTCAATAAATAGGGGAATGTATCCGGGTAAAAAACACCTCGACAGTCGATTTTTTCTATGATGCAAAACTATTATTGCCAATCTGACTACTGTCGTACTGTCCTCTTACTATTACCAAGTTTTTCTGCCAACACCGCAGTGAAAAGATCTATTGCTTATTTAAGTTATACACCTCAGGTCGCAACTCGACTGTAAAAAGTTTTTTATGATCTGTTTCAAAGTGTTATATTTTGGATTTAATCAACTGGAAATGGGAAGTGTCATGCATTAGCGTTTAGTGTTTTATATCTACTTTGTGATACAATTTGTATGTATGTATGTATGTATGTATTCTCCTTTAACTCCTAGGAGGAGCATAGGGCCAATATGAAATCTCTCCATTTGTCACGATCCCTTGCGATGACTTTGATCTCTTGCCACGATTTTCCCGATTCTTGGATTTCCTTTTGTGCAAATATAAACAGTTAAAACATTACTTTTAAGATTTTCTTAAAAAGTGTCATGTATTCGGGTATGAGACCCTTTTTTTTCGAACCCAAATCGTGTGCAACTGTCAAATATTGACATGTGTGTAATGAAACATGTGTTAACGTATAGTTATAGTGTTTTTATTTCGTATTTTCTAATTTAAATTGCTTTTTTCCTTTCGAACCAAAATCTAGTGCAACTATCAAATATCAATATTAATGTAACGAAAAATGAATAAAAGTTTGTGCTAATACACAGTTATGGGGTTTTTATTTCATATTTTCTGATTTTCATTGCATTTTGCTAGGTGTTTCATACCCGGAAGCAAAATTTAAATTACTAAAAAAAAGTACTTAGAAAATTGGCCATAACTTTTGAATGTGATAAAATAACTTTCTACGTCCTTCAAAAAAAAATTGTGTGCATTTCTTACATTTTGAATTCTCTCATACAGATAAGATGGACTTTTTTTGTGAATAATTTTGTGCAGGAAAATACAATTCCTAGACATAAGATAGCTCCCGAGAGATCATCCTAAAATATCCAAAATCCAATAAGACACATGATCATATCTACGCAGACCAAAAACATATCGAGTAGCATTATTGATGGCAACTTGCAAAGTAACTAATAAATGGAACAATAAGTTGCATTACTAATCTTCTTTTTATACCCTACACCCAGGGTATATTCACTTTGTCCTTCCGTTTGTAACGCAGAGAAGGAGGCGTGGCAGGTATGGAAAACTATATATATTCTTGATCAGCGTCACCTCCTGAGTCGATATAGCCATGTCCGTCTGTCTGGCTGGCTGGCTGGCTGGGTGTGTGTGGAAATACATTTTTTGGGAAAACTGAGCCACATAATTCAATGAAAATTGGTATTCTGCCTCCGTCGTAAAAGTTAGCTCGGGGGATTGAAAATGAGCAAAATCGGTCAACGGACACGCCTACCTCCCATACAAAAAGTATATTCAAAATGCAATAATAAGAGCATTATTTGCAATAACAGAAGCAAAATACACATAAATACTAGGGAAGGTAAGTATAAGCTCTGAGCAAAACAAACAAAAGTATCAAAATGTTATACGGAAAGCGTTTTTCGAGATAACCCAACCAAATTACACTCAAACACTCGGATTTATAAATGCAAGCTATACGCAAGATCTGGGTAAACTCGGACAAGAGGGCGTGGCACCTCCCATATAAGCAAATGTTTCAAAATTATATAATGAAAGTGTTTTTTTGAGATAATCCAACCAAATTTCACTCAAACACGAAAAACATTAATCGTAAATTCTGAGCGTAAAGTAGGCGATGTACGATTAGAGGGCGTGGCACCTCCCATTCAAAATGCTATACTGAAAGATTTTTTAAGGAAAACCTAGCCGAATTTTACTCAAACACTCAGAACAGTAAATGCAAGCTCTACGCAAAATCAAGGTAAGCTCGGAGGTGAGGGCGTGGCACTTCCCATATAAGCCATTTGTTCTTATACTCTCCTAATAATATACTTGAAATACAGTGTAGGGTATTTAGTTTTTGGCCAGGCCAAAGATACCACCCTTACTATTTATTTATTGAGGTGTGTATTCAGCAGATCTTCGCAAATAAGGTAGCGTCATGTAAATCTTGCTTGTCACATGATTTACGTGATCATTACACGAAAGTGAAGAGTTGAGATTGAAACCTAGGCAGACAGTTTTATTAACAAATTTAATTGAATGGTCACCAATGAAAACAGGGGAACAGCAACTAGTTTAAGATGTGTTCTCGATACCGGTAAAACATATGATTTTGTCGGATTTAGAGAGAGATTGTTCGATTCAGCCCAGTTTAAAATACAATTTAAGTCTTAATTAACTCTACATGCAAGATCATCAACAAGTTCCAATCCACGAGATAAATACAATTGTATGTCATCAGCATAAGCATGCATTTTTACATTTTTGGTTACTGAAAAGATATCATTAAAAAACATGCTAAGCAAGAGTGGCCCCAAAATAGAGCCTTGTGGAACCCCAGAAGTGCGCTGCTTTTAATAAGAGTATTTATCTCCTAATTTCTCTTTTCGAAATCTATTCAGAATATAACTTCTTATTAACTGGACTGAACTTAGCTTTCAAAAAATCCAAAAAAAAATCTTTAATTTTTGACAAAATAAGTGGTGGTTAACGCTAACAAATCCCTAAGAAAACACGAAGGTCATCTAGTACCTTTAACATGGCTGTTGAATAGCTATGCCCAATACGAAAACCTGATTATAATGGGGAAAGCAGTTGGAATTTATTCAAAAATTCAGTTATTCGGTAATGTTAAAGTGCTTCACATATCTTAGATATCACAGGTAAAATACTTGGACTGTTAGCAGATGGTTTTTTACGAATCAGGTTTACAACATTCACCTTCCCGATTTGAGGAAAACAAGTGGTTATAATACAGTGATTGATAACATGCGTTAAAGGGCCAAGAACATTCGGTAAAATAAGTTTAAAAAACTTAATTGAAACATAATCCGCACCCACTGCGCTGGATTTAATCTTCATAATACTTTTATACACATCGAATTCATTAACGACATGAAACTCAAAAGAGTTTGTTGTGCAATTTAAAACATTAACACCAGGCTGTTGGCTACTTATAGGATAAGAAGAGTTGCTTTGAATGCAAAAACCATTTAATAAATCAGGATGAGTTGAAGATTCATACTTATCATTCGTGTGAACACCTAACTATCGGATATTTTTCCACATTTTTCCACAATTTCCTGGTCGGTATTGCTGCATTAAGCTTGGAGCAATAAAATTCTCTCTTTCAGTCGGCCACTTTTTCCATTTAACATATAATCTATTTCTATCATTAAAAAGAGACTTGACTCGTGGAGTGAACCATGGACAAGAGCTTTTCTTTCTTTCTCGGCTGGGGGGGGGGGCTGTTCGAAAAATCGAACAATGTTGGTTTTGAAACTGAAAGATTTGTCACAATTTTCTACAAAGGCTACCTGGCACCTTTAGTGACCAGAGATTTATTCTATTACACTGGACGGTTTTTATAATATCCGTTTAGTGTACGTAGCAACCAGGACTTCCATTAAGGTTTCCTGGCACTATAAGTAACCGGAGATTTACATATCTACTGCACTGGAAACTTTTTTATAGTAAACAGATAGTGTACGTTGTAGCCATAGCACATTTGGGAATATGATCCTGCCAAAAGATCAAGGATAACGAGATCCTAAGTCTATCGCTGAATAAAGAATTCAGCTGGACGAAGAGCCAGTGCGTATTTAAATGTGAAAAATTAAAAATTTAAATAAAAATTGTAAACCGTTTTCCAGAATAATAAGTGAAGAAGACCAATAAATAAAAATAATTTGTAATTTTTGTTGATGTACTTAATAGTTGGTGAAATTTGGGGAAGTTTCTTAGGCTCATTTTTAAATTCAAAGGAACTAATGAAGCAATTCCAGGCACATGGGGCATATCAGATAAAAGGAGCAGTTTTCATATTGGTACTAAAACTATGAATAAATATTGAATTTCTTGGAAAAAACAATGGTTCTTTGAAAAGAAGTGGGTCAACTTTTCAAATTTTATAGCTTGTTAAAATATCTCTGTAATGACCTTAATATTTTCAAAATCTATGCAGTGGTTTTCCACTTATACTGGTTTTTCAAAAAGCAGTTACCTGAGCTCTTAATGACTATATATTGTTTTAGAAATGATGGCAAATCCGACCCATATCTACTGATAGTGATCTTAAGTATCAACAATGAGATTTCGGATGTTTTTGTTTAACTTAAGTTTCTTGTATTTTCGAAGCATTTTCTGTTTATGTAAAAGTTAAACTAAAGGTAGATAAAGAAAAAGCTCACGGCAGAAAAAAAACAGACCTTAATATTTTCTACTCCAAAACTGACTGCCTGCTTGATTATTCATGAAAAAATTATGAAAACTTTCACAGTCGCATAAATTTAAAAACGAGGTTTCCAGAAAACTGCGATAGGCACAAAAAATTTATTGGTTCCGCTTGTCTATAAGCATCAACATTCTTCACCCTAAATTTGTTTCTTTTTTTTGGTTTGTTGAACGATCCTGCTCCAAACATTTAACGACATCACATTATAACAAATTGTAACAGATTTAAGCAGGTGAAAGTTTTATAAATACCCATATGGAAAATGTGTCGAAGATTACCAAAAAATTTTCATGTACTGTCTTATAAGATATATGCTAAGAGAAAATCAAATGTCTTGACATTGAAGACATTTCCTACTGAGTAATATTTCGAATCGTGCGTAAGGAGGATGTTTTCTTCAACTTCAGCCACAAACATATCCTGTTTACCTTTGGAAAAAATTAGCACCAGAATGCGCAAAATAAGCAACTTTTCAGTTAAATGTTAAAATAAACAGGCAGACAGCAACAGCACCACACACTCAAACATAATGCAGCCGGTAACATGGTTGATATAACGTACGAGTAGTCATCATGCTTTATTACACGCTAAGGGGCGCCAGATGAGGAGGTAAGTGCGCTGTGTTTGCCAATTTAAAATGGGTTCTTTCCCTTTTCTTTTGCTAAAATTAACGTCAAAGTCGCAGAAAATGCGCATCATATTTATTTGGCACCTTGGTTCGTTTTAAGAAATTTTTTCACTTTTTTTCGCAAACTTTTTGCTGTTTGTTAATTTGTATGATATTTAATGGGTAAAAATGTTTATTTCTTTTTTTTTTTTTTGGTTTTTGTATGCTTCATACATCAAGTATTTTAATGAAATGTAATTATTTTCTATTTAAAGGTGTGTTAAGTAGTTCCTGAAGGAATGAACGAAAGTTAACTCAAAGTAAAAGTAATATTTGACATGGCATATTAATGGCCTATTGACTTATCTAGGCTTTTGCCTGAGTTCTCTTTTCGCGGTGTATTACGAAAAAATTTAAAAGGAAAATTTTAAACCTAAAAGAACAAAATTGGTCCCAAAATGTACCAACGAAATCTTAACTAAGGAATTGGTTGATAAATTGGCTAAATCTATGGTATGTATCAAAAATGAGACTGAATTAATTTTTGTGATATTTTGTCAAATCAATAAAGCTAATAGTAGGAGATCCGGTGAAGAAATTACTACCCTCATCGGCTTTCCTAATGAAATATTTTTTTTATGCAATAAAATATAGAGATAAGCAAAACTTACAAAAACATGAAGAAAAAAGGCTCTATGCCCCAGTCTAGTCGGTTTTTTAAAATGAAGTCCCCATCCAATTTTATATAAAGAATAAAAAGCAGAAAATTTCATACAAAAAACTTGAAAAATGTAGATGTCTAGTTGTAGTTTTAACCCGACGATATCCTGACAAGGATGTTTTTAATTAAATATTATTTAATACCATTTTTGACCCAAGCTACGCTCAAACTCTTTCTCAATAAATTTGGTGGCAATCGAAAGCAAAAATCATATAGAAAATGGCGCTGTGTGATTGGCATCCTTTATCCTGGCAAGCATACCTGCCAAACAGGTCTAAACTGCCGTAAAATTATAAAAAGACGCAACTCGTTTTTCATAGTTTTGAGAAAATCGAAATTTTATTTTTATTCAGAAAAGGCAGCAACTTCTCTTTGTTATAAAATTTATTTAATTTTTCATATTTTTGTATGGAGTTACTGCCTTTTATGATTTTAATTATGAAAAATATGAAAACAGGGTGTAATGCTTACATTTCTTTATTTGCAATTTGCAAGAGAAGTGGAAAACGTAAAAAATTGGCGATTGGACTAAAATATAGATAAAAAATTGCTTAATCCGATGGAGAAATAAAGTTAAAGAGGCCGTAACTTAAGTTGCGGCCTTATATATTTTTACGGCAGTAAACATTACTGTGTGTGTGTGTGTCTGTAGCATTATCACTGAGAAACTGTTCATCCAATGGAGCTGAAAATTCGGCATTGAGTGTATTTCAGGTACGGGAAGGTTTTTGTGCTAAGTACAAAGGTTGCCGAAGGTCACCCGAAAGCTTCACAGTCAAAACGAATAGTATATGGGGGTTATCGTGAATCAAGATTCCCGGGGAATTTTCTTAAGCTGCAATAGAGAATGCACGGCAGTCTGAGAAAATTCCCCGGGAATCTTGATTCACGATAACCCCTCTATGTATACTAGAGTGAAAACATCTATAGAGAACTATCAACAAGTTTTAATGGATCGTTTTCTGGGACACCCGAAGATTCCCGAAGGTCACCCAAAGGCTTCACAGTAACTACAAAGGATACATATGTAGGATTTCCAATTTCAAATAAAACTCTTTTAACTAATTTTATTAATTTAATTTAAAGGATCAAAAATACAATGAATTCACTTGTGGCTTCCACAACGACGACTGTTCGTATTTTTTGTCAAATCAACAGTATCATCATATGGTATACGCACGCAATAACAACAAACCAACAACAAAGAACAACCGTCATGCAAAATACATAGCAGCCATATGATTTTACTGTCGCTGCACAACTATAAAAGGGCAATGAAGAATACAAAAGGAGGCAGTCACAGCCAGCCGTTCAATGCGACAACATCATTATTAAATAAAAATAATATTGATATTTTTAAAATTGAAAGCCAGAAAGCAAAAGTGCAAAGGCCTCGTATTCCTAAGGTATTCCTAAGGTAGTAAGTAGCTAGTGTATCCTTAAGCCTTCCTGGGTAACCAGTGCTACTCGCCACATCAAATGCTTCCTTATAGTATTTATACGGTGTGTGCTGACATTATGTGCCTCATCGAGTACTTCCTTATAGTTCTCATAAGGTGTGAACAGTTAGGTGAAGGGCAACCAGTGCTACTCGCCACATCAAATACTTGCTTATAGTATTCTTACGGTGTGTGCTGACATTATCTGCCTCATCGAGTACTTCCTTATAGTGCTCATAAGGTGGGAGCAGCTAGGTGTATTCAAGTGTAGAGTATTCCTAGGCTAGAAAAGTAGTTAGTCACGTATCATAAGGCTTTACTGGGCAACCAGTGCAACTCGCCGCATTAAATACTTCCTTATAGTATTCATACGGTGCGTGCTGACATTATCTGCCTCATCGAGTACTTCCTTATAGTTTTCATAAGGTGTGAGCAGTTAGGTGAAGGGGAAACACTTCCTTATAGTGTTTCGATAGGTTCCTGGGCAACCAGTGCTACTCGCCACATCGAATACTTCCTTATAGTATTCATACGTTGTATGATGATATTAACTGCCTCATTGAGTACTTCCTTATAGTGCTCATAAGGTGGGAACAGCTAGGTATATTTAAGGGTAGAATATTCTTAGGCTAGAAAGTAGTAAGTAAAGTATCCTAAGGCTTTCCTGGGCAACCAGTGATATTCGCCACATCGAATACTTTCTTATAGTATTCATACGGTGTGAGCTGTTCTATCTGCCTCGCCAAGTACTTCCTAAAGTACTTATAATGTGAGAGCAGTCAACAAAGAAGCTATCAGTATTTCAAAGGAGCAAGTCGGGGAAAGGAAACCAAGACATTAAAAAAGGATTACCTGCCTCCTCAGGATCATTGAGGAACGGATCATCAGAAGTCATCGGAAAATCGACGCAAAATTAATAACCGAATAGAATTTTAGAACTAAATAAAGAATATATAAGCTATATGGGTGATTCTCAGATAACTGTACTTTTTGTGTCCTCTGGCAAATTCACCTATATAGTAGGCTTTTTTTTCACAAAAAATTACGCTATAAGTTAGAAACTATGCTTTTCTAATAGAGCGTATCAATTTTACCACCAAATATTTATTGGTCTACTTTGAAAGTTTGCAAATATACCCCAAATGCCACAAACGTGGCATGTCCTACCCCTACTTTTTATACACAAAACGATGAAAAACGACAAAAAAAACGGAAATAGAACAGAAAACAAGTTACTACACATATTAAGTAAATACTTAAGGCTACAATATTCTGAGCTCATCTGCAATTTTAAATAATTTTTAGAGGGCACAATTTCGAATTGAAAACTGTCCCCTAGTTTTGGAAAAAAAAGATTTCTTGAAAGCATTATGCTACTACTGCATAGTGCTACTGTTTCAGTCAATAGATTGCAATACATATGCATTAGTTTTGATCACTATCCATCACCCAAAGGTCATCATGTCAAGACGAGTCCAAAAAGAAATCTGTTTGCGTTTTATAGGGCAGTTTATAAACAAAAGCAGTTTTTTTTAAAAATTATGGTCACAAACGTGGCACTCGGCACTCCCAGGTAGTACATTTTATTTTATGCATGAAACAATTTTTTTGTAGGATTTGCATACATGACCCCAAATTCTTTCGGAAAAATCTTGAACTCAAAAGCGTGCTTTACCATGAGCGATAAACTACAAAAATGTCACAAACGTGGCACATCAAAAATGTCACAAACGTGGCACTTTTTATCAGTCTGCAAAAAACATATTTCGATATAAAGTTTGAGTATACAGATGTTAAGTTGAAGGCTATTAATTATGTTTTTAATACAAAAATTTTTCTACAACCATCAGAATCCTGAGTTATCCTTGCTCAAAAGTGAAAAAATCACTGTTTTGACATCTACTTAAAGCTATAGAACAAAAACAACAACAAGTAAAATTAATTTTTGTCAATGGATTCGAACCGCCAAATTTATTGTCAACAAGACATAATTTACCGTTTTTCAATTGCATTCCCAGCTTTCGAGTTATAAGCGTTTAAAATAAGGACATCTTTCGATAACATATAAAAGATTATTCGAGACCCAAAAGTTACAAAAAATCAAGTTTTATTATTTTTAGTAATAACACATTTAATTAAAAAAATTACGTGACCTTGCAGACCATAATCGCATAAAAAATGACAGTTCTATGCTAGATTTAGTGAATGACCCTACTAAACTATTGCTTTGCAAATTAACAGAATCAAAATTTCATCTGTTCATTCACTAAATCTACAATAGAGCCTTATTTTTTCATCCGGGTTTAGTCTGCAAGGGCTTAAAATTTTTGTGATGAATTATATTTTTGATAAAAATAATAAAACTTACCATTTTTGCTAATTTTTCGGTCCAGAAAATACTTTGTGTGTTATTGAGAGGTATCCTTTTTTTAAAGGCTTATAACTCGGAAACTAAAATATCATTTATTCGTTAAATGTGGTTAAAATACTTGAAAGTCATGATCTTTTCCTTTAAAATCTAATTTAAATTATGTTTATATCTTCATGCTTCTAAGAGATATCGTAGACCGAAATATTGGCTAAACGGGTTTTTTGCACTTTTGTGTCTTTTCAGGTTAGGATATCTTTGACGAAAAAAAAGATATCAACATAATTTAAATTAGGTTTTAAAGGCAAAGATTAGGACTTTAAAGTTGTTTATCAGATTTAACGAAATTAAAATTTCTTTTACATTTTAAACATGTTTAACGAACCCACCATTTTCGGCTTTTAGATTAGAATATCTCAAAAACTATACACGATAGAGCGATTCTGGGGTCGGATTCGAGTGAAGCATCGCAAGACACATCGAATGTGATTATTTTGATTTTTGTTTAATGTAGTTAAAAAAAAAATTTTATTTTTTTGTATGGGAAAATGCCCCAATTGGAAAAGGGATTATCTTTAAAAAAGCGCCACCTCTATAATTTTATTTTTTGCATAGAATAACTTCTATTGACATCTATAATAAGAATTTACAAAAAAATCTGAGGTACATCAAAATTTTATTTAAATTCTCCCACAAGCACCGTGAGTGTGTTTACACAAGATAGCATGAAGAAACTTGCAAAAATCCAAAAAAATTATCTGCCAATTTTACAACTCGAAAAAGCACAGTTATCTAAGAATCACCCATATGGTATGAAACGAATAAATTAAATTGGAAAAAAATATAAAAATAAATTTTGTAACTAAAAGTTGAATGTCTTTAAGTCTGACCCTGGACACCAGTGAGCTTACCTCAGCCCTAGATAAAAACAAACTAAAACTAAACGTGGACGTGAAAGTTTCAAGCCGCACTTTGACTACATACCAATTCAGTGTTGGTTTGATTACAGTTCAGTAATGTTGAATTAATGACAACTGAAAACAAAATGGTAGCCCAGTCAGTAAAGCAAATGTCAATAACAAATGTTTGAAACGTTAGAAGCGACATTTAAGCGAGTTTAAATAAACTGAACTTAGTTAAATAAGGATATCTATGGAAATTTAAATTATTTTGTGATTTTCTTTGCATCACAATTTTAACACAAAATGTACTACAAATATTTAAATTCTGGTCAGTAACAATTGTAAACTCACTTTAAATTTCCTTGAGTTGAAAAAAAAAATTCAAAACAAAGTTTTGTTCGTAGCAACTATCAGGTTTTTTTACTCAATCCAAAACTCATCAAAAGCAATAAACTCGTCACCTGCTTAACAAAAGAGAAAAAAAATCTTTCAAATACTTGCACAACATTTCATTAAAGTCACTTAAGGAGAAACTAAACTTTTCATGAGCAACTAAACGTATAATCATCAGACGGTCAATGTGATCAAAGGATTCAATGACATGAAGTAGAGGTAAAGGTATCCTTTGCTTGTGCACATGAATACATACTTACTTCAAAGTTGAAAACTCTCGAAGTGAAATCTGGTCCTCTTAAGAAAGTTATTTTCACGCAGAAGTTTATTTTAGCAGTTTATCGATGCCACTTCGTCATCTTTTTCGATGCGGCAAATTGTTGAATCGTTAAAGAGGTTTTTAGTTTATTTTTTACATGGGCGTCAAACGAATCAAAGTTTAAAAGATTTTAGTTTTAAGAACTAAAGCATTGAATAAACAAAGAAGGAATATTTTTTATTATACAATTCTGGTCATATTTTATATAGCCGTCCACAGAAGGAAATGACTTGAGATCATATAAGACGTAAATTAAAAATATTGCAAGATTATGACACTATTGCATATCTTTGAATGGAGTTCAATGACCTCATGAATTACTTAAGCGAAGTGAAAAGCGATAATTTCGGAAATGGTAATGAAGTGGATAATCTTCACAAACTTTAACCGAACATTTGCTAATTTAAACTGAATTATCTTTTTTGAACTAAGTATAACATTCAACATGCTATAAGCTCAGAAATTTTCAATATTTTTGCTCGATATTGATGTCCATCAGTGCGGAATTTTATCTTTTATTCAGTATGTTCAAAATTTCAATTTTGACCTATGGCATGTTAAACATAGTTTTGTCGGACAGTGTCACATTAATCCAGTGCAATCAAAGCAATACTGAGCTTTCTTGCACTGTAAACAAATCAACACTGAAATGCGTAATCGGTTGCGACATCAAGAAAACTTGGATCAAAATGCTGAAACTGCTTCCACTGTTCGATATTTCTTATCGTTCACAGAGCAAAAAATGACCCCTAAAAACAAGCAGATCGTCGGTATTAACCTATTTTACTATGAATTTCTATTAAAAATGGAAAACAATCTGGCAAGTTCTGAAATCCGATTCACGTCGGAATCGGAATGAAAGCAATCTTTAAGAGCTCCGCATTTCGGCAATTAACACCAAATCGGATTTATGTTTCGACATATCAAATAGGAACCATAAGTAAATTTTATTTGTTGAAATACAAATCCGATTCCATCTAATTTTTTGCAAAGCAGTGCTCTTGAAGATTGCTTTCATTCCGATTCCGAAGTGAATCGGATTTCAGAACATGCCTGAATATGAATTTTCCATAGAGAAATTTCAACGAGTTTGCTTAGAAAATCTTCAAAAAATTTCAAAAAGATTTTCGCATGGTAACTTATTAATTTCTTGTTTCAAGGAGAATATCGTATAAAATGTTTTTTTTTTTTTTTTTTTTTGATTTGACGAAACCTTATGTATTTATTTACATTTTGCATGGAGAATGACGACAGGAATGGGGCATTAAACAAAAGATAGTGTAAGTCATTTTATTTCGTTATATGAATCATCTTTACCATCAAACAAAAGTAAGAAGATTTCTCTATGGTTTTCATCTAAAAAGAAAGTCACATTGAAACTATGTAAGTATATAGAAATCTTCATAAAACAACCTTCTCTATGAAAATCTTTTAATATCAAGAAGAATTTTTATTGTTTTTCAAGAAGATTGCTCATAAAATTTAGATGATTTCACATAATTTTCAATAAAGTGAAAATATTGTTTCAAGAAGAAATCGTATTGAAAACGATTAGATTTCTTCTTAATACTACAAGGTTTTCATATAAATGTCAAAAAAATTTTAAGAAGATTTTCTCTATGGTTTTGATGTGGCTTTCTTTTTGGATGAAAACCATAGAGATATGTATCTTCTTACTTTTGTTCTATTTTATGTGGTAGTTTTTGCTCTGTGTTCATTTCAGCCACACCACGGCAATATCGTATCAAAGTATGTAAATCTAACGCTCAAATATGTTAAAAAAAAATTCCAAATTCAATAGGATATTTTATCACAAAAATTTGTTTTACAGATTTGAATCTAATATAATTATAACTAGAGAGGGTGTTACCTTTGGCCTGGCTAAACATTAAATACCCTTCACTGCAGTGTTTCCAAAAATTTTGCTTTATGGAAGGTGCCACGCCCTCTTGTCCACGTTCACCCAGTTTTTGCTCACAGCTTACCCTTATTGTTTGGATGAAATTTAGATGGATTCAAGAAACTTTTCCAGTATAGCATTTTGGTAGTATGGGAGGTGCTACGCCAATTTTACCCTGTTTTTGCTGGGAGCCTGTATTTACTGTTCTTAGTATTTGAATGAAATTTGGTTGGATTATCTCAAAAAACACTTCTGTTATAGCATTTTGAAACCTTTGCTAATATGGGAGATTCCACGCCCTTTTGTCCGAGTTCACCCAGTTTCTACACAGAGCATGCATTTATAGTCTTTAGTGTTTGGGTGAAATTTAATTGGATTATCTCAAAAAATAGTTTCAGTATAGCATTTTGAAACTTTTGCTAATATGGGAGGTGCCACGCCCTCTTATTCGAGTTCGCCCTGTTTTTGCCCAGAGCTTGCGCTTACTATTCTTAGTATTTATGTGTATTTCGGTTGCATTATACTTTGAAGTGTTCCACGGAAATATTCTACAAAAAATTTCACTAATTTCATATTTTCATATAATTTTTATTTTTAATTTATTTCCAATTTTCTAAATACCTACGCGTTTTGCTTTATTCTTTTTTTTTTTAATTGATTTATGGCCTTTAAAATGATCTCAGCTATTTTGAATGAACACCATGCTTGAGCGACAGCTGTCAAAACTTTGCTAATTCAAACATCAATAAAAATACTCGCTCAAACTGTTGTTGCATAAAAGTTTATTGGGGTGGCTTTTATTTTATGAAATTTTTACAGATGACAGTGCATTGACCTCTTTTATCATTACAAGACAATAAAAGATATACGAATATATTTCTAGGATTTCAATAAACGTTAAGAACTCGTGATAAGAGAAGAACTCACGAGAAATGTCATAAAAGAAAACAAACATTTTTGAAGCAAAGTTTTTGGATTGGCCAACGCACATATGGAGAATTTCTGATTTCTTAAATTTTTTTGTATAGTACCAGCTGAGGCTGTTTATCAACTTCACTTATTTTTCCTACGCCAACATTTCTCTCGAACATACTGTCCCACTTTGTATGGTTCCCATTCAAAATTTCGATAAAAGTATGGATTCTGCCTGGGAATCGCTTTAAGTAATGGAGAAAGGGATTGGTATGTTCGCGAGAAATATTGGGGAGGGAAAAATAATGATGGCCGATGAATATTTTTAAAAAAATTTATATCTGTTGAATGGCTTCATAAAAATCAATTCTACAAAATCATGAAGGCTGGTATCAACCAGTTCTATAACAAAAAAAGTCTTAAAGAAAATTTATGTACAATATATGCCAAGCAAGATAAGAATCATTTTCGTTAAATATATTGAGAATTATAATATCTGAAGAAAAATAAAAAAAAAATGGAGTAGGTCTCTTACAGCATGTTTATAAGATCTGTAGTAAAGCAAGTGATAAGATTTCCAATAGGTCAGTTTTGAAAGGCATCAGAGCATGTTTAAGATATCTTAAAGAAGGCAAGAATGAAAGCATTATTATCAGTATGCATTTAAAATTCTCTGACTATAGCAATCTATTAGATAGAGTCGAAATTTAGAGTCATCCCCACACCGCTCTAAAAGTTAAAAGGACTCTTAAAAACGATATCAGCATAATGTTTTTTTTTTTCGTAACGAGGAAAACCAATGTAACACTTTTAATTCGTCCGAAGGCCCATTTTGGCACAAAAATGGATATCCAAATTTACTTAAAAATACATATTGTGTTCTTGAAAAAATGTTAGCGTATAGATACTTAATATTCGGTTCCAAAAATCAACTTTTTTACTCAAAACATGGTATCTAACAAAAAAAAATTTTTATGTGACCAAAAATGAGTAGAATTGTCTAAAGTATAGGGGAGATGTGTGTACCTTGGTCCGAGTGTACCTCGTTCCAAGTGTCGGTAGCCACTCAACAGTTGCACGTGTACGATAATGTTCTTCTATGGAATTTTCCACTCATACCGGTGACTCATATTAGTAGACTTCAAACCGTCAAGCTGTATGCGTGTATAAAAAGTGACGGAAAAAGTGTATTTTGTGTGTAAAAATTTGTTTCTGGAGTAAACTACGAAACGTTTTGTGAGAAACTTACTTGAAATATTTCAGTTTTAAAACATCAGGAAGGAAGTTTAGTTATTGTTTTAAGCTTTTAGTGTGTTTTAGATGTATTTTCATTAATATATGTTATAGGTGTTGACAGTTTTTAAAACATACTGCCTGTGTGTACCTTGAACCTATGCTTATTGACCAGCGAGCCTTTATTGACGGGCAGCCAGGAAGCCATAATCGCCTCTCAATATAATATTATTATTATTATTTACGTGTTTAATGTATTTATTTGCAACCATTTCTGTTTAATTAATTGTTTTTTACTAAATGCACTTTTTTGTGTCATAATTTTAGTTTATGATTAATTTTTTTTTATTGAAAAAAATTTTACTTTTGATTACATAATAGATGGTTCTTTCATAATTTATTACCTAAATACAATGCATTCTCTTTTACTTATAATAGTCCAAGGTACACTTGCATGGTGTACCTTGGACCGTTTGAGATTGCAACCGAAAAAGTAATATTTCTACTCAATTGTAAGACATAGAAATATCATTGTCACCTCATTCGATGCTGCAAGCATTGTAGAAATATAACTTAATGAAAAAACTAAACCAACTTTTTTGGAAAATCCAGGACATTAAAAAAACTGAAAAGCGGACCAAGGTACACACATCTCCCCTACGTGTAAAGTTTTTCAGAATTTTCTTCTATTTTTTACATCCTACACCCAGGGTATATTCACTTTGTCCTTCCGTTTGTAACGCAGAGAAAAAAGCGTGGCAGATATAGAAAAGTATATATATTCTTGATCAGCGTCACCTCCTGAGTCTATACAGCCTTGTCCCTTCTGTCTGGCTAGCTGGCTGGATGCAATATAATTCAATGAAATTCGATACAGTGAAAAAATCAAACTTTAGAAGTATTTTTCACAACAATGAAACTAAAATACACACAGATACCATGAATCGTAAGCGCAAGCTCTGAAAAAAAACTGTGCATATTCGTTCAAGAGGGCATGGCACCTCCCATATAAGCAAAACAGTATACTGAAAACGTTTTTTGAGATAATTTAACTAAGTTTCACTCAAACACTAAAGCCCATAAATGCAAGCTCTTAGCAAAAACTGGACGAATTCGGACAAGATAGCGTGGCACATCCCATATAAGCAAAATTTTCAAAATACTGCAGTATAGGGTATTTAATGTTTGGCCAGGCCAAAGGTAACACCCTCAATAGTTTTTTTGTTTTAAAATTTTTGAAATATTAGCTGTGTTTCAATGGTAATGGATCTGATCCAGATCAGATCTAAACTCATTGGAACGCTCTCGGATTCAATTCAAAAACTTGGTGGCATTGGTATGAAGAAACATAAATGTCAATTATTGTCATTGAAAAAACATTGGAAAATTGTGTATTTTATTAAGACAACAAAATTTAATGATTTCTTAAGTATATTTATGTTCGAGTTCTGGGAGCAACGGTTGACTTTAGCCTTATGTTCTTTCTCAAACATAATTCTGCCATAAGAGCGCTGGCAAATGATTAGAGCTATCGATGGGCTTATGTTGTACATTCGTGCGTATATTTTTATCCATTTGTGCTTTTCAATAAGATCTAGGGCTGCATTCATGTCCAATAAATTGAGGTAATTTTCGATTATCGTCTTCCTCTCAGTTGTTAATATTAAATGAATCAATAAATCCGAATCAGATCCGCTGCCATTGGAACACAACTATTATAAAACGCCTCAAAAAATTCTGAGAAAATTCTCACATATACTTAGGACAGTTCTATCACTATGGGCCTTTTTGGTCTATGTGTGGCTAATTTGCCGCCACTTAAACCTAGAACGGTTCTAAACATTTTTTAATTCTGCTGAATGTCCATTTTGGCATAAAAAAAAAGTTTTTTGCTCATAACTTTATTTTCTTCACAGAATGGTTGCCCAAATTTACATGCAAAATAAAGATTATATTCTTGAAAAAACTTTGTCGTTAAGAAATTATCATTTTTTTTTTTTTATTGTCGCGACATGTCGTATAGAGAATATTCGGTTCCGAAAATCGATTTATTTACGTTTTTCAATTACGCGCACAGAAAAAGGCATTTTTACAATACTAAAAACCAATTCATCTTACGAAAAAAGCGTAAGTTTTTTCAGTATTTTTTGAGACATTTAATAATTCTTTAAAATAGGGTCAAAAAAAATAAAAAATTAAAAAGTTCTAGAAATTCTGCAAAAATTCACACGCATTCTTTGGATGATACCTATACTACAAAAAAAAATATACAATATATATACTCTATAAAATAAAAGAAACATTAGTTTTTATGTGACAATTATTGCAGTAATTCTCAGAATTTGAGTTTATCATTCAAATTTCTATTGAACAAATTTTCAAATTTTTGAGCTTTCGCCAAAAAATAAAAATATTTCATCTATTTAAAATAAATATCACCTTTAAAATGTTAAGAAGAACCACTCTAATGTCCACAGTTCATGTGAAAAATTTATTAAAATGCGTTTATATTTAATATAACGACGAAATGTTCATATGAATGTTCATGTGAGCTACAGTAGCACCCATTAGATGAAAGGTGCGAAATTTTATAAATTGCTGTCAATATTACGAATAAAAAAAAAGTCTGATGTCTCTTCAATTTATATCTTATTGCTCTTATACAGTTATTAGCCGTGTTTCTTTTGACGCGGGTATACAATTGTGGATATTTTTAAATTGCGATAACTCATGAACAGTGAGTCGCACAATAAAACTCTAAGGAACTTTTTTATGGAGAATCACGTTCTCTACAAAAACTTATCATTTTATTTTTAAAAAAGTTTCTCTTTTAGGAGTAATTCTATAAAAACTGGTTAAGCGCCGATAAACGGCAAAAAATCATTTTTTTTTTAAATAACTTGTAAATAACTGAGTCTAAGCTTAGTCTTAGAAAGGAAAGCCTTTTGTGAAGTAGGGCTCCTATGTAATTTTACAATATGTTGGGTTCCTGGACACAGCAATTTCATTGGCAATGAGAATGCTGACGAACTTGCTAGGAAAGGGTCTTCAACTGACACAATTTCCGAGACCTATATTATGAAACCACTTGCATTAATTAGAGCCAATATTGACTCAAAATGTATTTTATGGACTAATTTTAGATAGTCTAATTTAACAACATATTCTACGTCAAGGGCGATATGGCCACTTTATGACGCAAATAGAATACGAAAAATTATCTCATTAGAATGGCAAACCTTCAGAACCTTAATTGGTGTCATTATAGGGCACTACTTTGTATGTAGGCACGCCTCAAGGTTGGGGCTTACCGACGTAGGTGGTCTTTGTAGAAGCTGTAAAGATTCTGATGTCGAAGAGTCCATTTTTCATTTCCTTTGTGAATGCCCAGCGTTGGCTCACCGACGTTATAACGCGTTCGAAAGTCATTTTTTCGTCTCTCTTGAAGATATCGCTCAGAAGAGTCCCAAATCCATTTTGGAGTTATAAAAATTTCTAAATGGTTCATATAGGTTGACAACGAAGTTATATATCGGGTATACGATGGGCCCAATAGCGGCCTAAGTTATGATAGCAACTGCTATCTCCCGCGCTAACCTAACCTAACCTAACTGTGGGGATTCCTGAAAACGTGTTAAAGCCTCTAAAACCTCGTAAACTCGTAAATGTTGTCAAAATCAATACGAAATTTGACAGTTTTACGAGTAAACGAGGTTTTCGAGGCTCTTACACGTTTTCAGGAATCCCCTCACTATTTTTTTTTTACAAAAGATTAAAATTATTTGTAGAGCATGTGGTTCCCAATGAAAAAGACCTTTGGAATTTTTATCGCACGACTCACCGTTCATAAGTTATCGCAATTTGAAAATTGCCACAATTGTATATACGCGTCAAAAGAAACACGGCTATTATCTGAAAACTTTTGGAGTATGAAGTTAGACGTCGAAAAATGAAACATCCACCGTCAGCGTCATTCGTATGATTGATGCTGATGATGGACGTGAGTATAGGTAAACATAAGACTATGTAATTCTTTTTAATGTATTTAATTTTTTTCATTTTACAAATTTTTTCGCAGGATTTGTTGACTTAAATGTTTATCTTGTATGCGGCTTTTAAATTATTTAATCAAAATTGTATTGTTTTCTAAAAATGTGTGTGCTTAAGAGTTCATTCGCTTTGAAGACTTTGAAGATTGATGTTTACTTATGATGTAAGTATTTCATAAACAATGACTTGCACGTAGACCCATTCGAATGTGACTTTCCCAACAAAAAAAAAAAGTTTGGAAATTAAGTTGGAAGATTTTTTTAAATTGTTAATCTTAAATTGTTTTTGTAGGTAACCCAAAATTGGCTCACTTTTATTCTACGCTTTATGTAAAACGATTTGCAGCAAACCAAAAGCTAAATATCTGCCATGGAGGAATATTTTGCAGATCATTCTGAAAACAACTGTAGTGATAGCGTCCATTATTTAGAGGATCTTTGGAGTGTAAGTGCTTTGAAATTGAGCGAAATTATACGGAAAATTAAGTCGTTTACAACAACAGATATTGTTTTTTTATTTCCGTGCCATGAACTGTGCTATTTTATTTTCAATCCTGTGTTTATACCAACGTCATTTTGTCATTGTTTGTGCAGCATTTGCATTTTGCACAGAGTCATAAGTTGTTGCAAATTTCATTAATTCTGTGATTTATTTTTAGTTGTTGAATTTTACATATTGATGTTGCTTTGTTATAAATAACATTTTCCAGCTACTGGATGTTTAATTATTTATTTATTTATTTTTTTTTTTTTTTTCGTTTCTCTTCAGGAAATTGTTATCTTGTAAAAACAATGCAATTTATGAACGCTCAAAATATGATAATGACAATTTCTGAAGAAAAGCAAAATATTTTGCATACATCCTTCATGAATGGGTTATGACGTGGAAATTATATTATGGATTATTTTAAGATCACAAATAAAAATAAAAAGAACACCAAGCAACAATAAAGTTTTTTTTCTTTTTGTATGAAAATCTACACAAAATAAATTTAGGTTGTGACTTCAAAATTACTCCCAGGCTTTCAAATTTCAAGCTGCATTAGGTTAGGTTAGGTTGGCGGTAATTGCGAAGCGCAAAAACCTCATATAGGCCGACTAGGTCCATAGCGTTACCACAAACTCCCTTCTGTTAGGAGAATAGTATTGTTCTGGCTTCATGATTTCCATCAATTTCGAAGGTTCCAGTTTTTAAAGCGAAAATCATTAGTTTTGATAGTGGTATTCCAGCTACTAAAATTTGACACAAGATGGAAGAGTGTGCAGATTTCAAAAACCCTGTCCCGTAAGTTACCAACTTTACGTTGGATGTATCTACATGTTTTGTATGGAAAACTTTTTTGTTTACACTCTGCTTCAGAAGATTTTGGAAACTTACTCGGTAGCTTGGGATATTGATTTTAGAAACAGCAAATAATTTTCAGGTTACAATTATACCACCCACATACCGTAGACCCGAAAGTATGCTATTTTATATAGTATTTTCTATTACTTTACATCGCAAAGTTACACAGTGGTATGGCTTAGTACATGTTTTATAGAAAACAGATGGAGTGCTTCTTTAGCAATGAAAATTTGCATGTTACAAATATAACCGTGATACTTGCTTATGTTGTAAGCTCGTATTGAAAAACACATGGTCTTTTTCAGAAAATTGATGAATTTAATGATGAGCAAGAAATATGTCGATGTTTTTTTTTACTTATATTCAAAGAGAAGATTCCCACCTTCTATATTTTTTTAGTAAGAAGACGTAGTCAACTTAGTAATTTTCTGAGGAAAATTGCAAACGCAGCATTCCCTAGAGCCATTAATTTTAATCCAAATAATTTTTTCTATCAATAAATTACAAAATAATATTTATATCTCAAAAAAATGCAATAAAAATGACAGTGACAAAAATAATATATTTACATACACCACTGAGTTGCATGAAAAAGTTAGCCAGTTTCACACCACCTTTAGGTGACTTCGGGTTCGAAGCAAAAATTTGAGTCTCATGAAAATGTATTAATGGCACGTTTTTACTGTAACATTTCTCTATAAAACTGAATCATAAGAATTTTGAAAATTATATTTTTTCGTCAAAACACCACTATGCTTCATGCGCCTTATAGACGGAGAGCCAGCGGCTGACTGACCTAGGTCATAGCATCACGTCTGAAATTTTGTGGGTGTTCTTCTAACACAATAGTAGGTATGAACATTTGGTTTATTCAAATCTTACACCAAAATGTTTTTGTAGAATTAACTCCTAAGGGCTGTCCACACGTACAGTCTTACCTGCGCAAACCTAGTTCGTGCAAACTAGAGAGTTTGCGCATACTTTTTTTATTGCGTCCATACGACACAGGCAAGTTTCTGCAGTTTTCAGTATACTTCATTTTCATAGCAACATGACGTCTAGCAAAAATTTTATTTTCATTTGAATTATTTTTTTCTTTTTCATATTTTCCATAATAGATAAATTAAAATTGGTGAAAATTTTCAAGACAGAGTTATCACATGCAATATAAATGCATTTGAAGAGTGAAATTTAAGTGACAGATTGAAGGTACGCAGTCCACACGTTCCAACTTGCCTGCGCAAGCTTAGTTTGTGCAAAAAAATCTTTGGAAATTCAAAGAAAGCACAGGCCGCACTTTTCGACTGTGCAAACTTGACTTTTGCTGTCTATACATACAGACTTACCTGCACAAATCGGTTTGCGCAGGTAAGTCTTAAGGTAAAACTGTACGTGTGGACGGCCCTCTAGCAAGATATTTGCAAAAAAAATTATTTTTTCGACCTTTAGCACCCGATATCTCACGAAGACACTATCTTCCTAGAACAAAAGCTTATACCTTCTATTGGTAAAACATCTACAAAAAATTCTACTCAATGATACTAAGACGTATGTGAGCCATCCGCTGGCTCTTAGTGTATTCCTTGGTTTGTTCTATTTTGTTTCAAATTTCCAAAATTATATAGCATACTTTGAGGATTTACAATAAAAGGGTGATGTGTTTGAAATCTGAGTATTTTTTCTATTTTTATCTTTACTTTATCAAGATCCAGAGAGTAGGGGGATGTGTGTACCTCGGTCCGAGTGTTGGTTGCCACTCAACAGTTGCACCTGTACGATAATGTTCTTCTATGGAATTTTCCACTCATACCGCTGACTGATATTAGTAGACTTAGACAGTCCAGCTGTATGCGTGCATAAAAAGTCACGGAAAAAGTATTTTTGGTGTGTAAAAATTAGTTTTTGGAACAAACTACGAAACGTTTTGTGGGAAACTTACTTGAAATATTTCAATTTTACAACATCAAGAAAGAAATTTAGTTATTGTTTTAAGCTTTTAGTGTTTTCTAGATGTATTTTCATTAATATATGTTATGGGTGTTGACAGTTTTTAAAACATGCTGTATGTGTTTACCTTGGACCTATGCCTATTGGCCAGCGAGCCTTTTTTGACGGGCAACTAGGAAGACATAATCGCCTTTCAATATAATATTATTATTATTATTTACATGATTAATGTATTTATTTGCAGCCATTTTGTTTTTTTTTTTTTTTTTGTAAATGGACTTTTTGTGTTATAATTTGTGTTTTTGATTAATTTTTTTTGTTTGTTGAAAAAATTTTACTTTTGATTAGGGGAATGTCGTCAGGGTTGGGCCACTGTCAGGTTTGGGCCACTGCTATTTCTCGTATATGACACGTGCTGCCATCTGTGTTATAATGTCGAATTATTGTTCTCGATGCCAGAAAAATTTTTTAAGCATTACTTGTCACCGGGATTGTCAGTAAAAATGTTTGTGGCTTCGTGTAGTTTTCGATAGCTCAATAAATTTTGTAATAGCAGTGAAAAATGACTCGAAATTTGCAAAAGAACACTGCCACCGAAAAAGTAAGTATATATATCCATTAAGGGGTGAACCATTATCAAGTTCCCAAAGGGAAAATTCGATTCCCTAACCTGTTCACATGTACTATTGAGTTGTCGAAAAACACGCTTGTCGTCAGGGTTGGGCCACTCGTGTAGTCAGGGTTGGGCCACTCGTGTAGTCAGGGTTGGGCCATATCAATTTTTATTTAGAATCAGTAAAATAACATCACTGAATCGGTTTTTCGGAACACAGAACATTAACATTACTGTTTTGGATTCCCCCAGAGTCACGAACAGAAAAGTAGCGAGTTCTATGGGCAAGCACGAGAAAGCAACGAGTGAAACGCACGAGAAACTATCGACTTCTTCTTGGAGTTTGACTTCTTCGTCTCATGAGTCCACCCTTTCTACGATTTTGTCATTGGTCGGGCCTCTGCAAGCGGCCGCAACAGTGAAATCTAATCGGCGCCTTCCGATGAAAAGCACGTTCTTAACCTCCCCAGAGAACCGCGAATAGTTACGTAAATAGCAACAGATGCGCGATGCTTCGAAAACGCCTAAAAAAGTCTGAATCGAAATAATTCAATCGCATGCTTTGAATGCAAGCGAGACGTGCACTTGAAGTGTCAATATAACAAAAAGTTACTATGTATGCCCAAATTGCGATTCAGATTAATGTTGTTATGGACATTTCTCATCGGAATTTTGTATAATCGAATAAAAAACAATAAAAAGTTTCATACATATTCATTACACACTATTTTAGTACATATTTCATCGATTTTTGGTGGTGGCCCAACCCTGACTACAATGGCCCAACCCTGACTACTTTTTTTTATAGTTTCGTCAATAACTCTTTTTTCCAAAAAAGCAGCGAGTTGTCCCAAAGGTATGTTACAGATAAAGGTCCACACTTTTAAATAAAACAAATAATTTGGTAGTATTCAAATATATAAAAAAGATACAGAGGAAAGTTAAGAAGTGGCCCAACCCTGACGACATTCCCCTACATAATAAATGGTACTTTCATAACTTATTACCTATAAACAATGTATTCTCTTTTATTTCTGATGGTCCATTTGAGATTGGAACGGAAAAAGTAATATTTCTACTCAATGGTAAGACATAGAAATATCATTGTTACGTCATTTGATGGTGCAAGCATTGTAGAAATATAACTTAATTAAAAAACTAAAGAAACTTTTTGGGAAAAGTATATTGAAAAAACTAAAAAGCGGACCAAGTTACACACATCTCCCCTACTTGATCCATTCTAAAATCATTTGAATCTCAGAAATTTATCTTTTGTGAATTGATGTTTTTCGTTGTTGTACAGTGCAATCATTTGCGCCTTGACATCCACTGACAAATTGAATGTGTCGGAGCGTTGTTTTGGCTTAAATGTCTCATTAATACAGTCATAATAATCATAATTAATTGTGAATATCATTCGTAAATTGCTGATAAGTTATTGCATTGCTCAATTTATTGTCATTTTAATAAATACATATGCGTGAATTGAGTGCAAAGGGGTTAATAATTATATATGCAATACTCGCTATTTTATATAGGTATGTAATATCCATTATTTTATTATGATGGAAATCATACGATAGTATTTTTTGTAATCATGTTTAATGCAGTTGTTTTTAGAAAAATATGAAAGTTTTGAACACACGTGCCTATGAAAGTAATTGTGGATTTTACATTTGTAAGTACAACTAAAATAAAGCTCTTGTATTGAGAATCACATTATATATGTTTATCAATTTAGTAATTTTGATAGAATATTTAATTTAATTAAATAAATTAAGTTCAAATTTTCTATTTTAATTGTACTTATTTAAACATTTTTGGAAATTTTTCGTATACATTGCATCAATATTTATTTATAGAACTCACATCCTCATCACACATCACTCCTTCTAGAAAGTCCTCGTTAACAATTTGCTTGACTCTAAAAGAAAACCTAAAGTTTAACATAAAAACTCTTAGTTAGGGAGCTGGTGACAGACGAAAATTATGTGAAAACATCGTTCGGCAGGAGGAGACAATTGTGAAGATTAGAGTAAATCAATCAATATAAGCCATGTCTGCCTATTATTTGTTGCTGATTTTTAAAATGGCAGCTCCTTAAAATTGTAAAAAATATTGCTGTGGTATATAATCATTTCGCTTGCCATATTCAGCCAGCGTCTTTCAGGCAGAAGTTTTTGCCATCCTCGAAGCCTGTAAATCATTAGGGAATAATGCCACTTCCGGAAAAGTGGCAATTCTCTCAGACGGTCAGGCAGCTATCAAAGCACTGAATTCAGCAATAATAAGGTCTAAATTGGTGATTGGTGGGGGACTGTAAAGAGAAGTTGGTCAGGCTCGGACGTCGGTTTGATCTTACTCTCGTTTGGGTTCTAGGCCATATGGTTATCGAGGACAACGAAAAGGCTGACGAACTTGCAAGACACCGTTCCCCCTTAACGTCACCAGTGCGGTGCGGGTAAATACCCTACTAGGTCTAGTAAAGAAGCGGATCTTCTCATATTACTAAGCCGAGGCCAACACTATTTGGAAAGCATTGACTACATGTAGGATAACCAGGTCAATCTGGCCTTCATATAGCAGTTCAAACACTATGTATTTATTTACTAGCTAATAACCATATTAATATATCAAGAATTACCGCAGTTTGCACTGAACACTGAGCCATCGGCAAGCATGCTGAAAAACTAGGCTTCCCTTTCAACCCCTTTTATCGGAGTTGCTTAAATGCAAACGGTCAAGAATCTCTTTTACTGAGTGAATTTAGTTAGATAACCCAAAAAACGTTTTCAGTATAGCACTTTGAAGCTTCTTCTTATATAGGAGGTACCATGCTCTCTTGTCAGGGCTCGCCCATACCGTTCCTAGTAATTAGGTGTATTTTGGTCGCATTGCCGTGAAAAATTCTCCTAAAGTTACATTTTGAACATATTTTTCGTATGGGCGGTAGGTCCATCGACCGATTTCACAAATTCTCAACATATCGCGCTTATTTTAACGAAAAAGGCATTGTATCAAATACGATCAAATGATCTTGCTCCCAAAAAATATTAAAATGATTTCAACGGACGGACAGACAGACGGACATGGCTATATCGACTCAGGAGGTGACTTTGATCAAGAATATATGTACATCTCTATACCTGCCACGCCCCCTTCGCCGTGTGAATAACAGAAGGACAAAGTGAATATACCTTGGATGTAGGGTATAAAATTCACTATATTAAGTCATTTCATTCGTCTCGAACGCCCTGAGGATGAAAATATAAGAGACAGAAACTTTGCGTGCTGAGTTTTTGGAGACAGACGATTTTTAGTATATGGTTATAGGCTGGGGTGTATTCTGCTATGGAAATTCAAGCAAAACTAAGTTTGAATTTGGATAAGGTAAATCGCTCTCACAAACCGAAATAAAAGGAACCCGAAATCGCCATCCGATCTGCTCACATTGACTGCAGCACGAAAATTGAATAACAGAAAGGAATGAAAGAGACAGAGTTGAAACTCTTGCATTTTTTGATTTTTTAGCATGTCACACCGGTCTGTGAGACCGCATATTAGCAATGGAAGGTTAAAGCTTGAACGTGGTTTTATTTTTCACCTTTTTATTTTTTTTTTTTTATAGATAAACTTTTAAGCATTTTTGTGTTAATTCAACACACAATTGTAGACCGAAAATGACTTCTATAGGTTAAGTGGTACTTTTTTTTTGGCCTTACCCTTAGTCTTTGAAGTGCTATTTTGTGGTTGTGCATAACAGTCAGCAATTTAAACGGGAAAGATAAACAAATTATGCAATAATAATAAAAATAAACACGCACGATACAGCAGAATGACACACCACACAGTACATGTCCCCATCGTTACTGTACGAGGAATATAATGACAAGCGCGCAGAGCTACAAATGATGCGTATGCTTCAGAGTAGATATCCTCAAAGTGTGCCAACTAAGCTCCAACACATTAAATGTTTCGCATCACTGACGTTTATTGGCATGATCGGTAACATAACAACTGGTTATGGGTGTCCCGCAATCACTATACCATGTTTATCTCTCTTATGCGAATATGTTTGCACCAAGTATATAATAGAGGTGTTTTAAGAATGTATGGAGATCCTTAGTAACAACATTTTGATACTTGACACCACTCAATTTTGTGAGGTTGGAAAAAAAAATGAGCTTGCAAAAAAAATTTTGGGGGTGGGGTGAGGGTAAAGGTTGGCGCATCGAGGTCAAAGATGAGAGAAAAGAGAAAAAATTTACATACAGCCCTACAAATGTTTAGGGGTCACCTCTAGAGGGGTCAAATGTATGGCCAACCGACATTATATTTTCCCCCCCCAACATTTTTACCAAGCATACTTACCTCTATCTCTAACCCCTAAGGGGGCCCCAATACAAAATTGAAATTTTTAGAAAATCGTTCCCCACCACACCTGAGTGCCCCTAGAAGGGTCAAATGTATGACTGGTCCCTAATATTTTCTCCTCCCCAACATTTTTTTCCAACATACTTACCCTCTATCTCTGACTCTTTAGGGGACTCCCATACAAAATAGATGTCATAGACATGAAAAATATGGGAAGGAAATCGTCAAATGGGCCCAGAACTGCCCAGAAGTCACTCCCAGAGGAGTCAAATATATGACCGACCCTCATATATTAGCCCCCCTCCCATACAAAGTTACTTTTTTTATATAAAATGCCCCCACTGCCCTAACTGGCCCACAGGTACTCCCAGAAGGGTTAAATGTATGACCGACCCCCATTATTTTTTCGCGACCTATATTTTTCCACCACATACTTACCCCCTATTTTCAACCCTGAAAGGGGCTGCCACATAATTTTTTTTTTAATAAATTTTCCTAGAAATAATGGGGCTCGGTAATACATTTGACCCTTCTAGGGGTACCCATGGTCCATTTAGGCCAGTAGGGGCCGTTTTTAAAAAAACCGTAACTTTGTATGGGAGCCCCCTTAAGGATTGGAAATAGGTGGTAGGTAAGCTGTGAAAATTTGGAGGGGGGAAAATGGGGGTCGGCCATATATTTGACTCCTCTGGGAGAGACTGCTGGGCAGTTATGGGCCTATTTGACGATTTCCTTTTCATATATTTTATGTCTATGACGTCAATTTTGTATGGGAGCCCCCTAAAGAGCTAGAGATAGAGGGTAAGTATGGTGGGAAAAAATGTTGCGGAGGAAAAAATATTAGGAGCCGGTCATACATTTGACCCTTCTAGGGGCATCCTGGGAGTGGTGGGGGTCGATTTTCTAAAAATGTCAATTCTGCAATTTTGCATGGAAGCCCCCTTAGGGTTTAGAGATAAGAGGTAGGTATGCTTGGTAAAAATGTTGGGGGGGAAAAAATAATGTGGGTCGGTCATACATTTGAACCCTCTAGGTGGCCCCTCTTGTAGGGCTGTAAGTAAATTGTTTCTCCTTTTCTCTCATCTTTGACCTCGATGCGCCAACACTTACCCTAACCCCACCCCCAAAATTTTTTTTGCAAACTCATTTTTTTTCCAACTTCACTAAATATAGGGGTGTCAAGTATCAAAATCCAAAATTCGTGCACTAAAACACCCCTAGTATGTAAATACAATGTTATTATGTTGCTCATTATAAAATTGACCGGAGAACCTTGAAATTTGGTTTTTGCTTTATTTTAAAATTTATTTTTTTTTTTATTTGTTCTATTTTTGTTGTATTTGACGCACTTCTTTGGGCACATTTCAGTTGGTTGATTTTGGCATAATGTAACGTTGCATTAGCTTTTTTGTGATAATTCTGACTTTTTCATTTAACCGTTTCTGATAGTGAGAATTGCATTCATTTAACACAAATATATATTTTCCCTTCATTTTGAAAAAAAAATTGAGTTGGAATTTTTGGAAGTTTATTATTAATGCTGAAAAACAAAAAACCATCATCAATTCTTGTGCTTTGTCAGAAATGGAATCTTCGACTTTTGCGGTAATGGCTAAACTGGGTTACCTTTGAAACCGATGCAAAAAAACTACAGACTAAGGATTATGCAGATGTTGTAGGAGTTTTTTTTTTTTTGGAAGACATTAACTGATTCAGAAAAAGTTCTGGGAAAAATAATTTCTGAGTTCTGGTAGATCGCGAAAAATTTAAATCAACCAGAAGATAAGCTAGCATCTGCTTCTTCACTACTTTGAAGAACATTAAAAGCAATCTAAAGTTAATATAATCTAAAAATTAACAGTTTAAGAATTTTTTGGCCCAGGAGGAAATATGTTCATGAGAGCACAGATTATATACATAGGTAGCGAATAATTCTATTAAATAAGAGTTGAATTTTTTCACGTTACCTATCCAATGCAATAGATCAAGACAGAGAACAGTAGAGCATGAACCAACTTAAGTTTAACGCGTTAGGGCAAGTTCAAATTTAGGCTATACAATCTTCGAAGCGTTAAATTAATCTAAGAGCTTAAATAATTTATGTGGGTATCTAAAGACAGCTTGTTATCAATTTAAACTCCCAAGCATTTTATTTGATTAACGAAAGTAACATTAACATCATTGATTTTAATGGAAAGGTTAAGGTTATCGTAACTCCCCTCATAGTAAAAGCAATTGTTTTTGTTTTGTTGCAATTAATATTCAAGTGGTTTCTGGACATCCAGCCCTAAACTTTTGAGATGTTAAAGTTTACCACAGCACTCTAAACATCGAGGAACTGATACTCGCCATTCAATAAAATCTGAATGTCATCCACAAAAATAAAAGGGGTACATGTATTCCAATCCAAACAATCAACAAAATCGCTGTGGAACTGGTATAGAAATATGCTTTTATGAGGTGATAACTCCTAAGCTATAACTCAAATGAAAATAGTTGTTATATAGTTTCATAAGATATTTTTTTAACAATAAAACTGTTCTCAGTTGATATTTGTTTGAAAAAGTTAGTTTAAAGTTGCTTAGTTTTTAGTTTTATCCAGCTTGTGTTGCAGTATTAAGTATAAACAAGTACTTTTATGATAGAACATTTTTATTAGAAACATATTTTAATGGATTTTTTTTAGTTTTCTGAACTTTCGTAACTTATAACACTTAAGTAAAATTAAGTAATAAAAAGAAGACTATTGTTATTCAATTTCATTTTTATTGAAAATCGTAAAATAAACAATGTATCTGGAAACCATAAGTTAAATATTTTATGGGACAATTTAATTTGTGTTTTTACTATGGTGCAGCAAATTACAATTTATGGTTTTTTTAATTAGAATTCATACTCGGATTGAAACAAAATTTCCAATATCATGCGTAAGCATAAATAATCTGTATTTTTTAACATTTTCTTTGAAGTTATCTCTATAACAAATTGTCAGCCTCTTGACGAAGAAATGAAAAATCAAAACGAATCCATTAACAGCATTGATATTCTACACTTTTGTTTAAGACTCATTGCGCTTAAATTTGCTATATGGAAGTCATGGAAAAACTTAATACATGAAAAAGTATATACTTATATTCTTGATCAGCGTCAATTCCTGAGTTGATACGTATGTATATAACCTGCCTGTCTAGCTGGCTGTGTGTCTGTGGACGTGACGATTTTTAACTTTATTTTGTGCTTTGATTTACATCCACTAGGTGGCCAAAAAAAAATTTTTCAAAGTAGAAAAATATAACTTCCATTGGTTAGAAAATACAAGGTTTCTAAAAAATCCAAATTTCCCACGTGATTTATAAGAATATTATTGACCATGTCTTGATAAATCTTAAAAATTAAATTTCCCAAAAAAAAATATTTTTTTTTCTTAAAATATTTTTTACGCAAATCTTTTGAAATGTGGATGAAAAACATTAGTTTTTTAAAAGATTTCCGCAGAAAAAAAAATTAAAAAAAAATTTTTGGGATAATTAAAAGTTTTCAATATTGAAAAATGGAAATCAAAATAACACTTAAAATACTACAAGAATGCGAAAACAAAAACTTAGAAAAAAAATTGCTTCGATTTTGAACACTCTGAAGATCCATGCCCATAACTTCCAAAAAAAAAAAAAATTTCTCAAATTTTTATAAAAATCTCAGAGCCCACCAGCAAATTTCGAAAAGTTGAGCTGGAAACGGTCACAAATGCTAGGGATACTAAGGTGCAAGCTCTTAGCTAATGCTAGGTGAATTCGGACAAGAGGGCGTGTCACCTTAAAATGCTGTACTGAAATAGTTTTTACATGTCATCCAACTAAATTTCACACGGATACTTAGAATGATAAATGCAAGCTCTAATCAGAAACTTGGTTGATTCGGACAAGAGGGCGTGGTACCTCCCATATACTAAAGATTTGCTAAATGATCTAATGAAAGTGGTGTTTCAGTTAATGTAAGAAAATAACTCACAGCTACTAGGACTGTAGTGCAAGCCTTATTTAAGGTAATGAAACCAAATTCCGCATACTTCGAATAATTAGCCCAAAGTCTGAGCAAGAACTAAGTGAGTTTGTACAAGAAGGCGTGTCATTCAAAATGCTGCTGTGAAGCGTAGTTAATTTTTGGTCAGGCAAAAGGCAACCTTTACTAGTTTTTTTGTTTACTATATTTTAAAAATATAGAATCACATAGAGAAAAATGAGTACAGAAACAAAAATGTAGCAAATCTGTCCTTTTATTGGATTTTAGCTAAACAACTAACCAAATTTTTGTGGATTTTTAGATAAATTGGAAAAAATTTTTGAAAAATACAAGTTTTAGACAATTAGATCTTAATTTCAGTAGTTTTGGTCAAAAAAACAATTTAGGACTTTTTTTTATAAAACCTCTTTCCAAAATATTCAATGCTGCTGCCTTTGATTTTCCTATGAGTTAAAAAAAAAAATAACAATTTTGTCGAATTTTTGAAATCTTTATTTGGGAACCCTGCGCTTAACCCATGTTGGCCCAGAGGGGTAGTTTTCTATCCCTAAACTAAAGAAGGGATTTCTATGAAACTAGAAACACTAAAAATTATTTGTTGATATATATCTGATCTTTGTAATGTTAGCTATGATTTATGTATAACAATGACCTTGGGTACACCACGCCAACACTGCCCCCTCACAATAACAGAAAGTCTTCAAAAAAATACTACTATTAAAATATTTTAAAATTTAAAATGATAATATCAGTACTCGTTTCATGTGGCCAAAGGATGGTACTATCAGGTTTTGAAAAAATAGTTCAAATCGGGATTGCCATGTCTGAGATATCCGATGTATCTCATTTAGTTTGATCGAAGCCCATTAATGTTCCTGTAATCCATGACCAAGTGACCACATGGCCATATTGCGCACTTCAAAGTTAAATGCTCAAAAGACAGCTACTTTTCACTTTAAAAAAAGAATATCTCAAAATTCTCAAGCGATATAACAGAACTGGTAACAGCATCTTTTTTAGCATATTTAAAACCTTCAGAATTCGGAATCAGAACATAAGTATATTGCTCACAAAATATGGCGTCGCTTTCAAAAACGTCAAAATTATCCGAAAATTATATGAAGCAAAACACGCCAAGTGTACCAGCTAAAAATTTTTTTGTCTCCGATTTCGCTCAAATTTGGAAATATGGTAGATCCGGTGTGCAAGAACAACAATCAGGAGGATTTGGTCCTAGTACCATTTGTTATTAAAATACAGCGTGTTGAAGTTGGCGTTTTTAGTCATTTTCACGAAAAGGGTGTTTTTTCAAAAAATTTTAGGTTTTATATATGCTAAAAAAGATGCTGTTACCAGTTTTGTTATATCGCTTGAGAATTTTGAGATATTCTTGTTTTAAAGTGAAAAGTAGCTGTCTTTTGAGCATTTAACTTTGAAGTGCGCAATATGGCCATGTGGTCACCTGGTCATGGATTACAGGAACATGCATGGGCTTCGATGAAACTAAATGAGATACGTAGAACATAAAACAGTTTTTGAAACAATGCATCAGTTTAGTGTAGTTTCTTTTTGCTGAAAGGATTTTATCCTTGAAAATAAGGACTTTCCATACTATGAACCATATATGGGCACCTGTCCATGGACCACTGAAACATAAGTGGATTTCAATGAAACCAAATGGGATCCATAGAATATAAAACAGTATTAGTTTAGTTTCTTTTTCCCTATGCCAGAATTTTGTCCTTGAAAATAGGACTTTCATACTAAGAACCTAATATGGCCACATGGTCATCTGGCCATGGACCACTGGTACTTAAATGAATCCCAATGAAACCAAATGTGAACTATAGAAAAACAGTGATTGAAAGAATGAATCAGTTTTGTGTAATTTATTTTGCCTAAAGCCAGAATTTTATCCTCGAAAATAAAGACTTTTCATACCAATAACCCAATATGGCCACTTGGTCACCTGGCCATGGACCACCAAAACATAAGTGGATTCCAATAAAACCAAATGGGATCCATAGGATATAAAATATAGTTTAAAACAATATATTATTTTAGTTCAGGTTCTTTTTCCTTATGTCGGAATTTTGTACTTGAAAATAAGGACTTTTCATATTATGAGCCCAATATGTCTACTTGGTCACTTGGTAATGTACCCCTGAAACATGAATGGATTCCAATGAAACTAAATGGAATCTATAGAACATAAAGTAGTGTTTGAAACTATTTATCAGTTTAGTGAAGTTTCTTCTTCCTAAAACCAGAATTTCACCTTTGAAAATAAGAGCTTTTTACACTGATGACCCAATGTGGTCATGGAATATGAATATGCGCTAATTGAACTGGGTAGTTATCAGGTGAGTGGGTTCCATTGATCATAGAACAACATTTAAAACGACATATCAATGAAACTTTACAATTTTTCAAATAAACTTGAAAAAACTTTACAAAAACCGTTGTGTTCCGAATTGAGTATATGTACTGGCCCAAGAGGTAGAAAACTGTCCCAACCGTAACTCGAAAACCATTTTAGATATCCAAAAAATTCCAACAAATTTTTCTTGATTAGGCCCAAATTAGCCTGTGATCTTAAATTCACAAAAACGGGTGTCACTTCGGGATGCATAAATTAGCTTTTACCACATTCTTTAAGCTATTCCAATATATTCAAGGTTTAAAGCATTTTATTGCACACAAAAACTTTAAGCAACATCAACCATTCGCGTGTCAGTATCCTAGCAATGGTTAACCACAAAGGAGCTTTTTTTAGCCAAACAACAAAACATTCAGGTAGTATCTACTTTACTTTATTTTTACAAATGAAACTTAATTCCTGAAAACATGAAACCACAAATGTTTATGGGTCGTTTAAATTTAAGTTCATTATTTCTGCGAAAATTATCAGCTGTCATTCAGTGGTCACACTCAATAAAATGTTGTGGTTTTTGTCGTCAATTTAATGTCAATTAATTGATTCATTGAACAATGTTCAAATTTTAATGATTTTTTGGTTCAATTTACGACATGGGCAATAAATCTCAACCGACTTAAGAGTACAGGATGTCAAATATAAAATATTTATGTAGGAGAGTTATGGGTAGCAATGAGGAATTGTTAACTTTGCTTTTGTTGGTAAGGAAATAGCAGAAAAGCGATAGCGGATAGTTCACGTTAAGGATCTAGCAAACAATTCTATGAAATGTCAAGTTTATTGAATGAATGGGAAAAATTTTCACTGAGAAACAACGTTTTTTTATCATCAACCAAAACAATCGATATTGCAAAGAAGTTGTACAAATATTCCAGATTTCCCCTACATATTACATGTGCTGTCATTTTAGGGTGGGCCAAAAAACATTTTTTTCGAAACTGAAAATTAAATCAGAATCTGATAGTCGTTTCGAATTAGCTGTGTTTAAGACGGCAGCATGTTAACACGTAGTTATCACTGTTCTTCTAAAACGAGTTTGTGTGCTATCTTCTGCTATTTTTTTTTTTTTTTTATTTTATTCTGCTTTTCGTTTCCGCACCACTTCCCTCCGCTAGCCAAGACAATCGGTAAAAATGTGGTGGCACTATGTTAAAATCCTATTAAACACAGCTAATATTCAGTGTAGTATGGCAGCATCAACAGTTTATTTTGTACTTAATCATTAAACAGGCGAATTTATCTGTGTTAAATTAAGCACTTTAGTTGTTGCTTCCTATACGTTTCTCTGCAAGTTCTTAATTAAGTATAATCTAAAAACTGTTGTCGAAAACACAGCTATTACTATATCACGCCAGGATCATAAAATATAGTAAGTTAAAATTTAAAAAAATATTTTTCACACAAGTTAAAATATAAATTTCAAATTCAACCTTTCCGTTCAAAGATTTTAAATATGTACAGTTGTGTTCAAAAAAATAGTAGTGACACTACCGGTTAGCTTGTTTTTATCATGTCTAACTGATTATAATCATTTGAATTTACCAATTTGTAACGCTATGAAAGCATAATGAGAAGATGATCCACTACTTTCAACTTTTACGTACTTGTTCTAATTTTTATTTGAAAAATTCGCAGTTGAGCTGGTTTTTGTGAGATCAAAATAATAGTTGTGTATGTGAAAATTTTGTCAAAAAATTAGAATAAACCGGATATTCCTAACAAAAAGGGTATTGTTATAATCATTTATCCGTTTCTCATCGGCGTGCAACAAAAACTTTTCCAAAAATGGGACGAGGCAAGCATTGCAGTTCTGAGCGGCGTGCACTTATAAAAAAATTGATTTCGAAGGGCAAAACTGACAAGGAAGTGGAAAATTTAGTAGGTTGTTCACCGACGATGGTTCGAAATGCTATCACGTTCACCCCACGCCTTGAAAAATGCGCCCGACCTCGTCTAATCTCCAAGAAAGAAGAAAATCGTGTGGTGAGATACTCAAGACTTAATCCTTTTGCGAGCTCTTCCAAGATAAGGGATGAACTTAAAGTCAATGCAAGTGCACAAACAATACGAAGATATTTGCGGGAATACAATTTGGCAGCACATAGCCCAAGAAAAGTTCCGCTTCTAAATAAAAAACATGTAGCAGCAAGAATAAAATTCGCTCAAAAACACATTGACTGGCCAGTTCAGAAATGGAGAAATATTTTATGTACTGATGAATCGAAAATTGTGCTTTATGGTGGAAAGGGGTCTCGACAATACATAAGACCACCACCATACACGGAATTCGATCCAAGATTTACCTTAAAAACAATCAAACACGGAGGAGCTAGCATAATGATTTGGGCATGCTTTTCGTACAACGGTGTGGGGCCTATATATTGGATCCAGTAATTCATGGATCGGCACCAATACATCCATCTACTGCAGGAAGTCATGTTGCCATATGCTAGCGACCAAATGCCACTAAATTGGGTCTTTCAACAGGAAAACGACCCCAAGCACACTAGTAAAGTCGCCAAACAATGGTTTCAGGCCAACGACATAAATGTTCTTGAATGGCCCGCCCCGTCGCAAGACCTGAATCCCATCGAGAACCTATGGTGCGACGTGAAGAATACAGTCGCTCAATGTCGACCGACCAATGTTTCGCAACTTTGGGAAACAGTTAAAGACGCCTGGAAAGATGCCAAAATCTTGCGGAGTCGACGCCAAAGCGCTGTGCTTGTGTTACTGCGAATAAAGGCCATGCAACTAAATACTAATGATAACGTTGTGTCTTAAATAAACCATAATTTTAAAAACGTGGCTATTTTACAAAAGTTACACGACAGCAAAGTTACCACTACTATTATTTTGAGCAGCCAAATTTTAAGAACTTGTGAAAACTTAAATTTTTTTATCCCAAATGCCTTGAAATCTTGTTAATTATTTTTTTGATTTCTCCTTAGGATACCACTCTTGTAAAAAAAATGTATTTCAATTTGATCAAAATGAAAATTCAGATATTTTTAAGGTCGTTTTCAATTTTATAAAAAGCACTACTATTATTTTGGACACAGCTGTATATATGTATGTTTTTCCATAGAACCGTCTACGTCCTCTTTTTAATTGTAGCTAGCGTAGCATGTCTCAAAATCAGTGTGTTACCAACTAACAATCTGGCAATTTTTCACAGCAGACGAGGCGATCCTGTTCAGAGAGTTTATCCGTGTGCAATAGCGCAATCGCTAAAGTACCGCGTTTTCTTTCATTAGAAAACCGGAGTCACGGGTTCGAGTACGGTTTCTGACAAGACTTAATTAAAACTGATCTGATGAGGCTATTACATGTTTATATATGAAAATATATAAATATGTATGTAGAAATAGCCGAAACATATGTCATCAATTTTCATGTTAACACATGCTTGCGTCTGTTGTTGAAAAATTGCAAAAATGACTGTTTAATTAGTTCAATATAAATTTATCATACGTGATTTGACACAATTTTATATGGACAATTTCTGGAATTTGCGTGAATTTTGCTTGCATGGCTTTTAGCCAATCTTTTGCAAAGAGTTTTTATGAGAGGTGCCATGCCTTCTTATCCGAATTCACCTCGTTATGCTTTAGAGATCTCACAAGCAATTCCTTTCACTTGTATGAAATTTGGTAACATTATCTCAAGAATCATTGCATTTTGGAAATTTTGCTTGTTGGGAGGTGACATAGTGTATTGTATCTATTTTCGTGCTCGTTTAAATTTGGCTGAGTTACCTGCTCTTAGACTAGCACTTCGAAGATTTTGTTTGAATAAGAAGTGCCACACAGTGGTCTTGAATTCGATTTTAGCCAGTACAGGTTATTTTAAATAAAAAAATTACCAGCTTTTATGTTTTTGAGGTCGCTGATTCCAAACCAGGAAACTAATTTTAAAAACTTAAAATGTCAAATCCAAAATAACGGCGAAAGTTTTAAAAAAATTATTAGCCGTATTCACGATCTTGTTGCATCGTAGCAAATGCAAATTTGCAAGAGTAAATAACTGTGAGCATACACTGTTGGAAATTGCTATTGCAAACGATTCAGAACAGCTGTTTTTTGTTTTGCTGTCAAACATTTTTTGAACTTAAAATTTATTTCGTATCTTATTTTGAGTTAAAAGAAAGTTCCTTGAATGTTTATGCGTTATTGAGAAGAAAATCACAATTTTATTAATTATATCAATAAGTACATATATTTTTATACAATCTTAACAAAATTGTTCTTTTCTTTTTGGCGGCTGCATGAGTTTCTTAAAATTTTGCGATTTACTCCAGATGTAATCCGAAAACGTTGAGTCCTTACATTTGTACATGCATTTATCGATGTCCTAAATGCAAATATTACGTAGAAGTCTTTGTAGATTAAACCGAAACGAAAAAAAGGCAAATTAAATTATATTTGTTTACATTTTAATTTCAATTTGTGACAAAAACTGTTGTCAAAAAAATAAAAGTCATTAAGCAATTGTACCAATCACAAATGAAAAAATAAAATCAGTCACAATAGACTCTTGGAAATCAATCGTGCAATAGGTTTTAGTCTTGCAAATTTGGTCTTGCTTACAAGACTCTTGCTTTTGAAAAATCAATAGAATTTGTTTTTGTAATTTCAAATAATTTTGCATTTGCTACGATGCAACAAGATCGTGAATACGGTTATTATATTACTACATAATTGTGGAAAGAGGAATTTGTGTAGTTGCTGACTCCGAGGATAAACTTTTTTGAAAACAAGATAGCGGATCCAAAATTGTGTAAAGTTTTCTCCAAAAAGATTATATCACAACAAAATTGTGGCTAGGGGAGTTTTTGAGGTCTTTTGAAAACAAAATGGCGGACAGTTTTCTTAATGAATGATTGTATCACGACAAAATTGTGACTACGTGGGTTTTTGTGATCGCTGATTCTAAATTTCGGATAACATTTTTCAAAAACAAAATGTTGGACAGTTTCGTGCTATATGGCATGTCCTTGATTTGAGGAGCTAGATGTTTTCGATTATAAATAACTCAGATATCAAATTTGTATTATTGTTGTACTTGAAACATTGCTGAAGTTATGGCCGATTTCAAATTTCCATCTATATGGGATCGTCCCCATTTTCAACGAGTTGGTAGATGCTACTAATTTTATCTTAAGTGTCAAATATATTTGGACTGTATGGGAGGTGGGCTTATCCTTAGACCTTGACACGATGATTCCCATTTTTAACAAATGACTAGATGCTAGCAATACTAACTCTGACATTGATTTTTTTTACTATACCTCAAATAGTTTTACTTTTATTAGTTTTAGGAAACAAGAGCATTACAAGAATACAGAAACGTCACTCAAGAAAAACTCATTAAACTACAGAATGCGGTGTGACCGGAGTGGCTGATAATTACACAGAACATTGAGAGAACACTGAAACACCTAAAATGATTGAGCCATTGCAACTTCATAAAATTCGTAAATTTGGGAAATGAAATTAGGGAGTTTTTATGATGATCCGGATTTTCTTTCTATATATGTGACCTGGTCTATATAAATGGGGCTTCCGTGCGAAGAAAAAAATTTGTGAAAACAACTGGAAAACAACTTTTAAAGGTCAATTTATGCGAATCTGCAAAAAATTGGAAGTTTTCTTTTTTTTTGACACGTAAGCACCCTTTTCATAGACCAGGTCACATATTGAAAAAACTTATATCTATGTACGCAAATCTTTAGTAAATATACCAAGTAAAACTTGTTCTAAGTTTAAGGAGGTAGGTTAATTTAGTTTTTAAGAAATACTTATTTAAATGTGCCGCCAGGCTCTTGCGTTGATTTCACAAGGCAGTAGAGGACTTGGTAGACCGAGAACCAACTCGAAAAAGTCGCTGGATAAGGAAATTCAAGAATCAGGAAAGTCTTGGTAAGAGATAAAAGTCATTGCAAGGGATCATGAAAAATGGGGGCGTTTCATATTGGCCCTATGCTCCGCCAAAAAGTTAAAGGAGAATACATACATATTTAAACCATAAAATTTTTCCAAAGATTTTTGAAAAAAATTTACATTTGGTAATATTTATTGACAATTTTATAACTGAAATATGTTAACAGGATATTTTACGAGTGCTGCAAATGTCTGCAATAATATTAGGGTAAGCGAGGGTGATATGGACTACGCGAGTAATTTGGACCACACGGTTATTTTCATTGCACATATAGAATTTAAAGTTATTCAGGATCAAACTTTACGCTAATACCTAAAGCCTATAATAGTGCGATTTTAGCGTTCATCGTTTCATTATTTCACCTTAAAGGCATCGTGTTTTTAAATAAATCATTAATTATATAAAGTCAGTGAATACTATTTGTAATTTATTAACACAAATTAGTTCATTAACCACAAGAGTTTTTAATAAAAAAACCGGGATGCAAAGGTCCCGATGTATGTTTTCGTTCCGTATATACCATGGAGCACCTGTCATGATTCTTAGAATTTTTGACTGAGTCCGCTGTATTAGTTTAATGTTCGAGGAGCTGGCATTACCCCATAACTGTATACCATATAACCAAATTGGCTTAATGATGGATTGATATAAAAGAATTTTATATTCAAGTTTCAGACGGGACCGATGATTTATGAGCCAGTGTAGACTGGAGGCTTTTAGCTTAACCTGCGTTTTTTTTGCTTCAATTTGCTTTCGCCACGTTAGCCGTTTGTCTAAATGAATACCTAAATATGTGACGTTTTCGCATTGAGGTATTGATTTATTGTTTAATGTGATAGCTGGGCATTCACCTCGTCTAAGAGTAAAAGTAACCTGCTTACATTTTTGTTCGTTTACTTTTATGCGCCATAATAGCAACCACTCGCGCCTCATTCTTCGTTTCTCAGCTACGAAAAACTCAATTTCGCTATTGGTGAAAGCACAAGTTTTTGAAGTTCTCGGAGCCTGTTCTGGTGTTGAGTGTTTCGCTGCTGCGCATATGATTGAATTAAAAACAGCAACAGCATCGTCAATGTGTTCTTTACATTCTATTGAGTAACTTGTGTGAATATGTGAACAGTGTTAGGCAATAACGAGTCAACCCACTCAAAATTAGTTTTGAGATATTTACGTTTTTGTGAAGATGTCTTAGAACAAATGATATGAAAATGTCAAACAAATTTTGTTGTTTTCAACCTCTTACTAACAATATTTAGGTTCGGCTTTTTAAAAACAGGTGCTTCTTCATATTTAGAATCGAACTGTATTCATATGTCGAAAAAAATTTGTTTGAGGGTTGACTCGTTATTGCATAACACTGTCCATGTGAGCTTATATATTTCTTATACTTAAGCCAATTGGTCTTATACGATGTTAAACCCTTAGGGGGCTCAACATACTTTGGTTCAACCAAAAGGCAGAATATTATTGGTGAGTGGTCAGAGGAGAGTGCTATCTGTGTTTCGGCAGATATTAAGTTTCTCTCGATACCTTTTGTAATGGCAAAATCAATAAGGTCAGGGATTTTACTTCGGTCGGCTGGCCAATATGTAGGTTGTCCTGGTGAAGCAAAGTCGAAAAGGGTGCTATTTCTTATTAACATATTGTATAGCTGCTTTCCTTAAGGGTTTATAAGTCGGGACCCCCAATATGTGTGCTTGGAGTTATAGTCTCCAGCAGCTAAAAACTTACCTCCCAATGTGTCGAAAAAATCCTTAAATTGCTTTTCACTAATGGCAAAGCGAGGTGGGCAGTAAACTGCCGAAATAGTTAGGTTTTGGAGCTGGTTTTGTAGGCAAATAGAAGTAGCCTGAAGAAAATTTTTTGAGTAGGGCTCTAAACAATAATGTTTAAGACGGTTACGAATAAGGATTCCCGTGCCCCCATGTGACTTACCATCGGGATGGTTTGTTCCGTAAAATTTATACCCAGGTATATAGAAATTATACTTATCGGTCAGATGAGTTTCTGAGATAAGCATTAGATCAATTTCTTCTTTATTCAAATAATGGAAAATTTCATTTTAATGTTGGTTAATACCGTTTGCATTCCAGACACAAATTTTTAATTTATTTATTTTTGAGCAATCAAGATTTGGAGGAGCTGGTTTTGAGTTTTAACTAAATCTTGTAAAGTTGATTGCATTGAATTGAATTTGAATTCAATATTTTTCAAATTATATGGCAGCTGATACGTTGCTAACACGTTTTTAGAAATGTATGTTCCTTAAAAAAAACTTGTTAACTTTCGAGTTTTTTTATAGTTTACGAGATTAAAGGTATCCACTTATTATTTGTAATTCGTAAGCTACAAAGGAAAAGAAGATGAAAAATGCATATAATGTAATAACCTTTACTCAGAAGATCGCCGTGGCAAAATTTTGGGCTGAATGTGTAATCTGATGTTCTTGGAGTCATGAAAAATGTGGAAGTGACATTTTTATATGCAACTTCTGTACCAAATAAACATGGGTGGCAATATGGACTATATAGTCCATATAACACTACACTTTTTTATCTTCATTTTGAGTATTTTGAGTTTTTTTATTATTTTTCTTTATCATGGTGAGATATTTAACTGAAAGTGAATCAGAATAAAGGTGAATTGTTTCCTTTAAGAATGAGCTTAATTTAAAAAAGAAAGATTGGTGGTCCAAGTTTCCCTCCCTCACCCTATTATTTTGGATATAATAAATTTTCCAATTTATTACCGGCTAACGCCTAATTTTTACTCAAAACTTTTACTTTTCCTTATTATTTTTGTGTAAGATGCTTTATCTTAAAAACTGTTGAAAGGATTATCTTGCCCTTATCTGCATTCACCTATTTAGTATTAAGAGCTTTCACAAGGTTGTTATGGATTTTATGTTAGGAGACATTTTGTTTTTTTTTTTTTGGTCCACCTTAACTCATATGATTGCATTTAATTTACAAGGTGGTATTTGTGGTTCCGCCAAAGGCCATAAAAAAAAAGAAATAAACGAAAAATAATCGAAATGTCGCACACACACACATAATATAAAATGTGACCGAATAACTTCGCATGCTTTGGTAACGTACAGTAAGTAAAGGGTTAAATTTTAAAATACTAAAGGGGAGTTGTGCTTTAGTGTCATTGCATCATTTATTAAGATTGGCTCATTTTATTCAAATGTCAATCCTATTGAACCAAAAGAGATTAAGGAAACAAGTCAAAAATAGTGTTGCCATACGGAAATGACAATTTCTTTATACTTAAGTTTATAAGTATAATAGTTTTATCAATATTAAATGATTTTTCATTTCAAGGGCTAATTTTTAAAATGGATGACTAATATTTTTCATAAAAATTGTTTGCATTTTAAAAATCTAATGTTAACGAAATTCTTAGCAAAACTTTAAAAATAATTTCATAAAATGTCTGGCAACTTGAAATAAATCAATTTTTATAGTTTGCCACTGGTTTGTGCTACTGTTGTTATTGAAAAAGGCAATGATCGATGTATTTTTAAAGCAATCCCCTTTGCATTTTAAATCTGTTTTTAGTTTTACTCCCCAAATAAACTCCCCAAAACACAAACACAACAGCATCAACTACAACAGACTCCCGACGATAACAACATATGCATTTGTCATTGGTTTCGGTTACGGTTACGGTTGCGATTACAATTGATTTATTTGTTATTTATTTGTATTGGTTTTTTCGTTTTTTATTTTGATTTCATTCGATTGTAATTCGATACACAGGAAAATATCACTTACATGTAGTTGTTTTTGTTGGAGCTGATATCCACCTCCCACCCCCCAAACCACCATATCACTTGCGCTGCTTGAAATTTGTGCTTTCGTGTATGCGTGTGGAAATCTGAATTACAGTCATCCCTGAAAATTGTTTTTTTGTTTTTATTCGCAAAAGCTTTGGTTACAATTGAGGCGTTGCGTGCATTAACGCTCTAAGTCGACTTAGGGCGTTTTTGCGCCCATCGCTTTTTTGAAAAGCTTGGGTCCTCAAATATATGTGTACATAATTTCAACTTCCAATTACGATCACAGAATGTGGTAGAGCAATATATATATACTGTTTAAAGAGTTGCGTGCAAGAAGGGCGTAGTGCGACTTGGGGCGTTTTTGCATAAATCAGTTCGCGGTAGGAAAAAAAGGTTTTTAATCAAAACCAAGGTGCCGAGCGAAAAAATTATATACGGCAAAAAATGCTTAGAATTGTCCAAAGAGTACGTGTGATTTCATTTAGATTTTTTTTTTTTTTTTTTTAGCCAAATTTTGAAAAATTATAAAATGTTCGAAAAAATTCTGAAAAAATTCACACATCTTTTTTGGACGATTCCAAACATTTTCCGCGTAATGTACTTTTTTGTCGTAAGGTACCTTGCTTTTGAGTTAAATCCATTTTTCCGGCTGGGTAAAAAAATTGCTATGTTTGAGTGACCATATTTCGATAAATTTGTAGCCTAAGAAATTTTTCAATAAAGCATTTAAAGGAAACTTTATCTCCTTATTTTTTATTAAATTTTGTCTTTTCCTATCTTTGATCTAAAATAAGTTATAGTCAAAAGAGTAAAAAAAAGACAAGAATTCGAAAATTTTTTTTGATTTCAATATTCTATAAATTCATAAAAATCCATAGCGCCACTTTTGTGTAATATTGAATAAAAATATTCAAGCCTTTAAAAGTGGGTGTGACACTCTTGCCATCCCATCTACATTTCGCTATTTATAATCAGCATTTGTCTACCAAACTGAGCCACCATTTGCGAAATATTGCCCAATAAATTCTAATTTTAAAGAATTTGCTACGCCTTTCTATGAGTATCTACAGGGTTAGAATTTATCCCAGTCTTAATATTATACTAATATAAAACATTGTAACAAATTTCGTTAAAACCTCTATAACCGTTTACAAAAAAAATATTTACCAGGTGCAAAACTTAGAAGCAATGTATGCATGCATTTTATAAAATTAAAATTTTAAAGAAATAAACAAAAATGCACATTTATAAATAATTACGGTGAAAGTATATTTCATTTCCCTCATTTAAAAAAAAAATCATTAAAATCAGAACAGTTTTGTCGGTTTCCCAAGCAAAATGCTAACGTTATCAGGTGCAAAACTTAGATGCAAATGTATGCGTGCATTTTATAATATTAAAATTTTAAAGAAATAAACACAAACGCACATTTATAAATATTTGGGGTGAAAGTATATTTCATTCCCCTCATTTAAAAAAAAAAATCATTAAAATCGGTACAGTTTTGCCGGTTTCCCAAGCAAAATGCTAATGTTACTCCAGTGATAGTCAAATGGATTTATGCAAAAACGCCCTACAATTTAAGTTTTTCCTTCTTCGATAATTTTGTCAATATGCGTTAGTATTATGTGTTAGCGGTAATTATTTACTCATTTTGTTAGGTTTAATTGAATAAATTTGTTTTTCAAGGTTTAAATGATGGTTTGTTCTTTTTATCAGCATTTAAAAACTTTAAATTGAATTATCTCGAAATGCCATTTTTCGACTTGGGGCGTTATTGCACGCAACGCCTCAATTGTTTTCCTGCTCCCAGTAAGGAATGAATTAATTTATTCAAAAGTTTTAATCTGTAATAAGTGGATCATGAAACATTATTCAAAACGTCAGGCCTTAAAAAATTCCTGTGGCTCTCACAGCCATTTAGCGCAAAACAAGTCTTCTACAAAATGTTTGTATTTCATTAACTTTCTGTAAAAAAAAAAATAAAAAAAAAATATTATTTTGAGATAATCAACTTTTAAGATTTTTCAAAAAATGGCCGCCACTTTGTAAATTTTTCAAAATTTTCCAAATTTCAAAATAGAAATTAAATTAACGTTTAAAATGCTACAAGTATCCGAAAACAAAAATTTAAAAAATTTATTTTTGACAAAATGGCGGGACTTAGAAAAAAAGTTTTGCATCGATTTTTCGCAAAAACACCACTTGGACACTCTGAAGTTCCATGCCCATAACTTGCAAAAAACATTTTTTTCGCAAAACTAATAATGAGAGGTCTCCATGCTAAGCACTAAGAACATTGCTGTGAATTTTTATAAAAAATCTGAGAACCCTACTGCAAATTTCGAGAAAAGTGAGATGATCACAGCCTTTTATAAGTTTTTATAAATTTTCGTTTTTATTAACTTTTATAGAGAAAAAGTTTTATTTTATTAATTGAGCTATGGGTCAGTAAAAAAATACTTCAATTCAAATTGTTGACAAAATTCAAACTTGTATTTCCAATAGATCCCTCTTATGGGATGAAAAAATGGTACATAATTGGAAAAATAAATAATGCGGGTGGTTGAACTTTTTTCCATATTTTGTTACTTTGGTTAATTACATGAAAACTTAAATTTCGTATGAGAGCCCCCCTTGAAGATGGAAATAGGGGGTTGTCATATTGCACAAAACCATTGAGGAGCATAGCAGTCTTGGTCTTGGTCTTTATCTTGCACAATGAGTCTTGGCCTTGGCTAAGATATTGAGTCTTGGTCTTGTACTTAGTCATTAAATCTTGGACTCGGTCTTGGTCTTGAAAAAATTTCTAAAGATTGTTGAGTATTCGAAATTTCCAAACCTTATTTTTATAAAACAGTTTGGGTTTTTAAGGTGCCAAGTTTCGAATTTAGATATGATTTTATGCTTGAAAGGGGCGTGACACACCTATTAATTATAAATTCGGACGACTAAAAAGCAGTCTTGGTCTTGATGATCAACATGACCAAGACCAAGATCATAGCAGTCTTGATCTTGGTATTGCACAGAATCAAGACAAATACTAATTTTGTTCATCAGTAATTTGGAAATGCTCAATCCTAATCCGGTCCCACAATTCTTCTATCACGGGTGGTTTCTGAGATATCCATAGCTCAAAAATCGTAATTTTTTGTTCTTGTGATAATATCTGAAAACATACATCATAGAGGAATTTGAAATCAGCATTGCCCAATACGTCGAAAATTTTTAGTTTTGTTTTAAATCGCTTCTTTTTTTCAAAATACCATTTTGCGACCTATTTTTAGAACGATTTGATGATGAAAATTATTTAATTTTCTTACTTTCACCAAAAGGAATTTTTAAAAAAATTTAAATTAATTAAATTCAGACTCGATTTAAGGGGCTTAAAATCCGTATAAGAAGTTTAACATTTAAAATTTTTTTCATATTCAGAGCCACCTCTCGGTTCTTAAAATGGTTAAGGATGCATCAAATATTCTGTGAAATTAACGAAATTTTACGTTGTGCTTATTTGCATCAAAGAGAACATTTTGGTGCTGTGGGAGCGCGATTTCGAGCAAATTTTTGTTTTCTATACGAATTTGAACCAGTCTAATACGGAGTCTATATATTTTGCCCCTTAGAATGATTATACTTTCGGATCTGAAAAAAATTATGGGGCACATATGTCCCATTGGCCCCGAAAGTTAGAAAAATAGATTACATTTTTTTTTTTTGGATGGCTTGGGATGATTTGGGTTCACTCTGAGGACATAAAGCTCAATTTTTCTGACACACTTGAATTTCTATATCTATTTTCTATCGACAAGGCTCCAATCGCAAAGAAAATGTGGGTCTGATATTGAAAAATTCAAATGGGACATATATGTCCCGTTGGTCCTAAAAGGATTAAATAAATTAATACGAATACTAAGCAGAATTTCCAATTGGGTTAGATTTGTATAAGAACTTCAGTGGTATCATTTCTAAAAGCTGCAAATGTGTGAGTATTCATTTTCTTGATTTAAGGTTTTTGATAACCGCAAAGCTATTTGACTCGTTCTATTTATTTTTTTTTTTTTTTTGTGAATGTATATGTGGCTTTGTGTGTGTAATTTACAATTTTTCTGTTATTACTCCAATGCAGCTTTTTTATTTTACCACTTTTGCTCTTATTGATGTTACCATATAACATTCATATGAGTGTTTTTGTCTTTTTTGTAACCATAGTAAATTTTTTCCAATATCTAGCGATAAAATTGACTTATGGCAATTTTCACATACACAGGTTATTTTTATTTCACAAAAATTATATAAAAAAAAAAAAACAATTACGTATTTCTTCATCGAACTAAAAGTTAATTAAATAAGTAATTAAAAATGTTCTGAACTTTAGGTGCCACTATTCATTTCCTATGTAAAATTGGCTGCTGATTTCTGTTTCTTTTATGTTGTTTTCGAGTTATCGGCAATTTTCGGTTTTTGGATCAAAAAAAAAAAACGGTTTCACTAAATTACAAATATCTCAAGAACCAATAATTATATTTGAATGAATATATGTCATATTATACATAGGTAATTTTATATTTTTTTTTTATGAGGTGGGGGGCATTTTAGTATGAAAAAAGTCTTATTAACGTAACCTCCTATACCTTTTTTTTTGGAAATCTCGTTAAGTTTTCTTTAATTCAGTGGCACATATGTTATACCAACTTTAGAATTTGAAGTCACAAAAAAATACTTTTCTATGTAACACACGGGTAACTCGCATGCGTTGCGTTACTCTAGGTGCTGCATACGATACGCGCGATGTATTTTTTGCAGGCCTCAAATTAAAAAATTTGGTATAACAAATGAACAACTGAATTAAAGGATTCAATGAGGATTCCGAAAAAAAAAATAATAAAAGGGCTTCGATAACAGAAACTTTTTCTTACTAAAAAGGCCACCGAAATCCTTTTAAACTCTATAAAGAAAATACATTCTTAGAAAGCTTATGCAATTAACTAATAGGTTCTCATAAAAAAAATTTTTGTAACGCGCTAAAGTGTCAAACAGGTGAAAAAATCAGATTTAACTTTATATAAAGCTTGTCAGCGTTTTAAAATCACTGAGCCAAGCACAGTTAGCGCAAAATTTTCGCTTTTACAACAACTTCAAATTCCCCAAAGGACAAAAATCACAAAAACTATTTTTTGCTGTTTTTTTTTTTTTTTGTGGCTCATTTACAACAACAACAATATTGCAATAATTTTTTAAATTTCTGAGAAATACAACACACACAAAAAATTGTTTGTGTTTTAATTCCGCGAAATTATGACGAGCTCAAAAAATAACAACAAAAACTATTTCTGTGTTTGTTGCACTTCTGCGAAATTTGCAAAATATTAAAATATTTTTATTGTTGTAGGCGAGCTAAAATTGGCTCACTTTTATTCTACGCTGACACTCTTGCTCTATAACCCCTCAGGGGTACACTCCCCCTCTGGTGCAATTTATTGTTAGTCTAGGCTTCCTCCATCACTACCCAGAAGATTCGTAACCTTATGTAAAACACCCTACTTATAAAGGGCACCGAAAAAAATAGCATCAACTTGAAAAATTGGCGATACACACCCTAAAAAAAATTCATCATAGCTACGAAACTTTCTGACTAAGATGAGTAAGGTTTTATGCATACGTATGTATGTAAAAGCACCGGAATAAAAGTGAAGCAACGCTCACCGAGTTATAGCTAAGATAACGATAAAATTTAGATTTTTCAAACATTTTACAGATAGAACGTGCTTTAGATTTGAGATATTTTTTGTGGACTGAGTCGAATATCACGAACCAAAAAAAAAAGAATATGACCACTCAATGTAGCTCACATAAAATGTGTTTCCTACTCATAACACGCCAATGTTTGTGCTTTCTACTACTTAGTACATTATATTCATACATAAGCTATTGTATTCGTTTCACACCGTACATATTAAATGGATTAGAATAGATCATGTTAAAAAATATACATTTTATGTAGATATATAATATATATAAGAGTAGGTAGATATATTTGAAACTACCTGTTTTACCAGGCGTTGCTCGGTTTTTGTTTTATTTTTCACTGGGTTATTCGCAGCAAAAACAACAAATTGCTTTATGTCACTTATTCCACAAATATTATTAATAAAAATATGTTTTGTAGCAAAAAAGCACTAAAGAAAGCTAATACGGAAAAATATTTTTTATAAAATAATGTTGCAAAAACTATGAAAATGTTACCTCTAAAATATCGGTAAAAGTCTAAGGATATCAGAAATGTCGACTATAATCCAAAACTATCGAAAAACATATAAAAAACTGAAAGTCAAAATTTATCGAAAAAATATTGTTGAAATACATATCGAAAAACTTCAACGATATCGGTAAAAGTCCGAAAAAATCGTTAAGCATCTAAAATATCGATAAAAGTCCAATAGGATTGAAAAATATTGAAATACATCGCGGGTGTTTTTCCTCTAGTATAACTAGATCTTCTTCGTTTTAACTATATAGATTTCGGGTGATCTTCAGAAACCTACGGGTCTCCCAGAAAACTGTCAGTTAAAAGTTGTTGATAGTCCACCATAGATGTGTTCCTCAGTTATACCTAGATATTTTTTGTTTTGACTATGAAGCCTTCTGCTGACCTTCGCGAACCATCGGGCTTACCAGAAAACTCTCAGTTAAGGCTACTTGATAGTTTTTTATAGATGCTTTCCCTCTATTATACCTGGATATTCTTCGGGCTCACCAGAAAAATTTCAATTAAAGCTAGTTGATAGTTCAGCATAGACTTATTTTCCCTAGCATACCTACACTTTCTTCCTTTTGACTATGAAGCCTTCGGCTGACCTTCGGGCTTACGAGAAAACTATAAATTAAGGCTAGGTGATAGTCCGCCATAGATGTTTTTCCTCTAGTATATCTAGATATTCTTCGTTTTGACTACGAAGCCTCCGTGTGACCTTCGGAAACCTTCGTATATAGCACAAAAACCTTCCCATAACTGAGATACATTCAGTGCCAAGTTTTTAGCTCAATTGGCCGAATAGTTTCTGCGTGATAATGCTACAAACACACAAACAAAATCATTTTTCATACTAACTTCCGCCCCTTTTTTCACTCCTTTAACCCATATCGTACCAAAAATTTCAGCATTTTTTTTTTTTTGTATTCTTATTTTTTTTTTTAAATTTTTGTAATAAAAAGGGTAATTGAGTAAAAAATGTGGCGGAAAAGAAGTTTGAGCCTCATCGAAAAATGCCCATATATAAAACTGAAAATTTAAGATTTATGCTTTAACCCATTAATAGCCACTTCCCATACTAAAAAAACTTGTTGGTTTTATGCCGTTAATGGACTTCAAAGTTGCTGTTTGTTTTTTTCTTAGGTATTTTACCCACCATAGTAAAAAATGATTTTTAACCCATTACTTAATTCGGAGCTTTATATTACTCACCTAAGAAATCTGCAATGTAAGTCATTGCTGCGGAAAAAAGTTAAGTTCTTTTTAATCCATTCTGTGTGGGTATTGTCTACATTTGATAGATTTTAATATAATTGACAAATTTTCAAAAAAAGTACCAAATGCATGGTTTTGCTTTGGCGCCCATTTAACCTTTAAAATAGGGCGTGGCATGAAAAAAAAATTTACAAAAAAGGTAATAGATTGGTCTTTAATATCAAAAACATAAAACTTCGAGTTTATAGATCTATTACACCGAAAAAAATTGGCAAACAAAAGCTATATTCGTGATTCGTTAACGCATCAAAGGTGCGATATGGCTTAAAGGAAAATTTTAGAAATAAAGATTGTTCTATGTCTTTTCCAGGCACTAAAACTATCTCCATACCAAATTTCATCTAAATTTGTTCAGCGGCTTAGGCGTGAAAAGGTATCAGACAGACAGACAGAAAGACAGAAAGACAGAGTTAGTTTTGCATTTATAACATTAGTTTGGATTTGTACAAATGCATAATTTCAATTAATGAAATAATCAGTTTTCAATAAAACTAAAAACGAAATGGAAATTAATAGCAGTAGATTGATGCGCTTAAAGGCTTTAAAATGTTGTTGATTAACGACTTACTTGTGATTAATTTTTTGTTGTTTTTTCGTGAACGCGCTACTTAAATTTGTAGCTATGGCGGCAGCAACAGCTTGTCAATTTTTGAGCGCGAACACTGCAAATGTTGTAAATTTTTTATTTTTGTATTGTTATTATTTTTGCTGCTGTTATTCTTATGACATCATATAAGCCGACTTAGAATGAGTTTTGAAACAAAATTTAAGCTAAAATTAAATTGTACGTAAAACGCGTAATGTTTTTTATTTCGTTATTTTTATGGGTAGCTGCACTCACTCTACACAGAGTAATATTGAAGTTGATGGATAAATTAACTTTTGCAATAAAAGTTCTAGTAAAAATACAATAGGAACCTTTAAAAACACTTGCTGCTGCTAAGAGTAAAAAGAAAAACACCGTTATTTCCAGTACACTATACATTCGCACACGTGAGATTTGAATTGATGCTAAAAGCTTTTTCAAATTGTTTTGCCACACACGCTCGATGCTTTTCAAAATTGACAAAGTTTTACGCGCACGCATTGACAACTTTGGCACTTCATTACGCGCGCGACGTTCGTTAAGATTGAGTTAAGTATCTTAAAGATGCAGTGTGATTACTTTTATATACACATATGCATGCAGCAGCAACATTTTGTTATTGTTAGAGCTGAATGACGAAATTAATTGCAATGTGAATTTGACGCGTGCCAGTAACACACGTGTGAAAAAGCTCAAAGCACCAAAACCGTCTTGTATTCTTGTATTCGCACGCTTATAATGATTTTGTGTGTAAATCTCTCGGATGGTTGTGTAGATATATGTTTGCAATAAACGCCACGCTGTGTCTAAGTTGCAATTTAACAAGTTTTGTAAATAATGTACGTGTGTGTTGCTTTTGTTGTTTTTTTTTAGTAAGTTGTATCCAAAAGTTTTTTAATTATTCTTTACTGAGATTGTTTTGCTTCTTTACACACATACAAGAAAATTTAAATGCGTATCTTTAAGTTTTATTTCTTAACTAATTTGAAATTTTCGCAAGCTCAAAAATTTTTGTAGATATTTCGATGCATTTGAAATTTCAAATGCAATACACATACTATCGTTTTGTGGCAAACGCATCCTTAAGATACGCGTGCGCCTGAGTTGTTACGCTAAGTAGCTTAATTTGAGTAGCTTTGCAATTTTGTCTCCTTTTTTACTTTAAGTTTTTGTTTTTAGTGCAGCACTACCCATGAAGGTCGTTGCACAACCGTATGTACTTGGTTGGTTAGTTGGCTTTGATATTGCAATGCGTTACATAGTTCCCAGTTCCGCCACGTTGCACATAGCGCGCGACGTGCAGTGTGTATCTGGGTTTCGGCACGCGTTTCAATAGTAATTTAGTTTGAAAGCAAGTTTTATTTAAGTTTTAAGTTTAACGGGTTTTGCAACTTGACTTTTTACTCAATGTTACTAAATTTTAATAAACTTTTTCTTAGTCCAATTTTTTGATTACAAAATTTTAACTCAAGCTTAAGTTTCGGCTGCGCAAACTTTCATATGAAGTCAAACCTACAAAATAACTAGTAAGGGTGTAACCTTTGATTTGGCCAAACATTCTATACCCTACACTGCAGTATTTTGAAAGTTTTGCTTGTAAGGGAGATGCCACGACCATTTCTTCGAATTCTGATAGCTTTTGCTCAGATCTTGCACTTGCTGTCCTTAAGGTCTGGTTGCATTAACTCAAAAAATGCTTTCAGTTTGGATCTTTTCCTTATATGGGAGGCACTGGGAAAAAATGTTTAACAAAAATGGAAGGGGCAACGCAGCCTCATTCTAAAAAAAACAAATTTGTCATATCTCTGAAACTATTTGACACAGGTGTTCGCATCACTTTATCTGAAATCAAATCTTATACACCTGTGCCAAATAGTTTCAGAGATATGAAAAATTTGTTTTCTTAGAATGAGGGGCGTGGCCCCACCCATTTTTATTGAAAATTTTTTTCCCAGTGCCAATTAGATATGTACCATAATTCATTTACCAGAGTCAAATATTTTCAGAGATATGACAAATTTCGGGTGGAGGGGGCGTGGCACTGCCCATTTATTTATTGGATACTATTAACTTAAGTATTGTTCATATATGTACTAATAGATTCTAAGATAGGATTGATTTTTTCCTTATTTTCATATAAATAGCGCTTTTCCGACATTTAACGGCCTGTGGGCACGGTCAAATATATTCCGATCCGGACCAAATTTTTTTGCTTGGTGGTAATACCTAGGAGACCAAAATAAAAACAGAAAAAAATACTGCTGCCATATCAACTAAGTACCTTAAATTGGTTTAACATTTTAACAGTGCCATATCCTGTTTGCTTCACTTTACCAGAAATCATACTTATTCATATGTCTCAAATAGTTTCAGAGATATAAAAAATTTTATTTTTTTAGAAGGAGGGGGCATGACCCCGCCCATTTTTCATAAATTTTTTTTTTTCCTGGTGCCAATTACATATGTACCGAATCTCATTCCCCTGAGTCCAATATTTCCAGAGGTACAAGAGTTACGAGTCGAGGAGGCGTGGCATCGCCCATTTTTTTATTGGATGCAGTTTACTTAAGCATTGTTCATACACACACCAAATCTTATTCACTCATGTCAAATAGTTTCAAAGATAGGGCTGATTCTTAAAGCCCCATTTTTCCATATAAATAGCGTTTTTCCAACCTTCAACGGCCTTGCGGCATGGTCAAATATTTTCCGATCGATGCCAAAATTTTGATGCTTGATATTTAGACCAATAGGAAAGTTTTTAGCCCCTGGGAGCAACGTATTTTTCATTTTTAATTTTAACGATAGGTCTAATATGCAAGATATGCAAATAGTTTTTCTAATGCACTTCGGTTTTCTTAAATCCAAATTTACAAAAAAAAAAAAAAAATATGGATAGGTTTTCGAGACATAAATTTTTTAATTTTTTTTTTTTTTTTTTTTTTCAGGGTTCTTCTCTTCTCGTAACTTTATTTTATTATTTAATACGCTGGATGAGGTAAAATGATGCCGGATCCCTAATCTTGCCTTTAAAAAAATATTTAGTTATTTATGAAAAATCTATACATACTTAAGTAAAGAAGTATTGGCCAAGTGAAGCTACCAAAATGAAGATTTACATAAGACGTTTTCGTTACAGTTTAGTTTAAGTTAAGTCACACCTCGAAAAATTGTTTATTTTTTCAAAACCGGCAATAGGTACTGCACGTGCGAATTAAAATAAAAATAAAATAAATAGTACGAAACACAAAAAAGTTTTTCAATGTAAGAGAAAAATACAAAATTTAAGTTTTGTCTATTTTTGGGTATTTATTCGATATTTTTTGACCAAAAAAAAAATGTATATCTCGAAAACCGGCGTAATAAAATAACGCCCAAAAAATATGATATAACGCCCAAAAACAGATAACGCCCAAAAACGAAATAACGCCCAAAAAATATGAAATAACGCCCAAAAACGAAATGACGCCCAAATTATTTTCAAATTTGGGCGATAATCATTTTGGAGATAACGACCAAAAATTTTAGCTTTATATTGTTTTTTGGGTGCTATTTAAAAAAAAAAAAAAAAAAAACGAAATAACTCCCAAAAACAACAAACAAAAGCCCAAATAATTTTCACACAAATTTTGGGCAATATTTCCAAAATGATTATCGCCCAAAGTTATGTGAAAATAATTTGTGCGCTATTTCGTTTTTATTTTTGGATGTTATTTCATATTTTTTTGAGCATTATTTAGTTTTTATTTTGGGCGTTATTACGTCATTTTAATTTTTGGGCGTTATTCCGTTTTTTTTTTTTTTTTTTTTCTTTAGGGCTTATTTAATTTTTTAAAAGTAAAACCAAAACTAGTAAGGGTGTAAAATTTGGCCTGGCCAAACATTAAATACCCTACACTGCAGTATTTTTAAAATTTTGCTCATATGGGAGGTGCTACGCCCTCTTGTTCGAGTTCACACAGTTTTTGTTCAGAGCTTGCATTTATAGGTTTAAATGTCTGAGTGAAAAATGTTTTCAGCATAGTGTTTTGAAGCTTTTGCTTATATAAGAGGTGCCACGCCCTCTTGTCCGAGTTCCTCTAGTTTTAGCTTAGAGCGTGCATTTATAGTCTTTAGTATTTGAGTGAAATTTGTTTGGATTATCTCAAAAAACTCTTTCCGTATGGCATTTTGAAGCTTTTGCTCATATGGGAGGTGCTACGCCCCCTTGTCCGATTTCACCCAATTTTTGTTGAGAGCTTTCATTTATAGTTCTTAATGTCTGAGTTAAATTTGGTTCAAATATCTCAAAAATCGCTTTCAGTATAGCGTTTTGAAGCTTTTGCTTATATGGGAGGTGCCACGCCCTTTTGCCCGAGTTCGCTCAGTTTTATCTCAGAGCTTTCGCTTACAATTTCTGGTAGTATGTGTATTTTGGTTGCATTGTCGTGAAAAATACTGCTAAAATTGCATTTTGAATATATTTTTTGTATGGGCGGTAGGCGTGTCCGTTAACCGATTTTGCTGATTTTCAATCCCCCGAGCTATCTTTAATGACGGAAAAAAGGGTACCAAATTTCATTGAATTATCTTGCTTAGTTTTCCCAAAAAGTGTATTTCCACACACATCACCCAGCCAGCCACCCAGCCAGCCAGCCAGCCAGTCAGACAGACGGACATGGCTATATCGACTCAGGAGGTAACGCTGATCAAGAATATATTTACTTTTCTATACCTGCCACGCCTCCTTCTCTGCGTTACAAACGGAAGGACAAAGTGAATATACCCTGGGTGTAGGGTATAACAAAAAAGCGCTAAATAAACGAAATAAAGCACAAATTTTTAGGCGCTATTTTCAAAATGATTATCACCCAAATTTATATGAAAATAGTTTGGGCGTTATTTCGTTTTTGTTGTTTGGCGTTATTTTACTAGGCGTTATTTCATTGGGCGTTATTTCCTAACGCCTCGATAACCTTTGCATACAAATTTTTGTTTGCTATTTTCGAGCGAAGGGGACGTTTAATAAAAAAAAAAAAATGTGGTCCTAGATATGAAAAAATTTTAAAGCTAAAAATGTGGTCCTAGATATGAAAAAATTTTAAAGCTCTTAGCGATGACAAATCATTTCCATTAAAGTGTAGTGTTTAGATCAGTGCCCACCAACCACAGGCTCACGAGCAATTTTGGGCTCTCAAAATCGTTGCATTTAGCGCGTGCTCCTCACATCAATTGCGTTCTATGAATTCGGAAAAACTTATCGCCTAGACCAATCACCAATATCAAACACAAACATACGATTTAATTATATTGCTCAAATTGCACATGGCCGAAAGTAATGTAATACATAAACCCATCAATTAGCAATAATTTGGAAACGAAATGTGTAATTTTGACTAAAGTATGCTCACACAGTGCACTTTATTTTTTCTTCCGCTTCTTCAGATCATAAATGAGTTTCGAGGAATTACATGTATGTATTTCAATAGTACATATTTGTTGGTTGAGCATTTAAGGCATTTCTATCAATTGTTCATGGAAATTGAGCAATTTCTCAAAGAACAAAATCCACATGCGAAACTCAAAGAAATTTCAACTAGTAAATGAAAGGAATAGCTGCATTTTTGATTACCAATCATCTGAATGATTTGAGTTTGAAATTACGAAGAAGAAATAAATTTGTTTGAGATTTGGCTCTTTCGATGAATTCAAGCTAAATTTATTTGATTTCAAAATTCAAGTTGTTAAGTATGATTTTGCATTTTTTCAGCATTGAATGTGAGCAAAGCATTAAACTAGTAACTTACTTATGTATAACTTATTCAGTATACGATAAAAGTTTCGTTTTGTAGCATAAGTTTGCATAGAGCGTACTGTGGGTTTAAAGATATTGTAAGGAAAATTTATTTTAAACAATGATTTAAAACTATGTATCGAAACAATTTCAATTTTAAAGTAAGTATATTTTTTTAAAGAGCAATGTTTATTTAATCTTTAAATTCAACACTCCTACTTGATTAATATTCCTGTCCAATCAAAGAACAACATTTATCAATTTTCACAGAAGCCAATACTTTTGTCATTTTATCAGCTGTCATATCTTCTCTTTTGATATGGTATAAATTTATCGTCTTTTCGTTCATTGCATCTTTCTACTTTACGGCATCTTTTGAGCGCAACGCTTCTTTAACTGTTTCTGATCTTCTTGTTCACTAGCAGTAACATATAAAACGTATCCATTCCATACCACTGGTTTTCTTGTTCTTGTTGATAGTCTCTACTTACCATGGGTTTCTTCATAATTTGCGATTATTTCTGATACCTTATTTATGTTCTCTTCATCAGAGAAGAAATGTTTATCAAATTAATTTTCTTCTTTTAGTGCTCCTTGACAATATGAACTTTCTACCACTTCCCCCACTGAATCGCATATGGGTTGGCAAGTGTAAAAAATGTCTGTATCTAAGCTTTGTGGGAAACTACTTTTCAAAAAAGATGGCATCTCCTCTTTGCGATCATAAGATCGGCATGCAAGTGAATGAGTAGGTTAATCCACAGAGATAACTTCGTTTCCTTTCTCATCAAGTTTCTTACATTTTCCGCCTAGAATGTGGATTGCTGCTTGACATCCAAGTACCTTTAACTGACACAAGTTCTGTTTTTTGCCTCTAAATATATCTTCCGAAGTTTTATAATTGAGATTTCTGGCTCCCTGAAATAACGCCGTTAACGTTATTTCCATTTTGTTTTAGAAATAAAGCAAAAAACTTTTCTGGCGATATTTCTAAAAATCATGTAGTTTACAGAAAGAAAAAACGCCAAAGGAAATAACGGCAGAAAATTTTTTGGAAATAATGCCAGAAATATCTGCATACAAAATTCTGGCGTTATTTCCTTTTTGTTTCGGATATAAGACCAACAACTTTTCTGGCGTTATTTCCTAGTTAATTTTTGGTTTTATTTCAAAAAAAAAAATGGAAATAGCGCTAGAATTTCGTATGGAGATTTTTCTGGCGTTATTTCCTAAAAATTTTCTAGGGTTATTTCCTATCGCATTATTTCCAAAAATTCTGGCGTTGTTTCTTAATTAGTTTTTGGCTTTATTTCCAAACATTAATGCCGGAAAATTTCTAGCCTTATTTCTAGAAAATGTTCTTGCGTTATTTCCGGGAGCCGAGATTTCTACTTGATGTTTGATTATACAGATAGATTGCTGTGTTTATAGCCTCTGCCCAAAAGTTTTTCTCCAAGTCACTATCCGTCATATGAAGTTTTTTTTTTTTTATTTTTTTCATTCCTTCGATTTTTTTTTATTTTTTTTTGTAACTACGTGAACCATTAAATGTCTAATAATTTTCATATTTAATTAACCGAAATGTACAATTTATTTCAGTGTTGAAACATTTACAATTTGTGTGCTTATTTTACGAGTTACAGAGCATTATAGTATGAAAGGCAATTGCACTTTAACGAGTTGCTGCTAAGGATTTTATAGAAATTTTTAAATAAACAAAGTTCATTAAAATAAACGAAAAATTTAAGTGCACTTTATGTGAAATTGTGACGTAGCTGCGAACAATGTAATAAACATCAACACACTTAATAATGATTTCAATTATTATTTATGTCTGTCTATAAACTTGAAAAATATATTGCAAACTTTTAATTTATAGACCTGTCTTGTTTACATAACTGCACTTTTATAGTTGAAAACTTAGAGAGAAGGGAGCTAAAAAGTTCGCAACTGATTTGGGTATGAGGAATTTAGTTTATTGTTATCCTAAACAGAAGTTTTAAACAAAAATTTTCACAGAAATGTTGTATTTTTTTTTTTCCTTTTTCATTAAATAAACGATTTTAAAGTTTTTATATTTCTTTTATTTCTTATTAAAAAATTATTATTCTGTTTAGAATACATTTATCAGGAGACGAGTTTGGTTTAAAGTATATTTTTACCGATTTTTTTATTAACATGTTATGTACTCTAGTTATACTGGACGTATGAGTGACATTTTATTAAATGTTTTTAAGTGCTTATTCGTTTTCGGCAAATGCGCAAACGTTTCAATTGCGGAATTCGCTCTTGTCAAGATAATTATTTTTAAAGTCACAAGGCAATTTAAAGAAAGAATGGAAAATCGAACGAAAAATTAATAATAGCGACAACAGCGTTTGTGTGGAACGGCGGCCATATATAGTAATAATAGAGCAGGGCTATTAAAATTTGGTACAGATATTTTTACATTCAAATAATAAAAATCTGTGAATATGCACAAAATCTGCCGACGGACACGCCTACCTCCCATATAAAATTGGGGCGTGGTCGAAATTTTTTCAAAATGGGTATCAATTTCCAATAACTTGACCCCGCTGATTTCAGAAATGTTCAAAAGTCTGAGCTATCTTTTATAGTTTTCAAGTTATGAGCAGCGAAAATCTGATTTATAAAAACTAGATTTTGTTTGTTTGTGTACTTGTCCCTTATTGACTCGGAAACTAACTAACCGTTTTTAAAGAAGTTGTCACATTGTGTTGGTACAAAAAAGGCTAAGTTATAGGCTTAAAAAGTGGGCGGTGCCACGCCCCCCAAAAAATTAACTAATCATATCTCCGAAACCCTTCTACGCGGATAAATGAGATTTAACAAATATGTAAAAATCATCAGGACAAATAATGCTCCCTAGAAAAATTGGCGATGCCACGCCCTCAAAAATATATATTCATTATTTCTCTGACAATATATGACGCACTTAAATATAATTGGGTACATATGCTTAGACAATTAGAACAAATAATTCTCACTAGAAAAGTTGGTTTCTTTTTCTGCCAACTCGGTGGGCGCGTATGCTTGGAAGATGGTAATATTTCTTGCGGGGGTTCAAAATCTGCATCAAATGAGCCTTTTGTTTACAAGTTTCCATTCCATCACTGCTTTTACTGCATTTTTACGTAACAAAAATCCAACTCCAACCCTGTGGATGTCATTTTGTGCTCTACCAGAGTATAGAAACTTTTCGCCGTCAGGTAGAATATACTCGCCGGCAAGGTTAAATTTGTGGAATTCTCTTATGGCTTGATGTATTTTGCAAGTATCATTAAGAGTTCGGACATTCCAAGAGCCGATGCGTGTTTGAGTTTTCGTGGAAAGAATTTTAAAATTTTGACGAACCATATTGGTTCCGATTATAGGAGAATCATTCCTAATTATGCATGTTTCTTGCACCTTCAAATCTGATGCGCATGCTGCCGAGGCAGGTGGGTTGTCCACATTCTCGTGGGTACCACTTGCAGAGATATTTTCCATCGTTTTTCGATCCATGCTTTATTAGTATAATCTTCTCGGCAACGCCCCACGCAGTAAGTTATAAGCTTAAAGCTGGATCCGGCAAGCTCTGCAAATATAGTGGCCAAATTCACTTTCACTTACAGCTGCCCAATCTGGTTCAGACGCTGACCTGGGAGCCGCCCACTCTGGGTCAGACGCTTCAAGATTTCGACAAGATGCTTATTTTAAGGCGACATCGACTCACCTTGTCAGTGCCAGTTACTGGCATTGTGGTTTTTTTTTTAAGGCGCAACGCTGTCCAACGCTACGCTTTTCCACACCCTGGCTGGCATGTTTATCTGGAGCATATTCTGACCCATTACCCGTAGGGTAAGCAGTGTTATTTGGCTTTTTCTTTTAACCATAGGCCATTGTCTAAAATCGTTTGAAGAAGTTCAACAAGCCATTCTAAGTTTTATCTTATTAGCTATATATGTTTAGCTTAAAAGTAGATCTATTTTTAAATATATTAGATATTTTGTGTAGAAATTCTTTATTAGAAGGTTGGGAGTAAATTGATTTCTTTTTCAATTCCATTTGTTCTATGATGGGTACACAAAAATGTAATTATCTCAACAAAAAAAAGTTTCGAGTGTGTTACAATGTTATTGCGTAACAGTGTTCTCACATATATAAAAACATAAATAGTTCATTAATTAATATTAAGTAGAGTAGAACGGGGCAATGTCGTGCACTCAACTTTGACATGCTCGCAAAGCCGTACATCTCAAGCGAATGCAACGAGTGAGCATCCGATCGAAAGATAATTTCATTGGTTACATCCATGTGTAACAACATTTGTGTAGCGAGAAATTGTGTTTGTGTAAGTGAATGTGCACGACATTACTCCAATGGTCGTTTTAAAGGTCAACTTCGATAACTCGGTGAAGCGCAAAATTTTTTGCGAAAACCAAATACTTATTTTCTTTGGCAGGATATTTCGTTTCAGAAAACACTTTCCTGGTGTATTTTCCCGCAAGGAAAATTATTTTTCTGACCCGAGGAAAAAACACTTTTATCGTCCCGAAAGCGTGCGATTTGAAAAAAAGGTAACTCTGTAGAGACGAACTGGTGAAAATTGCTAGTATTATATGCATAAGCTCAGTAGGTCAGCAGGTCCCTACCTTACGAACAGTTGGTAAATCATTCAATTATTTGGGCTAAAACAGCCAGTGCACGACATTACCCCCTGCACGACATTACCCCCTGCACGATATTACCCCGTTCTACTCTATTTCAAGTAGTTTATTTCTGCCGTAAAATTATAAAAAGACGCAACTCGTTTTTCATAGTTTTGAGAAAATCGAAATTTTAATTTTATTCAGAAAAGGCAGCAACTTCTCTTTCTTATAAAATTTATTTAATTTTTCATATTTTTGTATGGAGTTACTGCCTTTTATGATTTTAATTATGAAAAATATGAAAACAGGGTGTAATGTTTACATTTCTTTATTTGCAATTTGCAAGAGAAGTGGAAAACGTAAAAAATTGGCGATTGGACTAAAATATAGATTAAAAATTGCTTAATCCGATGGGGAAATAAAGTTAAAAAGGCCGTAACTTAAGTTGCGGCCTTATATATTTTTACGGCAGATTTGTTTACCTCAATTATTTTTTAATAATTATTATGAATTTTGGCAGTATTTATCGTGCGTCGAACGAATTAATACTCTAAAAATATTTGTTGAAATCTAACAGAGCATGTCAAGATCCTGGATATATTCCGGGACACACCATGCCGTTCGGTCTCCGACAAGATAAGTAAAAAATTTGTTTTCTCTAGAACATTCAAAGTGGTAATCAATGACCGCGCTGAATAGAAGAGGAAGGACATAAATGTAAAACAGGGCTCACAGGTATGGTTCACTGACGGGTTCAAAATGGAAGATGGCAGCGCGGGAGCTGGAGTTGTGGGACCAAGATTCCAGAAAGCAATTGCAATTGCAAGCTTGTCTGGGAGTGTTTTGAACTTCTTCAAGCCCTATCCAGGAGGAATGAAGTTACTCTAGTTTGGATACCAGGGCACGAGGGGCATGAAGGCAACGAAAGGGCAGACTGCTTGGCCAAGAGGGGCGCACTCAATACTTCCATAGGCCCATAACCCTTCTGCGGAGTAAACAACAGTTTTAAAAATAACTTAATACTGGAATGGGAAAACGAAAGCCTCTCCAATCACTGGAGAGCCAAAGAATGTATGCGACAGGCGAAGAGGCTGATCGATCCAAAACATATTAAGGCTGAAGCTGTTTTAAATCTTAGCAGGAAAGACATAAAAACGTATAGTGAGATAATGACAGGGCACTGTAAACTTAATTACCACCTAAAAAAGATGGGTCTGGTAGACGATGATTCCTGCAAACTCTGCTTAGAGGACTTGGAAGCAGCAGAGCATGTGCTATGTGCATGTCCTGCTGCGTTTAGACGCAGAAGTAAGTACCTAGGAGCTGAGATTTTAGATCCAGGTGACATAGGTAAAATTAATCCCATGGCAGTGACAAGATTTATAGATAGTCTGGAACTGTTTTGATTAGGGAAAGACGCTGTACAAAAGATCTTTTAGGTCGCAGTACAATCTAGAGCCTTTTAAATAATGATAATAAATACTATTTGTTGAACAGCAACACAGAACTCAATCTGAACTTTAAAATTTTAAATGTAAAATATAAAAAAAGAATATGTAATGAAGTATTACTAAACGAAAAACATTAACCTTTTAATGACCAAAGCGATCTAGGAAAGCTACAGAGCATATATTACTAGAATAATACACAAAAAATATATATCGAACTTGAAGTTTGTGTTCCTTGAGTATGCCAATATCGGCTAGCAATCTGACGGCGAAAATCTGCCTGCTGTATTTTCTTTGTAAAATCGCAATATTTATAGAAATGTCAGAAAGCCATGTGAAGATCGAAGTGTACCATTTTTTGCCTTCGATTTGTAGGCGTTTATGTGGTTGGTACATCTATAGTACTATGCCACATAGGGTCATGGGCCAAGAATAAAATTCGACTTTGCGTGAAAATAACATTGCACGTTTCCCATTGGAGAAATCCCTTAATTTAAAAGACATAAGCTCGTTCAATTTTTTCATTCCACTCCATTTTAAGACGGATATATGGAAATAATTTAAAATGATGGTAGTTAGTTAGAATGGTCCACTGTTACCATATAGTAACTTTGAAATTGTTCCGAGAATCATCCACTTATACCATATGGTAATAGGACCAAAAATATTGTTGTTTAGGTCAGCTGAGCTAAATTCTATTGTTCTTCGTATTACTACATTCTATTATTTACTATCTACAACTCAGGATACCATTTTATTAAAACTAGAATCGCCCAATGGTCAAAATTTGACAACTTATGTATTAAATAATTTTGGTACTTTTTGACAGTTTAGGTACATTTTTTGCTATTTGGTACAAAATAGAAAAGCTCATTTATCTTCACTGGTACAATGATAAATGAGAAACAAAAAAACATGAAGTCAGTGCCTATCAGATTTTTGTCTTCTTTATCAAAATATTTTGTATGGTTCGCGAGATATGACCGGATTAAATTTAAAATTTAGGGCGGTGCCACACCTCTTCATGACTATCTACGAAATATATAGCCTAGCTTATTCTTCATTCTATGCCAATGTATATCATTCTCAAAAATTTGACTGTAGTCAAAAAATAAAAATACAATATTAGGTCTCAAAAACCATACGAGATATATAACAATTCTGATGTCAGATTCGGATTAAGAATCGCAAAATACATCAAAATTACTCATTTAATTTTAGCATTTTGTATTTTTTTTCTTGGTTTCAGAGATATTCTTTAAAAAATTTAAATAATTCCGTCCCAGCTACAAAATGTTTCCAATTTTAAATAAAAAAAAAAACAAATCGTCAAAATCGGAGCTGTTCTTGAGGATTTCCTCATTTTGCCAGTTTTATAGCTTTATTGACTGCACTATACGATCATTGACTACTTGAAGGAGACAATTGGTCGAAGTATCCACCACATTTATGAAAAATTGTCATGGAAAATTTCTTCAAAAAACTATGTTTCTGGCAACAAAAAAGTAGTAGCCAATTGTGACTTATGAATTGAAAGATGATGTATTCCACTTTTTACCGTTTGTAAATTTTTAAGAATAACAAAACTTGAAATTCCTATAGAAAATCATTATTTTAAAGAATAACTTGGAAAACTCGATTTCGAAATTGAGAAGGAATTATTAGACATTTGAAAACATTAATAAGAGCAAACAGTAGTATTTGAAATTGAGATTCAAAATCGGTTGCCGACTGATTTTTTTATTAAAAGTGGAATACACATAATTTTTGAATCTATACGACACCCTTGTTCGATATACATACAGGGTAATGTATGCTTAATGGATCACTGAAAACTTTATAAATTTTAATTAAAAACATGTGTTTTCTAGCAAAATTTATTTTTGTATTAATTATGAGACACCTTTTATAAACGTAACAACAGCAATTATTTTAAAATAGCTTCTTTATTTGTTTTTTAGTTTTTCCAAAACAATATTTTTTTTCACTTATTTCTTCAGTCATCAAACTTTTACTATTGATGTCTCAAAAGAAGATCTAATCTTCTTTACATTAAAGATAAAATATGGGTATTTCTACAGAAAAGTTAAACATGACCAAAACCACCAAATCATCATATCTCTGAAACTAATTATTGAACATGGATGAAATTTGGTACATATTGTCACCACAATACTTCAACTAGGTAACGCCAATTTTCTAGTTTTGAGATAATTCAATTTAAAGATTTTTATAAATTTGACTTTTCTTGTTTTGTTTTTTTCTGATAACTTTACAATGGTGCCACTTTAGAGAACTCTGGATGGCTAAGATTGTCCACAAAACCATGAAAAATATACTGGTTATTTGAAAGATTTTCAATTTAAAATCACTTTTGGGTAAAATCAAAACTATTTTTAAGAGACATTAATGCACAGCACTCTAAAACTAGTCACATTGAAATATTGCCCCAGTTTTCTCTGAAATCGGCGTTTGAATTGTTGGCTGCGAAAACCACTTCTGCTTATGTCCCGAGTGAACGCATGGGTTTGTTGCAAGTATCTTGAAAACGAAAAATTGGCTAAAATGTACCAATTATAGGGCTAGTTATGAGCTATAAGTAAAGTCTATTGTCAAAAAAAAAATCAGTTTTATTAAGACTTTTTTATACTTTAAATGCGTTCGACATTCACGTTCGACACCATGGAAATGCCCATATAAATGTTTTTTCTTCTTCTTGGTTTTAAATCACTTTTTTAACGTTAACGATAATTAAATTAATGCACCTTAATAGTTTCCCAAATTTAATTACTGTAATGTTTTATCACAACTATAAAATTTGTTGCTCTAAATATTCCACGAAACACGACTAAAATTTTTGAACGAGTTTTTCGGTTTTTTTTGTTTAATTTTTTCACAAACAACCGCAGCCGTCGTCTTGTTCATTCACAATTTTGCGTCCAACTAACTGTTAACAGCGTTAATGTTTTCCGTTTTTTCCTGCTTTTCATGTATCCAAATGATTTTTCCCATGTTGCTGCTGCTTTTGCTGTTGCTGCTGCTTTGCTGTTGCTGCGTTGGTTGCGTTGCGCAGTGTTTGTTTTTTTTTTTTTTTTTGCTGCAGCATTGCTGTTACTGCTGGCTGTCACAAACAGCTGTTATTTGTTTTGTGTTGCTGTGTTTAGTGATAACAGTCGTATGGCTGCTTGTTGCTAGCAACATGTTGCTAGCAACATGTTGCCTTATTGTTAAACTTGAACTAATTATTATGTGTTAAGTTGTATTTAGTTGCTGTTCTTTGGTTTGTCTCTGATAAAGTATGACAATATACGTTTGTCTTTGCTTCTTTTTGATTTGTTTATTTTGTGTTAGTGAGTGTTTGAGTGTGCATGACTTGTTACGTCTTTTGGAATACGATGAATGTGAGCATGTTTTGTAGACATTTGCTTTTACATACAAACATATGCATTTAATTCATTGTTTAACGTAATTCAAAGATTGATTGATTAATTTAGTGTTTTGTTTTAGTTTTCTTACATACAGCCTTGGCCAAAAGTATTAAGTACTGCACAATATTCTACTGATTTCCAAACTCATATCACTTAGGTTAGGATATCTGTGAGAAAGAAAAAAATTTCGAAATAATTTAAATTTAACTTTTCGCTCTTGATTATGAAAAAGCAGCCCTTCTCTTGGTATATATATACTTATTATATATATATGCATTATATCTTCTATCGTTATTATTATATTAATTTCCTAAAACTGCTATAATTTTTATATTTTTTTATTTTTAAGAATAGCTCAATGTATTTTAAGTTATTATTTAAATTATCTTATATCTACTTAGAAATTTTATTATATGTATTATAAGCGTATTTGTTGCATACTTATTTTTTTGAACTTTGATGTACCTAAAAGAAGTTTGCTCTTAATGTACCTGTGAAATTCATCAATAAATTGAAATTGAAATTGAAAATTTAAATAAGTTTTTAGAGAAAACAACTAGTGATTTCAACCACCATTTCAGGGTTTTTGTGTTCAGGACTAACATCTCCTTAATTTTCATCAAAAGCCGTTTTCGAATAATATTGAAAATATGAATATCAAAACGTTGAATTGCTAAAAAAGTGGGAGTGGCACTCGTTTTATCCCAGTTATTGGTCATTACAAGACATTGATAGCTTAAAGCTTTTTACCAAATTTTATTCAGATATCTTCTATGATGTGCGAGATACGACCAGATTAAATTTTAAATTAAAGGCGATGCTACGTCTCACAATGGCGACATTTCTCAAAAGTGGTTGCAAAAATCTATTTTGGTGTGGTGGAAATTCGCAAATCTAATGATGCAGTTCAATAAACAAATGCTCAATACTCAAAAATATAAAATTTTAATTCATTTGAAAAAAAGGTTTGCTTTGTAGAGCTGGTCGAAGTCAATGGTTTTTAGAGTTTATACATTTTTTTTTTTTCATGATGAGGTTTTAATTTTTCTTATGAAAGAAAAGTAAATTTTTTAATGTCTGAGGTAACTGTACTTTTCTGAAACACTATTTTTACCGTTTTTTTCAACTTTGAATGGAGTTTCAAAAAAATATTCGAAAAAATTTATCTTTCGGACTACTAAAACTAAACATTATGAAATTTTAGCTGCGTTTATTTGCGGTTTTATGAGTTTCATCAGAAAACCTATGACTCATGACGTCACTTTTGTAGCATGTCACTGTGTCTAGCATTAAAGTTAGATAAAATTAAAAATGTTCAAGCTAACGATAGGTTGTGAATGCACGTTTAGGTTCCAGCTTCAGCTCGTCGGCTATTGGGGTGGGGACTTGCAACCCAAAATTAGCAGAAATGTTCGATACATGCACAGCAGAAATACAAAAAAAATACGTGCAGAAACAAAAAAAACGGAAATCGTATTTGTCCAAAGACAAGAAACAACCGGAAACGGAAGCGGACAAAAGTTGGTGCTGTTGTTGTTAGGACTGTAGCTAAGAGACTTGATGTTGTCGTCTCATTAACCCTCCCATCCATGATCTTCAGATAAAAAAAAATCAATATAAAAACATTATTCTGAAAAATCCCACGATCTTCTACCACAATCAGTACCTACTATGCTTTAGCTAGAAACCCAAAAAGAAAATTTTAAGCTTTCATTGTAGAATTTTAATTTAATTCAATAAAAGAAAAAATAGGTATACAAAAACATCTAAGAATAAGTTTACCAACTAGGATTTTATACAATAATAATTTCATATATCTTCAAAAAAAGTTACAAGATATAATTAGAATAAATATAAGTTTGATGAAATTTAAAATAATTAAAAACAGGTTAAATAGACAAAATGAATCTAAGTTGCAATCAAACATAGGAACAGAGTAAAAAAACTTTACAAAGTTCATTGACCTATACCTTGTTGCAAAATCAAAATGTTCCTATGGCATAACTCTCTATGCAAATTTTTAGAGTTGCCAAAAGTTTTAAAATTTAGATTAGTTTCACTTGCACTGATTATTTAAGAAATAGTAATTGAACTTTAGTTGCAAACCATGATTTCCATCTTATTTAATTAATTATTTTCTTTCTTTAATGTAAATTAAAATTTAAAGTTTATAATTTTGAATAAAATTTTAAATTATGTGCAAAGCATTATTCACTTAATCAAAGTAATTAATTAAAAGATGGCAATCATGTTTTTCTTTGATGTGTTTAAAAGAGCAAATAGAATGTTATTAAAACAAAACAAAATAACTCACTTTGACCTGCGCTGCTCCCACGATGAAAGTACTTTCAATGTGTCGCAAAATTTGAGAGGTCTGCTGTGGAGAGAAAATTAGTACTAGTTCTGCTAAGAGTTGCAGCAAAAGAGAGAATGCAACAATTTATGCGCGCAGCACTATCTCTTGTTTTTGGTTGCAACAGGCAATACCAAGTTTGATTGCAACCAAAATCTATGTATTTGGCTTAAACCAAAATATCTGAAACGCGATCACTTTCCTTAACCCGTTTTACTCAATACCTTAAAAATTATCGAAATTTAATTCGGAAAAAAACTTTAAGAGAAATTAAAACATTTTTAAATTACTTGCGCACTTACATAGGTACATAAATTGCAGGTATACATTTTTACATGTCATTTTTGGTTTTCACCACAATTGATGTAAATCTGCATAAACTGTTCTTCAGTATATACATGTGCACATATATACTTATGTAAATGGACAGTTTTGTATGTACTTAATTTTATATATTATATTTTTCTCCCTCACATGTTTTTTCCCCGATTTTTCACTAAAATTATTTTAACTATTTAATCACTTTTTTCCCGTTTTCTTTTTGTTAAAAACTAATTTAAATTTTTCCAGCTTTTTTTTTACTATTTGCCCATTTTAGTTTACAGATATTGTTTTTCTGTCTTTTTTCTTAGGGTCGTATTTAGAAAAAAAAATTATTTATTTAGTATTATTTTAATTATTTTTGCCAAAAAATTCGCACTAGCACATTAATTTTATATTATAGACCGATATTAAAATTTTAGTTTTGCTTTCTCAAACAAACCGTCACAGTAATTATCGTCGCTCATAACCTTTGGTGGTGGAAACCGAACTGATGAGCTGAACGCTGTTAGAACATGATGATGATCTTCAGATTTGGTGAAATTGATGGTCTCTTTAAATTTATAGAGGTGACTTAAAATTTTGCCTCGCAATATTTTTGGTGCTTTGCCTAATAAAAAACATATGTATGTAGGTATATAAAGCAGGAAATTTTACTTTAAATTAAATAAATTTTAATTTACCCTTTTATGGGCTGGCACCAAAATATGGATGTAAATTTTCCAACTGGAGTGAAAATCTTGACATTTTCCGCTGAATAGAAAAATAATATGGTAGAAATTTTCTAGAAACAAGGGAAAGTCAATTTTCTATTTGATGAAAGTTTCAATCAAAAAACAAAATTCTTACCATTCAATTGTAGGGAGAAATTCACACCAAATTTATAAATTTGAAAAAAATAATTTTTATAATTATGTACTTATTAGAATTTTAACTTTTAGCACATAGACTTTTTATCAAGCACTCGGTTGAAGATCTGAATTTGGAAAGACAGACCAAATCGTTTTCGGTTTTAACATACCTCGGCAAAGTCATACCAATGATAAATAACATTAAATTTCCAGCGAAACATGATCTATAAAATTTGTAAATGATTTTAATAGATCACTTTACAGCGGTTCACAAAAAGGTTTTTGTTCTATACATCGTGAAAATTTTTATTATAAATGGAAGAAAGAAAATTATGACAAATTTTTGAATTTATTTTTTTCGAGTCTACAAGCGCCACTACACTTTACGAAAAACCGTTGCAAAAATTAATTTCGAGTAGGTCTCTTTTACAAATCTGATATTGCCATCGGATAGAAAAATGTTAAGAGCTAAAGAATTTGAAAATTTTAGCTCATCCGGGCTAATGGTTTGGTTTTTACAGCCTCTCAAAGTTAGTAAATTTTGAAATTAGCTAAAGTAAATTTTGAAATTAGCAAAAAAATTTAATTTTCTAGAAAAATTCTTCATATTTAGGTTGAATACTTTTTCAAACGGTTTAAGGAAATGATTTTTTCTTTCACTAATAGCATTATTGGTCTTGTCGAATAAACTGGGTAACAAAAAAACAAGTTTTTCAATAGTTTTTATTTTTATGAATTTTTTTTAAGACATTGCTTTCAGCGTAGTTTTTAAGCTTTTGGTTGAGCCTAAAAAAACTGCGCTTTTCGTAAGGCTCGGCTTGCTACATAAGTAGCTTGTGCTCCAAAAACTATTGGCTTTTAGTTGCAACCCTTTGTGTAAGAGTCACTTTTATAGCGAAACCTATGAATAAAAAGTTAATTTCAAGTTTTAGATACAAAAGTTTGAATTTTAGATTTTGTTTTGTCGATTGCTGCGCCATTTAAGCCGGATAAAAAAATTGTCTCAGACAAAATTTTCGTACTTTTTTTTGTAGAATCTGAATCTTCAATAAAAAAATGGGGGTTTTCGTTTAAAATTTTAAACTTGCCTCCTCCATATTAAATGAAAATTTTTGGTCCACAAAAAAACTATTTTATTTCCTGGTCTATATTAAATAATTTATAAAAAATTTTCACAAAATTTCAACTAGGTGCTACAAAAAATCATTTTTCTTGTAGGCAATTTTTACATTTTAATTCTTTGGTGGCTCACTTGAGAAATTCTTGTCATTTTCCACTCAATATTTTTTACTGTTTTTCTCTGCACTTTGAAGCTTAAACCTTTTTTTTACTTTCATACCATTACTTTTTCATGATAATTCAGTAAAATAATTGATAACTGGAACAAACCGTAACTTTTTATGATATTATTGTAATTTTGGCGCTGTTGGAAAATTATTTTTTGCGTATAATTTTTTTTACGCGGTCAATTTATAAAAAAAATATTTCGTTCGAACTAATTTTTCTTAGAGTAAAGATTAAGCCTGAATACGGCTAAATATACTGGATGCACTTTTTCAGCCCCAAAAAATGGCCACCAATTCCATACTGAATAGTTTGAAGACGCCTTGGGCTGATTATAATCGTTTGCATTTTTGAAAAAACGATGTGTTCCTACTTCACTAAACACTTCATAACTTTTCAAAACTTCATATGATTTTTCTCAGCTTAGGCTTGGAATGTTTATAATTAAAAGTACTTTTGATTGATAAGCACAATTTTATAACCGACACGGCTATCGCCCATGCAATAACAAAAAAATTTTCAACTATGACTATTGTTGGAGATAAAGAATACACGCCTATGCAAATCCCTTTTTCACTGTGTTTGGAATGAAGTAAGACTTTGATTTATATATCATTCAAAAAGTATTTGTATACTTAGATTGGCAGAATGTTAAATTTTTTTTATATGTTGCCCTTACCCCATCAAATACAAATTTTTTAATTACTGCATTAATAAAATATGCAAAGGATTTTTGTGCAATAATTGCTAACGTTTCATTATTTTGAACTCATTAGCTGGATCTGAGTGAATACTTGCTTACATTCCATTAATTGATTTAAATTACGTAGTTCGGAGTGTAGTTGTATGACTGTTGAAACGCTATTGCATCGATAAGCACGCTAAAAATTGCATTATTAGCCGTGTTTTTTTTGACTCGTATATACAATTATGGATACCTTCAAATTGCGATAACTCATGAACAGTAAGTCACACAATAAAACTCGAAGAAACTTTTTTATGGAGAATCACGTTCTCTTTCATTTTATATTTAAAAAAATTTATTTTTAAGGAGGTAGCGCCGATAAATGGCAAAAAATCACTTTTTTTTTAAATAACTTCTAAATGATTATTTTTTTTTTACAAAAGATTAAAATTATTTGTAGAGCATGTGGTTCTCCTTGAAAAAGACCATCGGACTTTTATCGTACGACTCACCGTTCATAAGTTATCACAATTTGAAGGTATCCACAATTGTATATACGCGTCAAAAAAAACACGGCTATTTACTCACCTTTACCCATGCTACACAATTTTTCTATGCATTCTAACAATGGTTCTAAAAATAGAAAAAACACAAAATTGTTCAAATGAATTTGCAATCACACCGCAATGCATTTGTAGTAATTTATGCACAATATACAATATCTTACATAATAATCTGTGAACAATATTGCAATTGTACCGAAATAAGTTTTGAAAAATTTTTAAACATAAACAGTGGCTCACAAAAGTATTCGTAATTGGAATTTTTTTAAAGAATCATAAAATTTTTTAATTATGAATAAATTTTTTTTTTTAATCACGCTTGGCTGTGATCATCTCACTTTTTCCGAAATTTGCAGTTGGGTTCTCTGATTTTTATAAAAATTCACAGAGATGTTCTAAGTGCTTAGCATGGAGACCTCTCATTATTAGTTTTGCGAAAAGAAATTTTTTTTCCAAGTTATGAGCACGGAACTTCAGAGTGTCCAAGTGGTGTTTTTGCGAAAAATCGATGCAATTTTTTTTTCTAAGTCCCGCCATTTTGTCAAAAATAAATTTTTTAAATTTTTGTTTTCGGATTCTTGTAGCATTTTAAACGTTAATTTATTTTTCATTTTTAAATTTGGAAAGTTTTGAAAATTTACAAAATGGCGGCCATTTTTTGAAAAATCTTAAAAGTTGATTATCTCAAAATAATATTCTTTTTATTTTTTTATTTTTTTTTTACAAAAAGGTGAATGAAATACAAACATTTTGTAGAAGACTTGTTTTGCGCTAAATGGCTGCGAGAGCCACAGGAATATTTTTTCTAAAAAGACACGCGACAATTTTTTTAACTTTGTTTTATGCTTTCATTTACACCCACTAGGTGGCCAAAAAAAAAAATTTCAAAGTACATGGATATAACTTCCATTGCTTAGAAAATAGAAGCTATACCAAAAAAACCAATATTTCCTATATGAATCATAAAAATAAGAATTGACGAAATGACGGCCATGTTTTGAAAAATCAATTTTCCAAAAGAAAAAAAAATTTTTTTTTCTTAGAAGTTTTTTTAATGAAATGTTTTGAAAGGTTATGATGAACATACGTTTTCCAAAACACTTTAGTAAAAAAAAAAAAAAAAAAATATTTTTTTTGGAAAATTGATTTTTAAGATTTTTCAAAACATGGCCGTCATTTCGTCAATACTTATTTTTATGATTCATATAGGAAATATTGGTTTTTTTGGTATAGCTTCTATTTTCTAAGTAATGGAAGTTATATCCTTGTACTTTGAAATTTTTTTTTTTGGCCACCTAGTGGGTGTAAATGAAAGCACAAAACAAAGTTAAAAAAATTGTCACGTGACTTTTTAGAAAAAAAGTTCCTGTGGCTCCCGCAGCCGTTTAGCGCAAAACAAGTCTTCTACAAAATGTTTGTATTTCATTCACCTTTTTGTAAAAAAAAAATAAAAAAATAAAAAGAATATTATTTTGAGATAATCAACTTTTAAAATTTTTCAAAAAATGGCCGCCATTTTGTAAATTTTCAAAACTTTCCAAATTTAAAAATGGAAAATTAATTAGCGTTTAAAATGCTACAGGAATCCGAAAACAAAAATTTAAAAAATTTATTTTTGACAAAATGGCGGGACTTAGAAAAAAAAATTGCATCGATTTTTCGCAAAAACACCACTTGGACACTCTGAAGTTCCGTGCTCATAACTTGGAAAAAATTTTTTTTTTCGCAAAACTAATAATGAGAGTTCTCCATGCCAAGCACTTAGAACATCTCTGTGAATTTTTATAAAAATCAGAGAACCCAACTGCAAATTTCGAAAAAAGTGAGATGATCACAGCCTCTTAATACTTATAATTCGGTAAACTCCCCTTAAATGTATCTTAAAAATGTAAAAAAGAGCTTATAATCAAAATCCTACTTAAATTCAATACACAAAAGTATTCGGGTGACCTTTGGAAACCTTCACGTATTCTAAAAAACTATCAATTAAAGCTTCTAGATTGTCTGCAACACATATTTTCCCCCTAGTAAACCTAGATATTCTTCGTTTTAGCTATCAAGCCTTCGGATGACCTTCGCAAAAGTTCGGGTAGCCTCAGAAAACAATCGATTGAAGATTGTTGATAGGCCGGCGTAATATTTTCCCTCTAGTGTACTTAGATAATCTTCGTTTTGACCATGAAGCCTTCGGGTCACCTTCGGATATCTTTGTGTATAGCATAAAAACTATCCCGTACATGAGATCTGTCCATTGCCAAATTTTCAGCTCAATTGGACGAATGGTTTCTGAGTGATAATGCTTCACACAGACACACACACAGACATTTTTATATATCAAGCACTCCACGCCAAGTGCACCAAAAAAAAATATTTTTTTTCACCGATTTCGCTCAAATTTGGCAATATGGTGCAAGAACAACAATCCGGGAGGATTTGATCCTAGTACCATTTGTTGTTAAAATACAGGGTGCTGAAGTTGGCGATTTTAGTCATTTTCATGAAAAGGGTGTTCTTTTGACAAAAAAAATTTCATGCCGTTTTGACCAGACTATGTGTTTCCTAATGACTTTAACGCCCTGAATCCGAATCCCGTGTCCGCCAAAATGGGGCTCATGTGTCGATAAATTCGCTAAAATTCTGAAACTAATTTTTTATCATTGAGTTCTTAGTCCTTAAAAAGAATGTGTGATCAAGAAGGGTATTTCGGACCTAGTTTCGGAGGTATGGACATCGGAAGATCCGGATATATCTTCTATGAAAACCGCTATAAGTTGGGAACCCCTGGATGGATTTGTAAAATATTGTTGTTATATGAAAGGTATTTTGACAGCCTATAAAAATGTTTTGAGCATACTTTTAATCGGATTCATAGTTTCCGAGATATGACCTTTTTTGAAATTTTCTGAAATTTTTCAATTACTACAACAAATAAATCAACAACACCAATTACAGCAATAACAACAACAACAAAAACAACAACAAAATATCTTTCATATAGCACCAATTTTTTCTGAATCCATCTAGGGGTGCCCAACTTATAGCGGTTTTCATAGAAGTTATATCCGGATCTTCCGATGGGTTCATCTCCGAAACTAGGAAATACCCTTTTTAAGGACTATGAAGTCAATGATAAAAAATTAGTTTCAGAATTTTAGCGAATTTATCGAGGTCTATAAAGTGAGCTATGCAGGTGTGACGAATTTCGATGTTTTTTGTTTGGGAATTTCGAGCTATTTTCGAGCTTTTTAACAATAATTTCGAGCTGTCTGGGAAATTTTCCATTTTCCGGAAAAGCGGAAAAATTGTTTTGCATAGCTGAGTTTATTTTTTCAGCCAGACGAATCCGCGGGGAGAGTTAGCGATGAAATCTTTTTACGCAGGAATTTTGAGCTACTTTCGAGCTAATTTTGAGCTAAAAGCATTTTCCGGAAAACTCTCAATTTTCCCGGAAAATCCCAAAAAACAATTTTTTATGGCTAACTTTATTTTTTTCAGCCAGACGAATCCGCGGGAATAGTAAGGGATGAAATCTTTGAATGCAGGAATTTTGAGCTACTTTCGAGCTGACCTTGAATGAAGTGTTTTCCTTAAATTTCCCCGGAAAATCCCAAAAAATTTTTTAAGGGCTTGCTTTATTTTTTCAGCCAGACGAACCCATGAGAATATTTCGCGATCATATAATTTAACACACGAATTTGGAGCTAGTTTCGAGCTCATCAAAAACGAAAAGTGTTTTCCGGAAAACCCCAAACTTTCCCGGAAAACCCCAAACTTGCCCGGAAAATCCCAAAAAATCTTTTTTTATGGCGGTGCCATGACATAATCCCCATTTCGTAAATGGGTGTTATGTCCGCAAATTAATGTATATATTACCAACTGATCCGCGGCCGAAGGCCGCCGCGAAGCCAGTGTTGGATTTTTGGGAGTTTTAAATCCTGAGCTGCGGCCGCAGGCCGCCCACTTACCCCTACTCTTATGTAAAATTACTGTGGCTAGCAAACTAGGTGTTGGATATATTATAGGCTGATCCGCGAAAAACTTTCGGACATAATAATAATAATATGCGGACATAACACAGGGAAAAAAAATTTTTAGTTTTTTGGGATTTTCCGGGGAAATTTAAGGAAAATACCTTATTCAAGGTCAGCTCGAAAGTAGCTCGAAATTCCTGCATTAAAAGATTTCATCCCTTACTGTTCCCGCGGATTCGTCTGGCTGAAAAAAATAAAGTTAGCCATAAAAAATTTTTTTTTGGGATTTTCCGGGAAAATTGGGAGTTTTCCGGAAAATGCTTTTAGCTCAAAATTAGCTCGAAAGTAGCTCGAAATTCCTGCGTAAAAAGATTTGATCGCTAACTCTTCCCGCGGATTCGTCTGGCTGAAAAAATAAACTCAGCTATGCAGAACAATTTTTCCGCTTTTCCGGAAAATGGAAAATTTTCCAGACAGCTCGAAATTATTGTTGAAAAGCTCGAAAATAGCTCGAAATTCCCAACCAAAAAACATTGAAATTCGTCATACCTGCATAGCTCACTTTATGCACCTAATTTATCGACACATGAACCCCATTTTGACCTCCATATGACCTTGAAATCTTTTTTCTCAGATATTCTGGAATAAAACGGACCCAGGATTCGGATTCAGGGCGTCAAAGTCATTATGAAACACATTGTCTGGTCAAAACGCCATGAAATTTTTTTTTCTTTGTAAACATGTGCAATTCTTCTGCTACAATATTTGCTTGCGTTTTTAAATCTCCAAGTTCATTTCGATATAATCTTATGCATTCCAATTTTCTTATAAAATTTTTAAATATTTCTCCCATTAAATTATTTTATTCCAAAATTGTACAAATTTTCGTATAAAAATCTACATTCAAACCAAAATAGTAAAAATATGAAATTTGAAAAAAAAAAAAAAAATTTCTTCTACTTCCTGGGTCTAGCGCTGAAATCAACGGATGCTTTTATTTTATACATAGCACAGTGAAAGCGATTCTCCAGCACATTATGAAGTTCGGATATCAAAAGTGATAAAAATTTTAACGTGATTAATGTCGAAAACTGTTGAAATTTCTAAAATAGGTTGAAAGATCAAAAATATTAAAAATACTAAAAAAAATTTTTTTAAAATAAAATTTTGAAGCCTAAAAATAGGGAAAAAATCAAGAAATAACTGAAAATGCCCGTTTTTTTTTTTTTGTGCTTACCCTCATACCATTCATGAGTACAAATGACCCGGTTATGAACAAATTTCAAACCAACACACGATTTTCCGTGCCCAGTTCACTTAAAATACCTGAAATATTGGTTCATTTTTCCAGCTATCTATTGTTGATTTTTACATACAAAATTTTAGCAATTTTCCTGCAAAATTCAAATGTCTTAAAGATTGTTTAATCACTGTAAATTCTAAAGTGCACTTCTAAGCCTTAGGCATCTTCAAAATACAATTAGTTTCATTTCTTTGTCATAAGTAACCAGATAAATAAAATAAGATCAAAGTCAATTGTAGAAGTCCAAAAATAGTTCTCTCATTTCATCAATGAAATAAAGTCTCATTTTTATTATCAATAAGTTGCGGCTACCCGAAATGTTTACAAATAGAAATATGTGCCCAACCAACGTATGAAATGTTTACACAAATACAAGCACGAGTAAGAGTACTTGAAATGTTGCTAAACAAACACCAACTGCTTTCTAGACTTGTCTTGGTGCTATGAAGACAAAATGTACTTTATCAGAGAGTAACTTTAAATGGTTTTCTCTTAAAAAGCTTTGAACGCCAGGCGGTAAAAATCTTAAGAGCATATTTTACTTACGAGTATTTGATATTATCTCTACAGAAAAACAAGTGGCATGTTAGATTTTTCATGTTTTTATGATATGTACAATCATTAAAGCAATAACAATACTTAATTAAACTTATTTAAGAAAAAAGGTTTTTGTCTTCGATTATGAAGTTAAAAATTACAAAGCGAGATTAAGGCCCCTATTGCGTATCAAAACGCTTTCTAGTCGGAAAAGGAAACTGAAATTTCATTTGACATTTCCAACCAAAATTATCTTTAGTTGGTTTTTAAATGGTGCCAGGTTCCGGTTTCGAGATACAGCTAATGCCAACTCAATATCTTCAATATTTTTCGACATTTTTCGAATAATACTGATGTTTTACAATATTTCTCAATACTTTTAGAGACTTTCCGTTATATTCGTATTGTATGTTTTTCGATATACTTGGACTCATACCGATTTCTTCGATGTTTTCCAATACTTTTGGGCTTTTACTGATATTTAGGGTGCTCTTCAAGATGTTTGGACTTTTACCGATACTTAGATGTTTTTCGATATCTTTGGACTTTTTTCGGTCATTTTGGAACTTTTTTCGATACATTTGGACTTTGATTTTTTGATGTATTTCAATATTTTTCGATTTTTTGGACTTTTTTCGATGTATTAGATGTTTTTCGGTATATTTGGACTTTTACCGATTCCTTCATTGTTATTCAATATGTGTTTTTGGACTTTAACCGATACATAGGATGTTTATAGACATTTTTGGACTTTTTCCGGTTTCTTTAATGTTTTCCAATACCTTTTGACTTTTACCGATATTTTGGATGTTTTTCGATATTTTTGGACTTTGACTTGTATTTTAGATATTTTTTGATACTTTTAGGCTTTTGCCGATATTTTGATGTTTTACGATACATTTCCCGATTTCATTGATGTATTACGATAATTTTGGACCTTAACCAATATTTTGGATGTTTTTCGATGTACATATTTCAATATTTTTCGATACTTTTGGACTTTTCTCACACACATGTATTTAAAATGTTTTTCGATACACGTGGACTTTAATCGATTTCTTCGTTGTACAAAATTCGATATTTTTCAATACTTTTGCAGTTTTCCGATATTTTTCGACTTTTATCGGTTATTTCAATGTATTTAAATATTTTTCGATATTTTTGGAATTTTTCGATATTTTCGATAATTTTAAACTTTCACCGGAGAAAAAAAATACACCGATAATATTTTTCGATACATATAGACTTTTACCGATATGCGATAATTTTATGGAATTAAATACATTGCAGCATCTTGTGGCACATTATTTTAAAAAATAGTTATCGTAATTAGCTTTTTTAGTGCTTTCTTGCTTTTTATCAATACCCGAGCAACGCCGGGTAAAACAGCTGTTCTCCATATAAAATAAAATAAAAAAAAACTGGAAATTACGTTGTCTTGTTATATAACCTCAAATATAGCAAAAAACAGTGTTTTTTCGAGCAACTCTGATGTTGGATTCGAATTCAACATCGCAAAATACATCGAAAATTGCTATTTATATATTTGTTTGCAGTATTTTTTTTTTTCCGTTTTTTTTAATTTTGTATGGAGATAATAAAAGATATAAAAAAACCGCCAAGTCAATTTTTTTAATTTTTATGTTTTCAGCTTCTTTAGGGCACTTCTTCTAAGTGACAAATTTTAACTATCTCATAATTTTATTTAAATTGGCTCAGGAGAACCGTGAGGTACGAAATAATATTACTCATACGACATGTTTAATGGTTCATATTAAAATATTATGACGTAAATGCATAGAAAAAAAGCACCAAAAATAAATATTTGGGATATCCTGGTGTAACAAAATGAAACAAATAAAGGCAGTGCAGCAAACAGCAAGACCTAAAAATATAACGAACAGGAACAGCACAAAGTACATTATTCTTAATAGCTAGAATATCGACAAAGTTTGTGTTTATCAGGAAGAATGTTCTACTCTAACCATCAAGAAGATTCCAATTATCGCCGGCAGATGGTATATTGGTTATGGTGTTGACTAGTGAAAAACGGTGCCGTGACATAGTCCCCACGGACATAATCCCCATTTCGTGACATAGTCCGCATTTCTAAAATGGGGATTATGTCCGCAAGTGTTTCGGACATAATCCCCAGGAAAAAACGGACATAGTCCCCATAACGATATTTTGTTATTGACAAGAATTCCAATACCGTTTCAGCAGCGGCCTTCAGCCGCTGATCAGTCTACTATATATCCAACAACTAGTTTGCTAGCCACAGTAATTTTTCATAATGGTAGGGGTAAGTGGGTGGCCTGCGGCCGCAGCTCAGGATTTAAAACTCCCAAAAATCCAACAACGGCTTCCGGCTGATCAGTCTATAACATCCAACACTATATATGTAAATTTTTTAAATGGATTATTGCAAAAATTTTGTTCAATCTTAATTAAATTTTTCGGACATAACCCCCATGACCAAAATGGGGATTATGACCGAAAAATTTTCGGACATAATAAATGGGGATTATGTCCGTTAGGATTATGTCCGTTGGGATTATGTCCGGTAACCGTGAATAACAACTATTTGATCACTCAAGATAATCTTTTGCTTTGTATTGTGGAATCATAGAAAGGCATTAAAAGTGACACAAGTTATTTGTGGTTTTAAGTTCCATGACAATTCAGATGTCAAGCACTTTTATACATAAATTTTTCCCTTATTACACGGTTGAGTAGAAACCTTTGGCCAACTTCTTCGTGGCTTTTATAGGCTATGCGAGTTCGGAAACAAAATATTTTTGCCCGAAAAGGTAGAGATGAGGGACGAAATAAACCGTTTTAGAAATATATTCATAGCGTTAAGAAAATTTTAATAGTGATCACATTTATTTAGACTCTGCTTTTCAATCATATAAGGAAAAGCATTGAATTTAGAGACCGAAAAAAAAATGTATTTTTCCTTAAAAATCCTTCAATATCAGCTTTTAAACTGAGGGCACACATTCGAACTTTTTTCTTTGTATGGGGGTTAGGGGTGTTTTAGTGTACGAATTTTGAATTTTGTTACTTGACACCCCTCAATTTTGTGAGGTTGGAAAAAAAATTAGTTTTCAAAAAAAATTTTGGGGGTGGGGTGAGGGTACGGGTTGGCGCATCGAGGTCAAAGATGAGAGAAAAGGAGAAACAATTTACTTACAGCCCTACAAGAGGGGCCACCTCTAGAGGGTTCAAATGTATGACCGACCCACATTATTTTTCCCTCCCCAACCAAGCATACTTACCCCCTATCCCTAACCCCTAAGAGGGCTCCCATACAAAATTGACATTTTTAGGAAATCGACCCACACCACTCCCAAGGTCCCCTAGAAGGGTCAAATGTATGGCCGGCCCCTAATACTTTTTCGTCGCCAACATTTTTCCCCACCGTACTTACCCTCTATCTCTAGCTCTTAAGGGGGCTCCCATACAAAACTGAAGTCATAGACATAAAAAATATGGAAAGGAAATTGTCAAATATGCCCATAACTGCCCAGGAGTCTCTCCTAGTGGAGTCAAATATATGACCGACCCCCATTATCCCCCTATCCCATACAAAGTTACGGGTTTTTTTAAAAACTGCCCCCACTGCCCTAACTGGACCATGGGTACCCCTAGAAAGATCAAATGTATGACCGAACCTCATTATTTCTAGGAAAATTTATAAAAAAAAATATTGTATGGCAGCCCCTTTCAGGGTTCAAAATAGGGGGTAAGTATGTGGGGGAATAATATAGGTCGCAAAAAACTAATGGGGGTCGGTGATACATTTGACCCTTCTAGGAGTACCCGTAGGTCAGTTAGGGCAGTGGGGGCATTTTATATAAAAACAGTAACTTTGTATGGGAGCCCCCTTAAGGATTGGAAAAAGGGGGTAGGTATACTGAGAAAAAACTTTGGAGGGGGCTAATGGGGGACGGTCATATATTTGTCTTCTCTAGGAGTGACTTCTGGGCAGTTATAGGCCTATTTGACGATTTCCTTTCCATATTTTTCATTTCCATGACATCTGTTTTGTATGAGGGTTCCCTAAAGAGTCAGAGATACAGGGTAAGCATGTTGGGAAAAAATTTTGGGGAGGAAAAAATATTAGGGATCAGTCATACATTTGACCCTTCTAATGGCACCCAGGGAGTTGTGGGGGTCGATTTCCTAAAAAAGTCAATTTTGTATGGGGCCCCCTTAGGGGTTAGAGATAGGGGATAAGTAAGCTTGATAAAAATGTTGGGGAGGGAAAAATAATGTGGGTCGGTCATACATTTGACCCCTCTATAGGTGACCCCTAAACATTTGTAGGGCTGTATGTAAATTTTTTCTCTTTTTCTCTCACCTTTGACCTCGATGCGCCAACCCTCACCCTACTCCCAAAATTTTTTTTGCAAACTAATTTTTTTTTCTAACATCACAATATTGAGGGGTGTCATGTATCAAAATGTTGTTACTAAGTACTAAGGATCTCCATACATTCTTAAAACACCTCTAATGGGGGTTGATACTATCTACTATCCATCTCAAGAAGAAAGAGTATGGAAAAAATTGCGAATAAAAAAGTTAATTGAATTCGTAAAATTTCACACATAGGCTATTACCGCACATAATAAATGGGAAATTTAAAATTGTTTTTTTTTTTTTTTTTTTTGAGCGCCTAATGCTATGCTGCCACCATACAAATAATGCAACATTGTTACAATACATCATAGCATAGCAACAAGATCTGAGATGAAAGTAAAGGTCAAATGGTGAAAAACAACATAATCTGCTTAGTATAATTTTTTATTTTTGTAAAGGAAATAAGTTCAAAAAAAAATATTTTTGGGTATAGTAACAACAACTTAGTTTACAATCAAATTAAATAAACTAACACGCACAGTAGAGCAACATTAAATAGAAAATCAATTCAGTTGAATTCAATGCAATTCAGCGAATCCACTCCGTGTGATACATCACGCAGAAGAACTTGGGTGATTGTTTCAAAAGCGGACAACACCAATACATAATTCTTTTGTTTGCGTGGAGCTTTCAGCACAACCAGTTCTGAAAATCCTTTTGTGGTTTTTAATGTCTTCTAATTGAGGTTCATAAGCAATAATTTTAACTGACAGTTAATAGTTATGTGTTCTAGGAATATGAAAATCAAAGCTATCAAAGGAACATGGAACTTTACAATAATTGAGGCTTTCAGCAATTTTACAAGATTACAATACAAATTAGTTTAATTTGTCAAAAATATGAATGGGGACGACTACTTTGTTCCTTACTGTAGTTGGAAAGCTCAATAAAGTGATAATTTGGATATATTTATAAATGAGATTTGATGGCAATAATAAGAAACATAATTAAAATAAACTCGTATAGTGCTATCTATGGCCTTACCGAAAATTGAATTCATTTATAAACTTTTCCTAAAAAAGTGCAAAAATGGCATCAAAAACGGAGAAATATTTAGTCAGTTTGTACCACAGAAATATGTGCTATAAAATTTCACCACTGTGCGATAACACAGAGAAACAAGAAATTATTTCCCGAATGAATCCAATGCAAAATGAAAGCAGGCCCATAGACTAAAATAACCCCCAGATGATTTGGTAATATTAGCTCGACTTTTTTTTTATGACCTCTTGAAGTTTGCATTCTTTGTATGCAACTTTTACACTGTTAGCTCCTGTACTATACCAGCAACTTTTATTTTATTTTACTTAAATTGTAGCCAAATATCCAACAAGTAACTTTTCATAGCATACTATGTCAAAAAATTTTATACTGGGGGTATTATGATGTAAAGTTTTTGTGCTTTTTAAGTTTTTCGACAATAACTCACAATATATCAATTTTATAAAAAAAAAACCTTTTTTTGCAAAATTGATTAAGACAGTGAATTGCATGATTTTTCTGAACATTTAAGATGGGATTTGGTCGTTAAATGAGAGTTTTCGACGATTTTTTATACTCAAAAGCGAGAAAAAGTGAGTATGGCATAAAATGCTTAAAGGCACTTCAGACTTTATCCGTTTTCTTATGTTTTTCCGTATGATTTTTTCTTTGACTGTCAAATTTTTATTGTTATACCCTACGCCCATGGTATATTCACTTTGTCCTTCCGTTTATAACGCAGAGAAGGATGCGTGGCAGGTATGGAAAAGTGTATATATTCTTGATCAACGTCATCTCCTGAGTCGATAAAGCCATTACCGTCTAACGAAAAAAGTGTATACGGTATATAAATTTTCAAAACTTGGTCAAAAAAAAAAAAAAATATAAAAATTCTGAAAAAATTCAAACCTATCCTTTGAAGGCTTTTAAGCACTTTACATTAAATGAAATATTTTCGTAAATACCTTAGTTTTGAGTAAGTCTAGCATTTTGCAAACGAACGTAAGCTTAGTAGCTGAAAACTCTCAATTTAAAATTTTTTTAAAAACTATAAAATATCACAAAAAATTCTGAAATAATTCATACGTATTTGCTGGATAATTCCAAACATTTCTTGACTTACACACTTTTTTCGTTAGATGCCTGACTTTTGAGTAAAAAATAGTTTTTTCGAATCCGTAATTGAAGGGATTAATACTAAATATTAATATTAAATACATAACAAATATTATGGTAATGATACAATTTAAGATTGAAAATTTATAGTGAAATTTTCTTCGAATGCATCTTCATCTTCGCTAGTTTCCATTTCTCTTGCATTTATAAAAATATGTTTAAAGTAAAGTTTCCGTGTTTTGTGGTTGCTACATTTTAGCCCAGATTGGTGAGGCTATACAACTAAAACAACGGTTATATGTGAAATAAATGAGTATTTCGTTTCAACGATTAACGCAAAACAAAGTAAAATTAATTTGGCTGAAAATAATTATTACAATTTTTTAAAATATTCTGAGGTTATTACTGCAAGTTTGAAGTTATTACTGCAGAAATAGGGTGTTACTGCAGCTTATTTCAATGCCTGATCTATACCCCCAAAAATAATAATAACGCCAAGACTTTTGTTAGAACAAAGTCTTTATTTCTGAAGCCCCCATTTTGTAATAAAAAAAAAAGTTATGACCAAAAAACATGTTTTTTAGACAAAATGGGCCTTCAGTAGAATCAAAAGTGCTCCATTGGGTTTTCTCGGAATGAACAAAAATTATTGCAGATATAGTTTTTAAGAGTCCTTCTAGTTTTTGACTCGGTTTCGGGATGATTTTTTTTTTTTTTTTTTTTTTTGCTCTATACAAAATCGAACAGTTCTAGTGCACACATACTTTGAACAATTCTTAGCATTTTTTTCCATATACGCTTTTTTCGTAAAATGCCTTCTGCCGTAAAAAAATATAAGGCCGCTTAAGTTACGGCCTTTCAAACTTTATTTCCCCATCGGATTATTTAGTTATAACTCGCAAACCATTTAAGCTATTGGAATAAAATTTGGTGAGCGGGTACGACTTAATAATACCTTGTAACAGACAAAAAGTGGGCGGGATCGAAGAAGTGCCACGCCCACTTTTTGGCCCTTGAAAATTTTAATTCAATATTACTCGAAAACGACTTCAACAATTTTAATGAAAATTTAGGAGGTGTTACCTCTACAGACGAGGGTTATTATGTTATACATTGTTATATTGGGAAAACTCGTTGAAGGGCGTGGCACCACCCACAAAAATATTAAACGGTGTAAAAAGAAAACTAATAAAGCAAACATTCTGGAAATTAACTGTGAGGAGCCTAATTGCTATAGGACATCTCTGATCTGAAAGTGGGCAAAATATCGCCGTTGCGCGTGGAACCTCCCATACAAGTAAAATATGTAAAATGCTATATCTCGCAAATGATACTAGATATTTTATTGAAATTTGGTATGTAGGTAGTGCTTATCAATTCCTTTTAATAACCGAAAAGTGGGCGGTATCGAAGAGGTGCCACGCCCATTGAAAATTTAAATTCAGTATTACTCGAAAACGACTTCAAAAATTTTAATGATAATTTAGGAGATGTTACCACTGCAAACAAGGATTAATATGTGATATAACGTTATATTAGGAAAATACGTTGAAGGGCGTGGCACCGCCCACAAAAAATATAATTCGCTAAAAAAAAAGAAAACTAATAAAGCAAGCATTCTGAAATTAACTGTAGGGAGTCTACTTGCTATTAGGCACCTATGACCTGAAAGTGGGCAAAGTATGCGTGGAACCTCCCATACAAGTAAAACACATTAAATGCTATTTCTCACAAATGGTACAATATATTTTGATGAAATTTGGTATGCGGATCTGTATCATGAGTATCTAAAGCATAACGAAAAGAAGGCTCTGTTCAATAATTGCCACGCCCACTTTTTATCAAAATAAAAATTTTGGTTAATAACTCAGGTACAAAAAAACAATGGAATGAACTTTTTAATTCTTATATGCACCCTTATGTACTTTTTGACGCTAAATCCGTCTCCATTGCAGAACTTTCATTACACCTGCAGGATTTTGAAATATCCTTGCTTGAATTTGAAGAAAACGTCAGTGCAGCATAGCTACAAGAAAAGGTAAAATTCTTTTTTATTAATAGCATCGAATGCCACAATCTTTCTTATCAAAATATCGTTTCGGATTTTTACAATAGGACTCTATTTTCCGAATTATGATCCTTTGAAGATAAGATATTTCAGCCGCCATAAAAATGACGAAATATTTTGGGTTTGTGGCATATCCAATTTATTTATTTTAGGGCATTCTATTTCACCAAAAAATTTCTATATCATTCGATATTTTCCGAGTTTTTTCTTATTATTATTCTCATCGGTTTATTTATCATTTTGAAAGCATGATCATTAGAGGTGAAAAGGTATAAGTTTCATAACAAAAAATAGCAATGAATAAAAACATCGACTAAAATAATAAAATCAGATTGTTGACCGAGCAGGGGTCGGTCTCTAGGTACTGCCTAATAAGGCACAAAACGTGTTAGTTTCTATATAAAGAGCGTTTCGATTTGTATGAGAATTAGCATATATAAGCAAAAAAATTGAGGAGTGGCCGTACCAAAGGGCCTAAGTACCATTTCGACGCAAAAGAAGTGTCATAATATGAAACGGGTGCCATTTTGTTAGAAATTAATAAAATTGTTTTCTGTTTCCACTAAAAATTTTCCTGATAGTGTGAAATTGATGTCATTGTGTTGAAAAAATTATAACAGTCAAATAACAGACTATTAGGCACATATAAAGTATGACGAATTGGTACTTAGGCCCTTTGGTACTGCCACTCCTCAATTGTTTGCATATTAATGACTTTTTAGCCATTCAAACCTCCGCCAGAAGCAAATTGTGAAAAATTTCTGAATGAATTAAATAAATAAAATATGAATTCAAAAATTTTAGTTAACTAAAAATCAGCTGATCGAAAGTAGACAAAACCAGCATGTGGGAACACTGACCTTGGAGCTTTTAGGTTTTTCAATTCGGCTTACTTAACCAAGGTAGTGGTTTGATACAACGCATAACGTTTGGTTTGCTTAAAATCCTTAATTTATATTTTATTGTTTATTTTGGTGAGTAAAAAAAAAATATTTTCATTTTCTCTTTCATTATGGACGATTTCGTTTTTGTTTTCTTAAGTAAGTCCATCAAATTTTCTACTTTCTTTGTTTTCTGTCACAAGTAGATTGTATTTATTTGTATTCATTGGAAAAATAATTTGTTTACAATTTTAGCGAGTATTTGAGTCGCCAAGATTTATTTAGGCCAACAAATCAACAGATTTTCTTTTTATGTATGGATTCAATGAAAAAAATTAATTTGAGAAATAGGTATAATGTAAGTAATCGTATTTGTGTATTTATATAATTGACATTGCACGTGTGGGTTTGTTTACGTATTACCATGATTCAATTAAAGGAGGTTATCGCAGCTTGTCAAAATTTTAGAGACAACAACAACAAAATAACAACAACCACATAGATATACAATTTCAGAAGAAAAACAAAGAAAAAAAATTTTTCAAAACACATCAAAAAATCCAAAAAAATTTTGAAGTAGACTTTTAAAAAAAAAATACATATGTCTCGTTGCTTTTTTCAGCATATCCGATTTTTTTTAATCAATTTTTGAAGATTTTTAATCCACTGTACATGAAAAAAACAAAAATACCGTATTCTTGTGTTAAATCGATGAATTTAACTATATCATCCTTACATCTGTGGTGTATCATGTGTTCAGTAAACTAATGCATAACCATCCCATCTATCCTTCTTTTGGGAGGATCGTCCTCCTTTTTAAGCCAAATATTTGAAAAACCTCCAAACCTCCTGTTTTGCCTTAAATTCACCTTTCACTCTCTAATCATCCTCCTTTCCTATCGAAAATCTTCCTAATTTGGAAAATTTGGAAATTTTAATTTATGGGTCTTTCATAAGCACACGTGCATTCTATTGAACACGAATTTTTGAACGAAAAATAAATTCAACACATGTGTTGGCAACACTCAGCGAAAACAAATGCACGAAACGAATATGCCGAGTTGAATTTGGTCGAAGGCACATCTCTTGGATCCAAAACCAGTGGCACCATAATCCATTTAGTGATTAAACAAAGATAGAATAGGTCCAGATGGTGACCAAAAAGAACAGTATTTGGTTCAAAGTACGTTTCACCAGAATTAAAGCACGGTGGTGGATCAATAATAATTTGGTGTTGCTTTCAGTGGTGTAGATATGGGCCAATACACTGAATTGAAGATACTATGGATGCAGTCCAATATGTTGAGATACTTCAAAAAGTAATGTTACCACTGGTCGAAGAGAATTTGCCGGTCATATGTAAATTTCAACAAGACAATGACTTCTCAAGTTGGCAAAAAAAATCTTTCAAGACAATTCCATCACTGTTCTGGGTTGAGCATCCTCAAGGACGGACTTAAACCAAATGGAGCATCTGGGAAATGACGTGAAGAAAGCACTCAATACGCAAATTTTATGTATTTTGACAAGTTATTCGAAAGAGTTAAAGAAGCCTGGTAAGCCACTCCTTTGGAACGGTGCAGGGCCTTAATTGAATCGATGCAATGGTGTTGTGTCGTGTGATAAAGCAGAAAAGCTTTGCTACAAAGTATAGCTAAATATTTTTTTCGATATATTTCTACTGATATTTCTACTGATTTCTAATATTTTTTAATCAGTTTTTGAATCGTTCTTAAGTATTTGTCTTCTGAAAATTTGACTTTTTTAACTTTATTGCAAAATTTCAATGGAGGATTTTTAAATCCAAAACCCTTGTAATTAAGTATGGTATGTGCATACACATTGGCGTAGGTATAGTTCTTAAGTATTTTTCAAAATTGCATTCTACTGAATATGATTAACTGTAAACCACAAGCAGTATTGTGCAGCGTATGCAGTGTTTCATCTATGAAATATTATAATGTAGTCATTGGCGTAGATAGGGGTAGGGGGCAGTCGATTATAGTGAAGAATAGCATATTTTAAATTTTTTTAGGGTGTCCAATGAGTTTTATGTGGTGGGCAGTGCCCATCTTGGTACCCACTAGTTACGCACATGATCGGGCAACACAAAAAAAAATAGTTCTTTGCACACAGGATTGTGGTAAATGGTTTGGTAAACATCAACATCAAATATTTATATGACATCAATAGTTCTCTTCATGCGTCGTTAACAATTATCATTATCAGTTTTGTGGCTATCCAGTGGAACAATTTACGACAAGAAAAATATAAAGAATAAATGCATTAAATTATTTAGAGTAAAAGGCTTAGTTTTGCATTACTTACATATTAAAGACTATTTTCTAAAAAAAAAGTATTCTTTCTTGGAACGCATTTAATGCATTACTATAAATAAGTTGTTGATTGATCTCTACTCAAATATTGATAGATTGAAGCAAAATATTTACCACCACCAATCCCATCCTATCACATATTCCGTTAACATCCTTATTTTAAATCAGTACAGTACAGCACAGTTCATCATTGATAATCCTATTTACTCCCTTTTCAGATAGGAAAAGTCCAGGAAACGTGGCACCCCCTGGTGATGTGGCACCCCATTCAATTTCAATACTTGCAGCTTTTGTAGCATTCAAATGTAAACACAATTTAATTCAGTTACACGAGAAACTTCATATAATTGGTTCGGTTGGCTGTAGTAGCTTTAATTATTTGTGTGCGGATTTAAAAAAAAAATTGCGAATACAAGCGACTGAATTTTTTTTCACATATATTTTGGGCGGTAGCTGAGCGGTGAGTATTTGAAACAGTAAATGGTACGTATATCAATTTAACTAGAATTGAATGTGATCTCGTTTTCTTATGAATACGAGCGCGAGTGAACATGGTTATTCGTTTTGTGGCACTTTTATTCGGTATATACCAAAAAGAAGAAATGCCATCCATCTGCTGAAGGTGCCATTTCTCCTTTTGCATGTTAAAAGATATTTAAGAGTACGAACATGAAACCTCGAACCTCTGTAATTGCTGAGTTTAAGTCAGGTTAGTTCAGGTACATTAAGCAAGCAGAGCGAAAATGGCAGAGCTGAAAAAAAAATGCCATAATAATAGGCTAATTATTGGCCCCAAACGCCGAATTTTGGGCCCAAACGCCAAATTTTAGGCCCAAACGCCGAATTTTAGGCTCTTCATTTTTTAAAAAAAAAGTTTGCTCTGCTAGCTTAAGTTTAAGCTAGGAGAGCTATTTCGAGAAAACACATACGGGACGTATGTTTAACTAAAGTAAGTAGTCAATAATTATAGGCTATTTAAATGCCCCATCGCAAAAAGAAAAGCTTTTCATTTAAAAAAAAAAATGGTCCAACAACAATTCCAGACAAAAAAAAAAACAAAAAAAACAGCAACAGCTTAAACTTAAGCTAGCAGAGCAAACTTTTTTCAAAAAAAATTAAGTGCCTAAAATTCGACGTTTGGCCCAAAATTAGCCGATAATTAGCCTATAATTATGGCATTTTTTTTTTCAGTTCTGCCATTTTCGCTCTGCTAGCTTAATGTACCTGGTAAGTTCTTCGATTCATTTGTATGTGATTAATTTGAGGCTTTATCTAATATTTTAAAAAACCCTGTGGAAACGTTGAATACAAGAGACATACCGCAGCCGTTTATTTTGAAAGTGGCCTAAGTCCATTTCGGGGCAAAAGTAATGTCATTCACATTATGTGCCGTTATAATCGGGTTTTTGCTCGATACTATTTTTTAAACATAACACCATTAATTTCACATAATGTGGTAAACTTTCTGTAAAATCAGAATTCAATTTTATTCGTTCTGTTCAAAATGGCAGCTAATTCATATTATAACATTACTTTTGCTCCGAAATGGACTTAGGCCACTTTCAAAATAAACGACTCATATATGAAATAATTTGGAATTTGGTTTTGTTTAAAATTAATTACAGAATAAATTAGTGTTAAGTTCCTTCAAAAACCTCTTTTTTTATTCCAGTTGTATAGAATTTCCACAAAAAAAAAAGTGCCATAACTTACGGCCTCACCCTAAACGAAATTTTTGCAGACTAAATTAAATTTACTTTAATTTCATTGAACATTTAAAAAAAAAAAATTACTGCAACGGTAAAATATCTCTTTACCTTACTCTATAAAATATACAGATTTCACAAGTCCATTGCAATTTGTTGGCGTCAATAATCTGGCGAAGCTGCTGTCAACTAATACGTTTACGCATCTACATAAATGCATCTGCGTTTAAATGTTTGCTTTGGTATTTATGTCAGTATTGCACAAACACATATTCATATGTACGTATACATGTATGTGGCATGGCATGAATTTGACGTCCTGTCCAATTTTAATTGCATTTCTCTATACAATTTGAAGTGTATTCGTAATCAAGTAGAGCCTTCATCCTTTAATGCAAACATTTATCCATCATTGAGTAGATAGTAATGGACAATATCTTAACAATGCTATTGTTAAATATTTATAATCCAATACAATGATATGCATAGAAAATAGACCATTAGGTACATACAAATACAAAATTAATATGAATACATATTTATTCATAAATAAATGAACTATAGTTTAGATTAATGTTGATAAAGCTTTTCCGAAATCGTTGGGAAAAACAATACGAAGCCTATGTCATTGGCAAAGGAACAGTTATCACATTGCAACAAGGACAGCAATGATATTTACACTTTTGTGTTTTGAAATCAAAAATGCTGTAAAATTCTACATATATTAAAATTTTGAAAAAGTTACAATCAATATACAATTAATGGACATTAAACAACTTTTAGTCAGCGTGTAGTATAAAATTCAATGCAAACGAGTGAGCAATAACCACGTGCACATTTCAGTTGTGATGAATTTAGTTCGGTTGTGCTAAGTTACTTTCAACATCATGAATAAATGAATTTGTTTTAACCATTTTAAAATTATGCTAGAGTTCAATAACTGCGTAGAATTCTAGATGATATTTTTTTTATCTTTTTTAGCTTTTGTTCCGTTTTTCATTTTGCTCTTTATCTCCATCTTGTTTTCTATTGGAGTCCAATAACATGACGAATGTATACAAAGAGATTTAATGAAAGTTCAAGTGCCCCAAAATGCAGTGAACTTAAAAAACTCGGAAGTCTTACTAAACAAAAATAAAATGTTAATGATGAATTTCTTATTAAACGCAAAGTGAAAGGTAAACAAACGCATCTGGCATAAAATTTTATCATTAACGGTCAATGTTAAAAATCAAGAATAGCATTGGTAATGAGCGAGAGACTGTAATGAAATATCCATTTTGCTGGATGAACCACTTTCTACTAAATTGAAATTATGCGGAATATACTTAGTACAATGATATATAACATTACATCACATTAATAACCAGATAGCATTTGGCTTTTGTATCTCTGATTTTTTAGAATTTTTTTTTTTTATAGTACTTACTAGTTGAGACTAGCTTTCCAGTTGCAAAAGCCAGCATGCATGCTTTGCAGCATTCATGAATCGTGTATACATTTCGTAGCAATACGGTAGATTTGAGAAAAAAAGTCTCAAATTTATTCGAATTACTTAAACCTGATTTTGATTACAATTTTCATCTTAAAATCACATTTACGAAAATACGATAGAAAATCAAATAATATAAAACTCCTTTTGATATTCATTTGTACTCCTGAATCATAGCCCAGGAAAATAAGACATTTTCTGCGAAAAAATTCCCAGTGGAAATTTTTCACCGGAATTGTCTTTATTTATGCATGATACACAAACTGTGAAAAGTCCATTGCAAAGTCGTGTGCGCATAAAAAGTTATTCGGGCTCAAAGGTCGCTAAAATCAGTTTTTTGCAAATATCTCGCTAATGCTAACTTTTACAGAAAAATGTTGGTCTCCAATTTTGTAGCACAGGAAATTTCCTACAAAAATACGTTAAAAGTATTTGCGTACGATTTCTAGTTTAGGAGATCACCCAATTTTAAAAGTTGTTAACAGTTATGATATGAAATACTACCTATGAGTTCATATTAAAATATCTTACTTTTTAAATTGCAATGACTCTTCAATGGGAAGTTGTACAAACAAAATTAAAATGCCGTTTGAAAGATAATATAATTTTCTATATACCGTGCAAAACTTCTTTTCAAACGGCTCATGACCTTAAAAATATTCTTGAATAACCGTTAAGGCTTCGAAATTACTGGTTTTTTAAGGATATCTGCGAATTGGTAAGTACTACGATAAAAAGTGAGAGGACCAATTTTGTAGAGAATTACAAGATCTACAAAAAATAAGCGATATATGTACACATAGAAGTAACCGTTTAGAAGATATTCCAAAAAAACCCTTAAAATGCCAAAAAACCGGTTTCTATTGAATATCTTCTACACGGTTCCTTTTATGTGTACACATATCGCTTATTTTTTGTAGATCGTGTAATTCTCTACAAAATTGGTCCCCTTACTTTTCATCGTAGTACTTACCAATTCGCAGATATCCTTAAAAAACCAGTAATTTCGAAGCCTTAACGGTTATTCAAGAATATTTTTAAGGTCATGAGCCGTTCGAAAAAAAAAATTTTGTACGGTATATAGAAAATTAAATTATCTTTCAAACGGCATTTTAATTTTGTTTGTACAACTTCCCATTGAAGAGTCATTGCAATTTAAAAAGTAAGATATTTTAATATGAACCCATAGGTAGTATTTCATATCATAACTGTTAACAACTTTTAAAATTGGGTGATCTCCTAAACTAGAAATCGTACGCAAATACTTTTAACGTATTTTTGTAGGAAATTTTCTGTGCTACAAAATTGGAGACCAACATTTTTCTGTCAAAGTTAGCATTAGCGAGATATTTGCAAAAAACTGATTTTAGCGACCTTTGAGCCCGAATAACTTTTTATGCGCACACGACCTTGCAATGGACTTTTCACAGTTTGTGTATCATGCATAAATAAAGACAATTCCGGTGAAAAATTTCCACTGGGAATTTTTTCGCACAGAAGCTCTTTTTCGTCTTATTTTCCTGGGCTATCATGTTTAACTTGAGTTTTTATATGAAGTGAAGTGAAGTTAACATTTTTTATGTCACAAAAAATAAAATAAATCGATCAGACGCTAAAGGCAATTTGCTCCACCTCATCCATAATATCACTAGTGAAATGGATTGTCAGAGATAAGGTTAAACAGTGCGTTGTGTGCCTCCAAGCGTTGAATAAATCATCTGGAGAATCGTAAGATAATAAATGATATAGCGCTGATACATCTCAATCGTAGAGTGGATTTCAAAGGTAAACTTCGAGATTAGTCTAGTAATTTTCAGAGAATGTTATATAATGTTAATAAATTTATTTTTAGAGCGTATCAGAGCAAAAGCAATATCAGAAGAACTAAGGACTACAATAATTTTCCAGTGAGTATTTTGCTTCGGGTTACGGTGATACGGAAAATGGTAAGATTTGAATTTTTTTGGAATAAATGTATTGTTAACTCTCTTGTGATATTTGAGATAGTTATTTTGAAAGTAGCCCAAGTCCATTAAAGTGCAAAAGTAATGGCATCTACATTATGTGCCGTAATAATCTGTTCTTTGACCGTTATCAATTTTTAAAAATTACCATCAATTTTACACGTGAAAGTTTCTTTTCCAACAAAATGGCAGCTAATTCACATAATGGCATTACTTTTGCTCTAGAATAGACCTAGGCCACTTTTAAAATAACCGGATAATTTAGTTAATTTTCTCAATCCATTTTTTTAAATTCCGCAATAGTATTTATTGTATTTATTTCACAGGCTCTACTTCTGTTGTCCTAAAGTATGCTGTAATGCCACATAAACATTTCTCAGTACGTCAAGATATCTTTAAACGTGCAAACACATATATCACCAATATATGTTCGTGATTCTTGTTGCGAAGATTCTGGTGGTGCTGACATAATTTTTTTATTATAACGCAATAATGTCAATAACTATTAATAAAAATAACGTAAAAAAGGGTTTCCATGAAACAATCGTTCGAAAGCATGAATGAATCATGTAGGGAAACGAAAACATGAAGAAGTTGTCTTTTAGCTACAGTGAATCATGTGTAGTAGGGTTGTCATGGAACAATTGTTCGAAAGCATGACAGAATCATGGATAGTATAAAATAAAAAATATGATATATGTGTTCTAGAGTATGAGCAAATCATGAATAAAAAACATGATTGTAGCATTCCAGATCATTTTTTGAGCATGCATTATTTCCTATGACATGCCTGTACAAAAAAGAAACTAACGAGCATTTAGGACGGCATGCATGCCAAGCACCCCAAAGAGGCATGATTCATGCTTCTATCATGTTTATTTTTGCAACTGGGTCTAGACTAAAAGAACAATACTGAGAAAAATCTTAACCCTCGTACTACCGGGTCAAAAATGGCACGTAATAAATTCTCTAAATAAATCACACATATCAGCAAGGTTTTGTTTTTAAGCATTTCCGAAGTAACTCGATGCGTTGAATCCGAGTCCGAGGTCAGAATTGATCCACCACTTCCGGATTTGGAGATATTTGATGTCAAACTCATGAATAATGGCTATTTCGGCTACTTTTGAGGTTCGATGCAAACTGCACAACATTTTCATTATTTTTTTTAACAAATGTATCGCGTAGTTCTGTTATGTTTCTTTAAAATGAGCTCTTAAAAAATGCCATACGATACTTTCTTTAAAAATAATGGCCGATTTAAGATGACATGTCATGACATCTTGAAGTCCCATAAAACGGGTAAAACGACACAACTTTGGATTTCATGATATCATCTTAAATCTGCAATAACTTTTGAAGAAAGTATTTTTTGGCAGTTTTTAAGAGCTCGTTTTGAAGGTAAAAAGTGGTACTCAGTAATGAATTATGCAAAAAAAAATAAAAAAAAAAATGTTGTGCAGTCTACAACTAACCTCAAAAGTAACAAATGTACTTATTTTTCGTATATTAACCCTAAATATCTCTATTTTTCAAAAAACTTAATGCAAAGATTATGCGCACTTTTACCCAATTTACTTGTTCTAGTAATAGGGTAAGGGAGGGAAATATGGACTACGTGGGTAATATGGACCACTCGGTTATTTCCCACTGCATACATAGGATTTACCATTATTCATGTTCAAACTTAACGCTAATACCTAAAGCTTTCAATAGGGCGATTTTAGCGTTCGGTGAAGTCGCATGTTTCTGTAAAGTTGATTTTTCTAAAAAAAAGATCAGTGATAATTTTTTTTCTAGTGAGTATATTTCATTATTTCACTTTAAAGACATCGCGTTTTTAAATAAATGGTTAATTATACCAAGTCAGTGAATAACATTTATAATTTATTAGCACAAAAAAGTTCATTAACCAAAAGAGTTTTTGATAAAAAACCATTTATTTCACCAACATGTGTTGTGGGTAATATGGACCACCAGAGAAAAAAGCCTCAAAAACAAATGTATTTATCATCTTTTTCAGATGGGGAATCTAGTTGCAGTTTTCATGACGAGTCTGAAGGTCATTATAAGTAATTCGTTAACTACAAAGGAAAAAAATGATAAAAAAACATATAATGTAATACCCTTTATTCAGAAGATCGACGTGGCGAATTCTGGGTTGAATGTGTAATCTGACGTTCTTGGAGTCATGAAAAATGTGCCGAATGTGGAAGTGACATTTTTATATGCAACTTCTGTGCCAAATGGACTATATGGTTCATATTACACTACACATTTTTTTTTTATTTTAATTTTGAGTATTTTCAGTTTTTTAATTTTTTTTCTTTATCCTGATGAGATATTTATCTAAAAGTGAATCAGAATAAAGGTAAATTGTTTCCTTTACTGAATGACATAAAATTAATTGTTTTGTCTTATGTATTTTGGGTTTTATTTAAAAAAGAAAGATGGGTGGTCCATATTTCCCTCCCTTACCCTATCTTCAGTATTTTTTTATAAGAAATTGAAAAACAGCTTCGTCTTTTTCTTTTTCGTCTGTCTTTTGCAACCAGACTTCGAATAAATCGGAATTGCGGAATAAAAGTTACCTGACAAAAAAATTCATTAAAAAAAAAACGGGCAAAATCGGGCATCTATATTTCCTAATGACATTAAAAAAAAACCCGTGTTAACAGTTTTGGATTTCTTAGGACTAACAAATCCCAACAAAATTTTAAAAGCTTACACGAAGTTCAAAATATAAAAAAAAATATTAAAAGTCAAGGGTCTAATTTGAATTTTAAATTTTTATACAGAAAACCATTATGCATTATACATAACATCATCAATTTTATTAATTTTTATTTTAGAAAAAAACACATTATTTCAATTACTTTTTATTGATTGAAAAAAAGAGCTAAAATCACGACTTTTTTAAGTTACCTCAGTAAAATGCAAATGCATCAACTTTGACACATTGCTGAGGAACGGAAAATTATTTTACCCCAAAACACAAAACACTTTTGCTTGTATTGAAGTATTTTCTGTTACACTGCATCAATAAAAAGTCAATAGTAACACTTGTAAAAATTAAATTTTGGCCAAAAAAGTGTGCCTTTTGACCTATAGTGCAAACTAGGGAATACGAATTGGGCTTCATAGTACATGTAATTCAATTTAGTGGTGTTCTCTTGCTTTGCGTGCCAAAAGAAATGGAAGACCATGTACTGTACAAGTACCATGATGAGTTTGGTCATACAGGAATAGATAAGACGACAGAACTAATATCAAAAAGTTACTGGTTTCCTAACATTAGAGCTAAAGTAGATACACACATTAAGAACTGTCTTAAGTGCATAGCTTATTCGTCAAAACATGGTAAAGATGAAGGATTTTTACATACTATTCCAAAGGGAAATTTGCCCTTTGAGGTGGTTCATCTAAACCATTATGGACCAGTCGATTTAGGTAGAGCAAAAAAACACATTCTTGTGGCTTTTACAAAATTTGTTAGGTTGTATACCATAAAAACGACTAATACTAAAGAGGTGATTTTGTCAATGAATGATTATTTTAGAGCATACAGTAGGCCAAAGTGTATTATATCCGACAGAGGCAGTTGTTTCACGTCAAATGAGTTTACAGAATTTTTAGAAGAGAACGACGTAGAACAATTGAGGAGTGGCCGTACCAAAGGGCCTAAGTACCATTTAAAGGCAAAAGTAGTGTCATAATATGAAACGGGTAGCATTTTGTTAGAAATAAATAAAATTGTTTTCTGTTTTCATTTAAAATTTTCTTGATAGTGTGGAATTGATGTCATTATGTTGAAAAAATTATAACAGTCAAATAACAGACTTTTAGGCACATAAAAATTATGACATTACTTATGCCTCGAAATGGTACTTAGGTCCTTTGGTACGGCCACTCCTCAATTGATGAACATCCTAGTAAAATGCTTTTTGGTATTTCACAGAAGGGTAAAGTTATAGATTCCTTAAAAGAAAAATTGGAAGATCTTCATGTAAGTCAGGAGAGTCGAAATTTGTCTGAAGTAAGAAAAGATGCTACACAGAAACAAGAACAGGCACAGTTTTATAACAAAAAGTATGTAGATATCAAAAGAAGAAAACCTCACAAGTATAGCGATGGAGACTATGTGATGATTAAAAACTTTGAGTCACATACGGGTGTTTCAAAAAAGTTAATTCCAAAATTTAAGGGTCCATACCGAATAAGTAAAATACTACGCAACGATAGGTACGTCTTGGAGGATGTGGAAGGTTTTCAACAGACAAGATTACCATATAAAGGAGTATGGGCCGTCGCAAATATCCGCCCTTGGTTAAAAAGTAGGACTGATAACAGATAAAATTTAAGCTTTGTTTTTGTATATATTAATAATTTTTACAATTGAGATCAGGTGCTCTCACGGTCAGGATGGCTGAGTTGTAGTAATATTATAGCTAACTCTTATAACATACGTGTATTCATAAGTGTTATTATTAACTCTTTAATATATATACGCAGGCTAACGTTAAGTATACTCTCTGTAAATACCCCCTTTAGCAATAATTACTCTATTTGTATATACCGCTATTGTATATACACACAAAATAGGAATAAGTAATTGTTGTTTTTGCACACCTTATCTTCCATATTGCCAAATTTGAGCGAAATCGGAGAAAAAAAACTTTTGAGCTTGTACACTTGGCATGGATTTTGCTACATACATATAGTAGATTATCTAAATATAGATAGATATAGATAGATTGATCGAACAATTGAAATTGTGCTTCGAAAAACATTAGCTCCCTAAGTTTTTATTTACAAAAAAAATTAACAAACGTTCACATATTCTTCAGTGCTAAGCTATAACTGAGGACTGGATCAAGTGAAGAAACCAATAAAGCAAATTGAAATTGTTTTCTCAAAATAGAAGGAATGAATTATCTGCGAATTTGCATTGTAAAAGAAACATAAAATATATATATTTATTTCTCTGTCCAAAAAAAAAAATTATATATTTACAAAAAAAAATTGAAAGGAAGTTTGTAATCCCAAAAAAAAAAAAAAAAAATAATTTAGACCAAATCGTTTTTAAATCATTGCCGATAAATTTGCTTTTTCGATTTCATTTAAATCACCCTATGCGTCCCCACCTCCGGTACCACCTCTCGTAGCATTGCAGCTGCGCATAGTAGAACCACCATATTTATGAGCTGGAAGATGCTCATCACTGCGTGGTGTCATGCCATCAGAGCTCATTTGAAAATCATCATCGTCATCTTCGAATACTTGCTTATTGATCTTCATTGCATCTTCCATGCGGAAAGCATTCTTTGGCATACGATCGTCACCTTTGAAATCATTCAATTGCATCTGATTGCAAAAGCGTTGTATATGCTCGAGCACCTCACGCATTCCCATTTCCGATGATTTATTACTAATGCCAGTATTCTCTTCAGATGATACCTTATGAGGTTCAGTTGACGAAGGCATTTTAGGACCACGACATGTACATGGATTACCTGTTTTATCACAATCGGGTTTTGAATTCGTTTTCGGTACATTATTCATACGTTGACGCGTCGGCTGCTGTTCGGAATGTTGCGATTGTTGAGGATTTTTCTCTGGTCCCTGTGTATTGGATGCCATCATTGTGTGATGTTGATAAAACATTTTATCGTATTCCGACTTCATGCAAAGATAACGGAAGTGACGAGAGTTTTCTTCGCCATAGTGTACGACTTCTGAAATTTAAAAAAAAAAAATTGAATTGCATACATATTTCTAAATAATATTTCAAAGACAAGCTTAGTAGAGTTCTTCGGTTACAGATAAAATTTCACAAAACATAATCGATGAACTAAAAAAAAAATCGCTCAAAAATAATCTGTGGCTTCAATTACTTTTCATTTCAGAAGCTTTTTTTATGAAAATCGTGAGTCACACGATAAAAAAAATTAGAATCTCCCCAGCACTAGTTCCTTTTTTGACCCCAGGTAATGCAAGCAGTCGTCAGTTCAATAATAAAATATAAAACGTGAGCGATAGAAACGTTTGAATTTCAAATTTTCTTTGGAGAGACTTTTTTTGTCTCAAAACTTGTGTAATTTTATTTATATAAAAAACAAAAAAAAAAAAGAAAGAGAACAAAATTTAGAAATAAAACAAAAATGTTTTCAATTGTTTAAATACGAATTTCACATAACTACGTCAATAAGCTTTACAGACGAACGAGCTAAAGACTTCGTAACTTATCTACATACACAGGTGAAAAACTTTTGAACCCCAGGTTCGAATCTCAGTGTGGGTTGTTCGACTTTTTTTTTTTTTTTTTTTACTAGGAGAACGCCTTACAAGCAAGCTACTTCTCACTAGTGAAATAGCTAGTGAGCAGTAGAGCAAAGGGTGGCAATTGACCCCTGCCAATGACATGCACACGTTAAATTCGCCAGTTGAGAACGAATAAAGTAGATCTGGGAGGAACTAGTGCTGGTTACCGGTAGCTAGCGATTTCGCTAGTTCGGTACTAGTTCCTTGAACTGAAGGGTCATTTGTGGATAATTAAAGGTTCTACAAATAATATTCAGGCCTATCATTGAATCAATACATAGTAGATACGAATTTCGTGTGATCTACGAAAATGCTATTATTGATTTCAACAAATTACGAACGTAACTTAGAAATTTATGGAGTTTAAAGTTCTTCTTAAATAAAATTATGATATTTCTTTGGTAGTCATATTTTTTCATCAAAAATTCAAGTGAGCCCAGTCTACGAATTTTGAACTCACGTCGCACAGTGGGGCAAATACACTCAATACCTGGCGATAATTCAAAAAATTAAATGTTATTTAAGGATATCCTTTTATATTGGTTAAGTACAATATTAACCAACGTACTATTTGCCATTTTTCAAATGACTTGTAACAAACCCATTTCATCACTACAGCACGATAAATTTTAACTTTGTAGAATGAAATAATTTTTATAAGTTATTTCCATATTAATCAAAGCAGTTTTTTGCTAAAGTTTATTAATTTTTAATGTTATTTGAGCATGGAGCCTTCATCTTCAGGTATGTAACCGTATATAAACATATTTTTTTCCTTAAAAATTTTAACATATTTAGGTAGGTACGTTAAATAAAATGGAGAAGAAAAATTTTACGAAATTAAATAATAGATAATTTAATTAGGTTCCAAGTCTTTCCAAGCATTATTTATAATTCAAAAATATTCCGTTTAGTATTGACTTCTAGAAGCGACAAGAAAATTTTGCTACTTTTTGCTACTTTAAAATTTACATCGATTTTTAGAACGTAACCTAAAATAAAATATTTTTGCTTGCATTGCCGACATTATTCAAAATTTCTAATTTTGTTTTACAAATGGACTCTAACTTATTATTTGTCACGAGACAAGAACTTATAAACATTATGTATAGTTCTGGACAGGATAATTTTGAACAGCAATTCGGTTTTTTGTTAAAACAGATGGAAAAGAGGACAGGTGGTCATCACGAGCACTTAAGTAAGAAATTATCTCATTTCAAGTCCCAATATTAGTCAAAATACCTGAAAGCGTGTCTCTAATTTTCCTGACCTTTACTTTTCGTAGCAATTGTACCAAATTTGCTTCGATTATCTCAGAAAGCACTCTCAATATAGAGTTTTTAAGATTTTACTTGTATCGGAGGTACCACGCCCTCTTGTTCGAATTTGCTATAGAGTTTACCCATACTATTGGTAACAAGTGTACGAAATTTGGTTTGATTATCTCAGATAGTACCCTCAGTATAGCTTGTAAGACTTTGTATGTATGGGTGGTACCACGCCCTCTTATCCGAATTCTCAAATTTTCCTACCAGAGTTTACTTATACTAATGGTAGCAAGTGTACGAAATTTGGTTGTATTATCTCAGATAGTACCATCAGTATAGAGTTTTTAAGATTTGGCTTGTATGGGAGGTGCCACGCCCTCTTGTTCAAATTTGACCAAATTTTGTTGAAAGCTTAAGTGGTCCACCCTTAGTATGTATATGCAATTTGGTTGCAGTGCGTAGCTCCGTTTATTTGATGCCACATATGAGAGCTCCTTGCCCCACTGTGCGTCGTGGCAATTCGAATTCAATGATAGCACTTTTGTAGACCTCACAAAATTCGTATCTACGATGGATTCAGCGATAGGCCTGATTGACTTGTATTTACAAAAAAATAACCGTTTGGAAAATATTCGATAAAATCGAATTTTTAGACTTCTTGCGGTTTTTTAAGAATATTTCCTAAACGGTTACTTTTTTGTTAATGCAAATAAATCAATATTATTTGTAGAGCCTATTAGAGTTACATCAAAAAGCCTGCTAAATGAAAAATAATTGAAATCACACGGAGTTCGGAACAGGCCTGAATTATTGTATTTTTGGGACAAATCGTTTTAAAAAATTAAAATTTAAAAAATAATAAAAAATGTTGTAAAGCGTAATAAAATGTTGTTTATACGAAATGAATTAAATTAGCTTTTGACATTTCGGTTTAAGCGATAAAACAATTGAAATACATAATAAATGTGGTGAGTTACGGCTAAATCACTTCATCAGTCTCCAGTAGAAACAGGCTATTATATTCAGAAAGTGGTCGGAAGCAAGCCTTTAAACTAAACAGTTCATAATTTGTTCATATGTTGCCGAAGGACGTACTCTCCATAAAACATTGGAGTGAAAGAACAAAGGGAAAGTTAGCAAATTAGATGGTTATTGGTTTTTTCAGCACACATCCTCAACAAAACGGGCATAAAAAAAATCTGTTGGACCGATTTTAAAATTTTTTTCAGACTTGAAATTCTAGCTATTTTTTGCATCGTTTGACGTTTTTTTTTTTGAAATTCTGACGGCTAAAAATTTTTTAATTATTTTTTCCGCGGATGTAAATTGTGATTTTGGATATGTCATTTTATCTGAAAACTGAGACGTGATGGAAAAATTTTGTAAATGCAGTCCTATTACATCAATAGTAAGAAATAATAATTACACAGTCCGAACTCAGATAAAATCCTAAGTCTGAAATTCATTGAATAGTGTTATTTGGGGCTTTCAGGATCTTTAATATTGATGTTAAGACATGAAAAACCGCATCCCGTTGATGTACTTCCGGTAGATACGGGTCTCTCAAGTTGTGTGAATGTTTTTTACCCAAAATCTGCTAATTTTCGGTTTCTAACATGCTGCTCTGGATGCGATTGTTTTTTTGCAATATTCCCCATGAAATATTATATCCTAATGTTACAAATAAAAGATCTGGCCAAGTAGAAGGGTGTGCCACGATTTTTCATACGTATGTATGTATTCTCCTTTAACTCCTAGGAGGAGCATAGGGCCAATATGAAACATCTCCATTCGTCGCGATCCCTTGCGATGACTTCGATCTCTTGCCACGACTTTCCCGATTCTTGGATTTCCTTTCCCAGCGACCTTTTCCAGTTGGTTTTGGGTCTACCACGTGCTCTACTGCCTTGCGGATTCCACTCAAGAGCCTGGCGACAAACTTCGCTGTGTGGTTTCCGGAGAGTGTGACCAATCCATCCCCATTTGCGCAGCTTGACCTCGTTTGCTATAGCCCTCTGATTGCATTTTTGATGAAGCTCGGCATTTGATATAGTGCGAGGCCACCAAATCTCTAGTATACGCCTTAAGCATTTGTTGACGAATACTTGCAGCTTGTTCGTTAGTTGTTCAGTAACAAGCCATGTTTCGCACCCATATAACAAAAATTCGTAATTCATTCGTAATCGCGTCTAAAAAAATGGTATTTTGAAGGGCACAACAACCCGAGGGTACAAAATAGTCTCAAATCTTGCGTGATCATTGGATCTAGGGCTAATTTATATCTAAAAAAATCGCCCCCAGTACAAACTTGAACAATGGCGAAATTCGAGCAAAATCAACACATTTTGAGTGGTAATTGAAAAAATCGCTTCCGCTATTGAGCTCTAATTTTTGAGGCGGTTCAGCGAATTGTTTGGGGCTTTCAGGATCTTGGGTATTTAGACGTAAGAAAAACCCCATCTCGTTGATGTGTCTGATTTGCTAAGTTCGAAAAATGATTTTTGAAGATATTGGGGGAGGCTATCGAAAAAAGTCAGTTACGCAGGCTGAAAAATACTTCCAATATATCTCAAATTGATAGCTCGCGGTTCAAAATAGGGTGCCATATGTTTGAAAAATAGCTCTTTTTTTCGAAAGTCACACTTGCTGAGATTTCCCTATATACTGTTCTTATAAAACGGCTAAAAATTAAAAAAATTAAACACAAATCTACTTAGTACAAAAAATGGATGGTTCATAACCGAGCCACTATAGTGGTTCACAACTCAGCCAAGACGCAATTTTGGAAATGTCAAAAACGACGGCAATTCCATTCATATTTCGGCATAATCAAATATTGGATCGTATAATACTTAGAATCAAAACACTAAATCAATATGCATTCACAACATGATGGGTATAGCTGGCACAAAAATTGAGTCATTTCAAAAGACGATCTTGACTGTTGAAAGATTGGCGATGTCATTTAGGGAAAAAAAAAAAAACTAATGGTTCACTACGGAGCCCGGTTCATGTACTTAGTTTTGCATAGAACCCATTAGCAGTGTCAAATATGCAATGTGGATTTGTTAGCGGAAAAATATCATAAACACTACGAGTTTCGAAATCACATTGCTAACGATTCGAATTCGTAGGTCTAGGTGTACCTGAAAAAAATCTACAATGGATGCAGTGATATCGTAATATTTTACCAAACATTTTCTGTAAGAGATAATCATAATCAAAACAAACAAAAAATTTAAAACATTTCCACGACTAAAGGTTCAAGATGATGTGGTTTTGCTTTGAACCGTTTTCGTCTAAATATCTTAGGGTGTCACTTGAACATAACCAAACCTAATCATAGCTTTTTTCTTTAGGAAACAACATATGATTTAGTGGGTGATCTTTTCAAGTACTTTTGGAAAACTTTTGTAAAATTTTTTGTGCGACTTCGATTTCTTTCTGAATATTTTACCTACATATACTGGAATTACTTTTCGAAGAAAAAGTGGACCAATTATTACAATTCTTCTTTGCAATTTCGACTACACATTTAATTTTTTATAGAAAAACTTAATCTTTTACTCACTGTTATTGATTTCGGTTTGAAGTTTATTTAGGTTTGAGTTCGTAGTTTTCAGTTCAGCGGAAAAGCGATCAATCTTTGCTGATAATTCCCTGAAGTTACGATTCAAAATATCCGAAATAGATTTCTACAAAATAAAGAACAGAACAGAAAAGAAAGGAAAAGGAAAAGGAAAGAGAAAAAAAATTTACACTCCACCCTTTTCCAACAACTCAAAAAATTACCAAACTTACACCAATAGCAGTCTCCACGGTTTGACGTATCAATTCAAAGAATTCCTCGGTATCATCATCTTTATCATCGTCATGATGATGATGATGACCATGATTATGACTGCGATGCGTCGAGTCCTTGTGATGCAAATTATCCGAGAAATTCACAAAACTTTTGTTGTCGTACATACTTTGAGCGCTATTGTACGGACATTTGTCATTTCGCGATGTCTTCACCTTAACATTCGTATCCTTCTTCACCTCATCCAAGTTGAGTACCTTCTCGTCTTTGCTAAAGAATTTTTCCGGTTTGACTGTTGGCTGACGTGCTGTCGTTGTTTTACGACGACTTGTCGGCAGGTTGGTTGCACCGCACGATTGCGATGTATTATATGGCGTATTGGAAGTGATGATATATCCGCCGTTGTAATCACGATCGGTATTGCGTGCATTTTTGGTATTATTACTGGAACCTACTGCAGATTTTGTTGAATTCGCTTCGAATTTTGATGCATAAAGTTCTTCAACGGATTTACGCTGCTGCCTTTGACGGACCATTTTCGTTGTAGTGTTTCGATATTTTTTTGATTATATTGTACCTGCCTAGACTTCGTAAAAACCTCAAAGTTGGTCAAAAAAATAGTGCAGCACAAATAATTCTTTGTGTAGCTGTAAAAATTATTTCGGAAATAAAAATAAAATTTTCTCAAATTCAATTTGACGGCAAAAGTAATAATCAATTTAAAAAAAAAAAAAAATAATATTCATCATTTCCAAAGTATAGGCCCTTATGAATTGTTTTGAAAGTGAAAACTTTCCCATTACCTTAGGGTAGTGAAATGAAGGGGTGCGAAAATTTTGCAAAATTGGCTGTTGGCACGCCTACCGCGCATTTAAAACAATCAGGCTAGTTCCATAATCCTTGTGATTTCAATTACTTTTCATTTAGGAGGCTATTTCATGAAAAAGGTGAGTCACACGATAAAAAGTATAAGGTATTTTTTGTGGAGAATTACAGGTTCTACAAATAGCATTGATTTGCATTAATCAAAAAGTAACCGTTTAGGAACAATTCTTAAAAAACCGCAAAAAGTCGAAAAATTCAACTTTATCGAATATATCCGAAACGGTTACTTTTTAACAAATACAAATCAATATCATTTGTAAAACCTGTGATTCTTCACAAAAAAGATTCTTATATTTTTTATCGTGTGACTCACCATTTTCATCAAAAAGCCTCCTAAGTGAAAAATAATTGAAACTACGCTGATACGGAACTGGTCTGAATATTTGAAATAATAATATTTAGAGCAGTATTTTCGTTGATGCAACCAAAATACACTCAAGCTCTACGAAAACTAGATAAATTCTAGCTAAGCAAAATCTTCTAAATTCTATAAAAAGGTCATTATTTCAGATAATGCAACAATATTTCACACGAGTACTATGAATTGTATATGAAAGCTATGAGCACTGTGTAGGAGAATTTGGATAAGAGGGCATGGCAATTATTCGTGCAATACACACAAAAATTTTGAAACATTCATCTTCTGACATTGATGAGTCCTGGAAAGTACACACAATTCGAGTGCGCTAAAACTTATTGGTCATTTGAATGGCTTAACCCTGGAGATATTCAGTTTTAAAAATGTTTGCACAAAATTGCTATTATGAAAATTTAGTTTTCCATATGGGTTATTTATTATTCGTTAGACTTACACTGTAAAAATTTATTTTGATTTTATAGTTTTTTGATGATTCTCTATTGAAAATGAAAACGAGGAACTATTAGATTTAGGGAAAAATTTTTCATAATGTAAAATATAGATAGCTATTTGAGTTTCTGAAATATGTAAAAATAAGCTTAAATTTAAGCTAAAATTAATAATATTACACTTGTAACATAAAAAACAATTCGATTTTTTTTACAATATCATGTCTTTTAATTTTGCTCGATTTGTCAACATTAATTATCTATTTAAATCCGTGTAAATATCAGTTAAATTTAGAGTGGATCTCGTATTACTTCTTGAGACATACCGATTTTTCGATCACAAAACCGTTGAATTTGATCTTTGAGACGACGTAGTATTGTTCAAGTTACTTGATTCAACATTATTTTGGCATTTATAGTATGATAAATGTTGAATCAAGTAAATCGAACCATGCTACGCCGTCTTTTAGATGAAAATGAACGACTTTATTTTTGAAAAATCGTTATATCCCAAGAAGTAATACGAGTTCTACTCTGAACTTAACGGATATTTGAACAAAATTAAATAGAAAATTTGTGGTAAAAAATTAAAAATTAAATAAAGACACTAACGTAAAAAAGTCGAATTGTTTTTTTTTCTATTGTTACAAGTCTACATTTTACATTATGAACAACTTTTTCTTATATCTAATAGTTTCTGAGATAAATGCTTTACAAAAAAAAAGTGTTTTCCCAAACCATGAAACTTTAAATAATCATAACTTTGTTAATTTTCACCAAACCAAAAAATTAAAAATACGTGTTCATGAATAATTAAAAAATTATAACATTAAAATTAATTCTTAAAGTGTAAATCTTACGAATAACACCCCACATTAAATGTTACACACAGGATATGTTGTACCTTCGTGATTAAATAGGAAATAATGAAATGGCTATAACTTTTGAAAATTTGTATTACGATAAATTGAACGTTTTTTTTTTTTTTTTCATTTAAAAGATAGAATCTTATACTTTGCGGACAAATTTTACAAATGAGAAGTTCTTTGTGGAATTGGTCAGCTAAGCTTTAAAAATAATTATGATCACTGAACTCAACGTACTTGAATTGTGCATGCTACTAAGAACCAATAATATCTAAATTTCTTAGTAGCACAATGCAAATAGTTAAAAGCAATGCAATCAAATTTGACCACAGAATATGCATTCAGTTAAGAAAGAATGCAACATTCAAACAAAAACCTTGTTAATAAGTAATGCCACTTCTGAACCCTCATAGCTGTCATTGTTTAGCGATTTGCGTGCACTGTGTTCTTCATTATTACATACATTACATTAGTACATACATAAATACCCAAGGAACACTTTTCTTGCAATCAATATCTCTGCAAAATTTTCACTTCAAGCATATTATAATATTCCATAATTTATTGTTTAATATCAATAACATAAGAATTTGACTGTGTAAAAAATTTGTACATAACTAGATTCAAATGGAGCTTAAGTTTGCATCAACTTAGAATAATGTTCTTTTAAGGCTTTTTTTAAGATAGCATTGCTTTTTTTAACCAAATACCATAAACTGAAGAAATAAACGAACATTTAAAAGATTAAACATTTTGGAAGTTATAAGAAATGTCTCCGACACTGCTTTTGGTGCAGTGCATTTTTTTAGAAAAATAGGCCAAAACCTTTTTGGAGTGGTTCGGTGACACCATTCAAAATTTTTCTTCAACATTCCCTATCGATTCGTGAAACAAAATTTTTAATAAAATGGGTCCAAAACGCCTGCGAAGGAATAGTTTACAATTAAAATATCAAATATTTTTTAGGTAGGATAAATTGTTACGACCGTTCTCAGTCTTATCGTTAAAGCTAGGACCGTGAAATTTTATCACAAGATTCTTCTGATGGAGTATGGTAATAAAACAAGAAATTTGAAAAATGTGATTTTTGAGAGAGGATAGCTTATAACTGCCTTGACCTATTAGCTGTTTTTTAGACGACAGTTTTCAGTGTTTAATAAATACTTTCTGAGAAACGTATGTGAAACGTAAAGTGCTTAATTTAACACAGATAAATTTGCCAGTTTAGTTATTAAGCACAAAGTAGACAGTTAATGTTGCCATTCTACTCTAAATATTAGCTGTGTTTAATAGGATTTTAACATAGTGACACTACATTTTTACCGATTGTCTTGGCGGAGGGACGTGGTGCGGAAACGAAAAGCAGAATAAGAAGAAACTCATTTTAGAAGAACAGTGATAACTACGTGTTAACACGCTGTAGTCTAAAATACAACTATTATTCTATAAAAATATTTAAAAGAATGCAAAAGATCTCACCATTATCTATTGGGTAGGTAAACATTTATAGAACACCGGGAAATGTAAGATTCCTGGAACTATTCTGAACAACTTTTTCTATTGGCATTTTTCGAAATTCAAAAATCAACGACACTATTTGAGCCATTAATTTTAGGTGAATAAAGTGAGCCATGCAGGTATGACGAATTTCGATGTTTTTGGGTTGGGAAATTTGAGCTATTTTCGAGCTTTCCGAGCTGTCTGGAATATTTTCCATTTTCCGGAAAAGCGGGAAATTTTTTTTGCATAGCATAGTTTATTTTTTCAGCCAGACGAATCCGCGGGAAGGGTTAGCGATGAAATCTTTTAAGGCAGAAATTTCGAGCTAGTTTTGAGCTAATTTTGAGCTACAAGCAAACTCCCAATTTTTCCAGAAATACCCAAAAAAAATTTTATGGCTACACGGAGAAAAATACGCATCATAATTTTTACTCCACTCGGCTAGTCGAAAAATTAAAGTAATCAGCACTAAATTTCAAGTATAATTTACCTTACGTAAGAACTATTTGATGGATCCCTAACGTCATATTTACAAATAAAATGTGGTTAAATAATAAAGGAATATTTACTACAAATTTCCTACATTTGACTTTATGTAAAGTAATTTATACTTTCAGAAAAAAATGTATGACCATTTTGAATTTATAATTCTAGTCAAAATAAAATTATTTTTTTCACGCACAAAAATGAGTGTTATAATTGTCACCTTACTCGAGTAAGGTAAATATCATAAAAATATAAAATCATTTTGACTTTTATAATTTTAGTAAAAATTTCTATTTTTGACAGACATTTTCTTTGTATACAAGTGTTTGTGCTTCTACATCACATGCGTAAACAGCGCAGAGGATATGTATCTGACTATCATACGGAAGGGATAGGGTTCGTACCCCGGCGCCGGTCAGCTAATTTTTTTTTTTTTGTTTTTTTTTTTTTTGTTGTTTGAACTTTACAGTAAGGTAAATATCACGCCAATTTTTTCAAAAAAATTACTAGCAAACATACATTCTGAATTGACTAAAACAGTAAGGTGAAATTTATTTCGGTGTAAAGTTGTCACTATTTTGACTTGAAATTCTGGTAAAATTTATGAGAAATAAAGTAGCGAGTACTATTTTTTTTTCTCCGTATAATTTTATTTTTTCAGCCAGACGAATCTGCATGAAGAGTAAGCTATGACATCTTTTAACGCAGAAATTTCGAGCTAGTTTCGAGCTGAAATATCGATGTGGGGATTATGTCCGTTTTTTTCTGGGGATTTTGTCCGAAAAACTTTCGAATAATACCCATTTACGAAATGGGGATTATGTCATGGCACCGCCATAAAAAAACGTTTTTTTGGATTTTCCGGGAAAGTTTGGGGTTTTCCGGAAAACACTTTTCGTTTTTGATGAGCTCGAAACTAGCTCGAAATTCGTGTGTCAAATGATATGATCGCCAAAGATTCTCATGGGTTCGTCTGGCTGAAAAAATCAAGCAAGCCCTTAAAACTTTTTTTTGTATTTTCCGTGGAAGTTTAAGGTTTTCAGGAAAATACTTAATTCAAGGTCAGCTCGAAATTTCTGCGTTTAAAGATTTCATCGCTAACTCTTCACAATATGAATTGACTTACATTTTGGTATAAATGGATTAAGTTGAGCCCTGTTTTACGAAAATTTGTCAAATAACCGATTATTATGGCACAAAATGTGTATGAATGTTTTTTAATTTAATTTCAGAAGAATTTCCAAATATGTAATAATGAATCGGATTTTAACAATTTCAGTTTTTTGAACTTAACCGCAGTGGCTTTTGAGCGACTCATCACAACTCGAGAATCACAAAAAAAGGATAGGTTTTCGAGATATGAGTTTTTAAAATTTTTTTTATATTTTTTTCGAAGGTGGTTTCACACTTTAAGTCGGGTCTGAAGTCATAAACGTCTGATTTGGTCGCACAATATTTAAACAAGAGGTTTAAATTTTTAATAATCGTTTCTTGCATTATTTTCTAAAGCCCAAGATACAATTGTGCGAGAAGCGTGCGTGCGCGACACACTAGCTGTCAAAAAAATATTCAATACACGTAGACAAATGGGACAATTTCTAATACTGCGTCTGCGAGATGCTCTCGCACAATTGTATCTAGGGCTTAAGTAAAATGGCTTATGTTGACTATTTGAATATTATACTAATTTTATGAACTTTTAGTCATTATTTGCAAGAATCTAAAATTCTATGCAATGGTTGGGCCTTACCAAACAACAACAGGAGTCATGACAAAGTGGAAAGAGAACAAAAATCTCACTATATAGATACAGACACTTAAGCTACCAATTTTTTCTGAGGGCACATAGCGCAGTCCGTTGATAAATGCGCTATGTAGAGAGATTCACTTCGAAGGTTCCTAGTTCAATCCCGGCCTCAGACAAAAAGTTTAAAAAAAAATTTTCAGTTGTTATTTAGTTTAATTTAAAATAAATGAAATAAAACAAAAATTGGTCTGATGATGGTTACGTGGCGGTAACCGAAACATATGTCACAATAGTCATGTTTAGTAGTTTTTTCTCTTATCCTAATTGTCGTGATTTTCTAAGTTGAAAAATGCATAGAGTTTTAGATTCTTGCAAATAATGGCTAAAAGTTCATAAAATTAGTATAACTAGAGTTCGCCTTGTGGCCGAAATTCGACCATTTCGATTTGAGCATAAAATAAAGAAAAAAGTTTTTATACCCTTCCTTGGTCGATAAAACACAAAAAGCTTTTAAATTTCTTCCTTAGGGTTCGAGTTATCTGTATCGGCGCAGCAGCTTAGTTGCAATATCGTGCTTTCCATTTAGAAGCGTGTAACTCCTACTAAAGAGCAAACAGTTTTTGATATTTTTCTGTACCAAAATTCATAAAAATCAATCATGCTATAGTGCTTACCCTATATCTATATCAAATTTCGTAAAAATTGTATGCAATAGTTTCGCCGTGAGAGTGTTTTTTCCATTTAGGGACGTGGCATCGCCTATTAAAAACGTAATGCTCATGTAATCGTTTCTATGTGCCAATCCTATCTCCATACCGAATTTCGTTAAAATCGATGCAGTGGTTTAGCTGTGAGAGCGTTTTTTTCATTTAGGAACATGGCACCGCCCACTGAAAAACATTATGGTCATATTATCGTTCCTTAGTGCTAACCCTATATCCATACCAAATTTCGTTAAAATCGATGCGGCGGTTTAGCCGTGAGAGCGTTTTTGCCATTTAGGGGCGTGGCACCGCCCACTTAAAAAATAGTATAGTCCTATGCACTGCTCCTCCTCACAACCTTTCTAACAAAAAAAAATCAAGCAAATCGGTTGAGATTTAGGTATAGAAACAGGGACTGAACCGATTTCGTTTGCCTATTTATAATGAAGGACTCCACGCCAAGTGTACCTAATTTTTTTTTTCTCCGATTTCGCTCAAATTTGGCAATACGGTAGATCCGATGTACAAAAACAACAATCCGGGAGGATTCGGTCCTAATACCATTTGTTGTTAAAAAACAGGGTGTTGAAGAAGGCGTTTTTAGTCATTTGCATGAAAAGGGTGTTTTTTCAAAAATTTATAGCTTACAAGTTTGTAAATTGATAGATTTAAGTTAATAGGCCCATTCATTTTGAAATGTTCTTTTTATAAAAAAATATTTCTTGATGAAAAAAATTTTTTTTCACCAAAATTTTTTACACTTAAAAATATTTTTGAATTTTTTTGTAAAAAAAGCCCCCTTCGATTTTTTTTAAAGGTACTTTAAATTAAAGCATAATTTATAAGCTTTAAAATGATGTATGACCCAAGATAGGATTCGGACGCTACATGGGAGTTTTTGGCTTTTGAACACCCGTGGCAGGACAAAATCTTTTTTACTCGAGAGCAAAGCATCTTACGTAAAAAGTGTACTAAGCAAAAAATGCTTAAAATCGTCCAAGCAATGCGTGTGATTTTTTTTGGAATTTTTTGAAAAGCAAAAAAAAAAAACTTTTTTCCCTTTCAATATTTTTTGCAAAAATTTTTAAAAATTCCAAAAAAATCACACGCATTTCTCAGACGATTCTAAGCATTTTTTGCTCAGTACAATTTTAACGTAAGATGCTTTCCTCTCGAGTAAAAAAAGATTTTTGCCTGCCGCGGGCGTTCAAAAGCCAAAAACTCCCATGTAGCGTCCGAATCCCATCTTGAGTCATACATCATTTTAAAGCTTATAAATTATGCTTTAATTTAAAGTACCTTTAAAAAGAATCGAAGGGGGCTTTTTTTAAAAAAAAATCAAAAGTATTTTTAAGTGTACAAAATTTTGGTGAAAAGAAATATTTTTTTATAAAAAGAACATTTCAAAATGAATGGGACCATTAACTTAGATCTATCAATTTACAAACTTTAGTGTAAGCTACAATATAAATTTTTGAAAAAACACCCTTTTCATGAAAACGACTAAAAACGCCGTCTTCAATACCCTGTATTTTAACAACAAATGGTATTAGGACCAAATCCTCCCGGATTGTTGTTCTTGCACACGGGATCTACCGTATTGCCAAATTTGAGCGAAATCGTAGAAAAAAAAATTTTTTTTTTTGTACACTTGGCGTGGAGTGCTTTATATAGATTATTTTCTAAGCGGATAAGTACTTAGTTTAAGAGAAATGGGTTCAAATATATGAGAAAAGTCGATTTTTTTGGTCAAAATTAAAATCGAAAACTCACTCTATAAACATAAATTGTGGCCGGCCAGTTAACTAACGCTTTCGCTCCATTTAAGGTATGACATTATTTAACATGAAAAGGAAATTAAATTTTTTACCGGTAACCAAAGTAATTAATGATTAGATAATGATTACAATACATATTGATGTATTTGGCAATGAATATAAAAATTTAGGCAAAAAAGAAAACATGCAAATAATCCCCTCAATTAACACATTGACAAACAGACAAACAAACAAACAGACGGGGGCGCAGGTAACTCTACACCTTGCGTTATACGGAAGCAGTCAAGTGCAAAATTTATTGACATTTCAATGACTTGAGTGGAAAAATTTAAATGACAGGCAGCCAACATTTAAATGGGTAAATTGTGCAAGAATTTTAATTATTACAAACTCGTATGTACTTATATTAAATTTGAAATAATGCGAAAGCAATAATTTGAAGAAAAATTCCACAACTATGGGCTAATTAACTTGAGCATTTCTGCAGTTTCACTCAGTTAAGTTAAATGAGTGGCTATTTTGTCTACATTGTTCTTGAGTCTATCAGTGTTTTGTTTGGGCTCAAACCATAGCAACGCGTTATTGGTTAAACAACAACAAAAGAACATTTTGTTAGAAACGTAATGTCATAACAAAACTAATACAACAACAACAACAATAAAAAACTGCAAGAATTATAAGGAAATGTAAAGTGTAAAATAAAAAAATAAAAATAAAAAATTAAATAAAATTGGCCTATGCGTTTTTTTAACTCTTTACGCTGGAAAAGGGTTGATTATGTAGCAACCAACTTAATGTTGCACTTGCATTTTGGTAGCTTCTAAACGTTAATTGGCAGCAGTCGGAATTGGTAACGCGTTGGTAAAAGTATGGAAAATTTCAAATAGCTTTTAAAAAAAAATAATAATAAATTCTAGTTAAATACTCGGTCGGTACATCAAAGCCAAACTTTTTATGTACAGAAGTTGGAACATTAAAAATCGCTAGCTTAGTTAAGCAGCAGTTAATTAAACAAAAAAACAAAATTAACAAAAAAAAACCGCATTAAATTGAAGACCCCCGCGCTTAACGCACACAAAACGTTGCCAAATAATTGGCCAAAAATGCAGTGAACCGTAAAATGGTCGACGTCGTCGTTGTTGTTATTTGGAACCCGAAAAATCAAAACAACACAATTTTACTCGAGTGAAACTAATTTGATTCTAAGCAACGCATTATTTAAATTTTAAAATGTTTCAGCGATAAATTTCGGTGGAAATTCATAAAATGTTTTAAATTTTCATATCTACTGGATTCATGCTCATAAAATATCGGTTTTATTTAGTATGAACTCTGTTTAAAATTTTAAAAAATACAAATAAAAAATACACCAACAACAAATTAGTGAGATTTTACTGGAATATCGAACTTTATTAAATTTAATTAACAATAAAAAAAAAATAATCTCGTGAACAAAAAGTACGAAAAGAGTTATGTATGGGTTTTTGAAAACCTTTATAGCGCGTGTAATTTGCATTCGTAACCAAAAACACAAAAACAAATTTTTAAATGCTGTTAAAGCAAAAAATAAAAATATAAATAAATAATATTAACATCATATTCATAGATATGTAGTTAAAAATAATAATAAATAAAACGTGGACCAACAACATTTTCACCATCCAAACATAAAAAAAAATATTTACATTGAAAATAATTCAATTCCTTATACTTTTCAATACTTTTACTTATCGATAACAATTACATAAGCACGTGTGAAGGATAACATCGCGGCCAAGTAATTAGCCGCCAAGCCATGTATGTATTCTCCTTTAACTCCTAGGAGGAGCATAGGGCCAATATGAAACATCTCCATTCGTCGCGATCCCTTGCGATGACTTCGATCTCTTGCCACGACTTTCCCGATTCTTGGATATCCTCTTCCAGCGACCTTTTCCAGTTGGTTTTGGGTCTACCACGTGCTTTACTGTCTTGTGGATTCCACTCAAGCGCCTGGCAACAAACTTCGCTGTGTGGTTTCCGAAGAGTGTGCCCAATTCATCTCCATTTGCGCAGCTTGACCTCATTTGCTAGTCTTCTGATTGCATTTTTGGTGTACCTAGGCATTTGATATAGTCCGAGGCCACCAAATCTCTAGTATACGCCTTAAGCATGTGTTGACGAATACTTGCAGCTTGTTCGTTAGTTGTTCAGTAACAAGCCATGTTTCGCACCCATATAACAAAACCGATTTCACATTCGAATCAAAAATGCGCACTCTCGTTTTAGTGGATATAACGGGTGAAGACCATATTTTGTTCAGTTGAGCAAACGCGCCTTTTGCTTTTGTTATTCTTGAGTTGATATCCTCTTTTGCTCCACCATCCATGGAGATAACATGATGTCATTTCTGTTTGTGTTCAGCTTCATGCTTTAAGTCTTGGATGCCTTGGTTTTTAGGCCGGTCTTCTGCGATTCCAAGACTGAAGACCTTGTCTAGCTTTGCATATCTGAATGTTTGGACGATAAGAGGCAGATGTCGTCAGCGTAGTCGAGATCTTCCCGATGTTCGGTAAAGTTCCGTTGGATACGCCTTTTGGCCTTATTAAGGGCTTTATCTAGGATATCATTTAGAACGATAAGGAAGAGTGATGGTGATAGTAGACACCCCTGCCGTACGCCTGGATTAGTGGTGAATGTCGGTGACAACAACCCGTTGTGTAACACCCTACATTTATAGCCTTCATATTGTGCACGTACTAAGTTTATGGCCTTTGCGGCAATACCTCTTTGTTGCAGTGAAACCCAGATGTTTTCTCGGGAGACACTGTCGAAGGCAGTGCTATAGTCTACGAAGACAAGTTTAAGTGCAGCACACCACTCGCATGATTGTTCGACAATTATTCTGAGGGTGTTGATTTGATCCACGCATGATCGATTTCGCCGGAATCCTGCTTGCTGCTTTCGAATGGCCGAATCAAGTTTTTTGCTTACCCTGTTCAGAAGCACTTTCGTCAATACTTTTGATGATGCTGAGAGCGAGAAATGCCTCTATAGTTTCGGCACTCGCTTAGGTCACCTTTTTACATGCCATGTAGCCAATCTTCTGGCAAACGCTCTTCGCTACAGATTCTGCAAATCATAGGATGAAGAATCTAAGCCGATGGGGCATGCTTTTTGTAGTTTAGCTGTTATTTGATCTATGCCGGCGGCTTTGTTGTTATTCATGCCTTCGATAGAGTACACTATTTCATCGGTTGTAGGCGGTTGTGTTTGTATTCGACTACTACTGCGAGTCACTGCGGCAGTTGTAGTTGATGATTCGGGTTGCACGGATGTGGTAGACATGGGATTTAGTATATCACAAAGATACTCTTTCCATGTCTTTAGTTGGTCGTCCGCGGATGTTAAGAGATTTCCATTTTGTCTTTGATAGGGCGATTCTGTTGGTGTTTTCTGCCAGATAGTCTGCGGGTGATATCGTAAAGCTGCCTGAGATTTTGAGCATTAGCAGATTTTCGCTTGCGATGTCACTCTACATTCTACATTCTCTTGTCTACACGAACGCTTGACTTCTTTATTGAGAGAGTTAAAGACCTCTTCGGCGTCGTTCTTTTTGCACTCTAGTTTTAGCGACATCTCTCAGTTTTTTTACGCTTCTTCTTTTTTCAACAAGACACCACGTTTCCTCGCTCATCCAGTGTTTCTTATTCGAGGGTCGAAACCCAAGTAATTTTTCACTGGAGTTTAAGAAAGCAACCTTAGGAGCACTGCATGATGTCTCAATGCTTCGATCACAATCGATCGGGACTGTTTTAAGTTTTTCAACGAAAGACCTGTGGATCCTGTCGTTCTTTAGCTAAAGCACGTCGAATTTTTTTGCCGCAGATTGTTCACTGGGACGTTTAATAGCGGCAAGTTTTAGTCGAATGACCGTGACGAGAAGATGGTGATCAGCGGCCCTCTTTACTCGTACGTCCAGAAGAATCCCTTTTCATTTTCTGCTAATGCAGAAGTAGTCGATTTGATTTTCAGTGATGTTGTCTGGAGACACCCAAGTAGCTTTATGGCATGTTTTGTGTGGGAAAAGCGTACCTCCAACGACAAGACAGGCTGTATTGCAGGCTTCAGTGAGAAGCTCGCCATTGTCGTTTCTCATGTTCAAACCATGTCTTACAGTCACGTGCTCAAAGTTAAGGTTTTCTGAGCCTACTTTGGCATTCAAATCACATATAATCATTATGATGTCGTTCTTGTGAGCACTGTTAATCGCTGCAGCAAGGTGACTGTTGAATTCATCCTTGGTTTTTTTCTCTGCCAACTCGGTGGGCGCGTATGCTTGGAAGATGATAATATTTCTAGCGAGGGTTCGAAATTTGCACCAAATGAGCCTTTCATTTACAGGTTTCCATACCATCACTGCCTTTACTGCACTTTTACTTAACAAAATTCCAACTCTATCCCTGTGGATGTCATTTTCTGATCTACCGGAGTATAGAAACTTTCGCCTTCAGGTAGTACATATTCGCCGGCACCGTTCCATCTACACTCACTTAACCCAAATATTTCAAGGTTAAATTTGTGGAATTCTCTTACAGCTGGATGTAGTTTGCCTGTATCATTAAGAGTTCGGACATTCTAAGAGCAGATGCGTCTTCGAGTATTCATCGAAACGATTTTGACGAACCATATTGGTTCCGATTATAGGAGAATCATTCCTTATTATGCATGTTTCTTGCACCTCCAAATCCGAAGTGATATCTTCCATGATTTTTCGATCCATTCTTCATTAGTATAATCTTCTCGGCAACACCCCACGTAGTAAGTTAAAGCTTAAGGCTGCATCCGGCAAGCGCTGCAAATATAGTTGCCAAATTCGCTTTCAATTACAGCTGCCCAATCTGAAACAGACGCTGACCTGAGAGCCGCCCACTCTGGGTCAGAGGCTTCAAAATTTCGACTCCGACAAGATGCCGTTTTCAAGGCGGAATCGACACTCCTTGTGGGTTTTCTTTCACCAGCTTTTAGTCGTATCTTACGACAGGCATGCTTACCTCGGGAATGTTCTGTCCGAGTCTGTTTTCGTTACCATGCCAACCAATTTGCCTAAGAAAATAGATAGCTCTTAATAGTTATCATATGTTTATCACTAAAATACCAGTGCCATGCCTGGATAGCTTAAGTTTAAGGGATCAAGTTGATTTCCAAAACACCCTCACCCTTATCTGCACACTATTGTAAAAACTTAAAATGTTTTCTTTGGTTTTATATAAACAAAATGGTTGTTGTTAAGGGGTGCCAACAAAGCGAAAAAAAAGACAGTGTAATTTAAGTCTGTTGTGCCATTTAGTAAATCGGTTACATGTACTGTTCTGTACTTAATTCATTCTTAAGCTCAAAGCAAAAAGGCAAAGGGAAGTGTGTGGAGAAAAGCTCATTACGCAAACACAAAAAAACCAAAAGAAAATAAAACATTTCAGAGAAGATACAATAAAATGTGCAAGAACAGAAGGAAAATGGGAAAAAATAACGCACAAAAAAAATGCATTTAAGTTTTACACAAATATTCAGCAAAAACGATAAAAATTTCAATTATTATACATTTGTGGGGGTGTTGGTTTACATGTAGTATGTATGTATGTACGATGTGTGCTTGTAGCGTGCAATTTTAATGCGATTAAATAAACTCACACACTCATTTTCACACAAATATACTCGTATGCTCATAACAAACAACCTCAAAGTTACAAAATTAAATCTGCAGAAATAAAAGAAACGCGAAAATAAATAAATAAAAAAGGAAAAAAAACACAGTGCAAAATTATCGACTAATAGAATTTGTGGAAAAAACGATAGCAACGAAAAGTAGAAAAAATACTACGGGAGCAGGAAACACAAAAACAAAACAGTAAACAAGACAACTTGGCTAATTCAGTTAGCCAAGTGCATTGACATAATATTCGTAGTTACACTTTGCGATTCCAGCCATAATTTTAATTTTATGTTTTTCTTTTTTTTTTTTTTGAGATAAAATGAATTAACATCATATAAGACGAAACAATTAATTACTGTAAAAAAATTATATTTAACTAAAAAAACATTTATAGTTAAAACAAAAAGCTCAGTTACAATGAGTTGGAAGTTCCGGCAAGTAGATCTCAAGAAGAGCCAAAGTAAGTCATTTTCTATGCATTATATATATTTTTTGTATCATCCTTTTAGTGAATTGCCAATAAGTTTTTTCTCAAAAAAAAAGTTCTATTTACAGGAAAAAAAATGTTCACCGATCTCATGAACCTACAGTCTGTTAAATAAGAGCGTGGTCACGATTACTCGCGATCGGTAAAGTATAATGCTGTAATTTTTTTTTCTCACACAGAGGGCAGTATTGTCCTTCATGCTTCGTGAAAGTGAATCAGCTGACCACTGCTTTCAATGCGTTCTCATCATTTTTCCAAAATGAGTACCGCGTACGCGTCGCGCTTTGAAGCCGTTTTTTTGTGTTTGCACCCCAAAGGTCCCAAAATGACCCAAGCGGCGGCTGCGAAGTATATGCAAAAGTCGAAACAGTTTGTGAGTAAGTGGGTGAATCGCTTCAAAGAAGTAAGAAATGTCGATGACTTTCCAAATCGCGGGTCTGTCGGTGTAGTGACGGAAAAACAGGAAAAACTGATCTGTGCTCTATTTTCGAAAAATCCAACATTAACTTTGCGTGAAGGTGCTTCGAAATTGTCCCAAAAAGGTTTGAATATCTCCCACGGAACTATTCGTAATCATTTGATTGCAAATAGTGTGAAATACCGAAGTACTTTGCAAAAACCGATGCTCAGTGAAAAACATGTCCAAAAACGTCTTGAATGGGCCAAAGACAATTTGGATCGTGACTGGGGCAACGTTATCTTCACTGATGAATCCTCTTTTTGGGCCTTTCCTATCATCAGGCATGCCTGGACCACACCCACCAACAGCTGGTTCGACGCATTCACAAAATTTGGAGGTCGTTTTCAGAAGAGTATGCGCAAAATCTTGTTCAAAGTATGTCGCGAAGATGTCAAGCTATAATTGATGCTGGGGGTGATTGGACCTGCTATTAATGTATTTGCATTGAAGTTTTCGATCAAATAAATCAATATTAAAAAGAATTTTCGCAATGGGTATTTTCATTTTCTCACAACAATGACCACGCTCTTATTTAACAGACTGTATTTAATTTTTTCATCGTTTTATTGTTGATCCTTTGCAGTTGAGTTCTCAAAATTGTATGAAAACTTACAAAGCTTTTCAAAGTGCTCAGTATAGAGTCCTCTCATTATTAGTTTTGCGGACAACATTTCTTTTTGGAAGTTATGGGCATGGAACTTCAGAGTGTCAAAATAGTGTTTTTGCAAAAAATCGATACAATTTTTTTTTTTTTTTTCTAACTAAATTCCGCCATTTTGTCTAAAATAGATTTTTTTAATTTTTATTTTCGGTTTCTTGTAGCATTTTAAATGTTATTTTGATTTTCATTTCTAAAATTTGAAAATTTAAAAAATTGCGGCCAGTTTTTGAAAAATCTCAAAAGTTGATTTTCTCAAAATAATAATTTTTGATTTTTTTTTTTTTTCAGAAAGATGGATGAAAAACAAACGTTTTCTAAAAGATTTGGTTTGCGCTAAGTGCTTGTGAGAACCATGGGAATTTTTTTTTTTCTAAAAAGTCACGTGACAAATTTGCATACCCTACACCCAGGGTATATTCACTTTGTCCTTCCGTTTGTAACGCAGAGAAGGAAGCGTGGCAGGTTTAGAAAAGTATATAAGGAGTGAGATCGAAAAATTCTTAACACACGTTTTACCTAATAATTTTTTTTGGGTGTAAAATTTAAAAATTTCTTTGATCTAGTTTTCTTTGAAAAATATGTCAGTTATTATTTTGAATGATCAACATGTTGATTTGTTGTGGGTTTGATCAAAATGAGTAAAGAGAAAGAAGTACGTCTTAAAATTATTAAAAATTTTCAAAAAAATCCAAATTAGTCGTACCAAAAATTGGCCAAAGAATTGAAGGTTTGCCGTCAAACTGTTTCCAATGTTATTAAACAGTTTCAAGAGAATTTGACCATTGATAGAAAACCTGGTTCGGGAAGAAAACAAGCACCAAATGATATTGGAAAAGCCAAGAAAATTTGAAGCATAATGTAAAGATCTCCAAACATATCTGCTAGAAAAGCTGCCCGGCTAGCCTAGTGCGCTAACTAGTGCGAAAAGTTAAAGCTAATGCAGGTTTGAAAACATACAAAGTCCAAAAAGTTCCAGACAGGAATGCTGCAAAAAATTTAGACGCCAAAAATAGGGCTCGGAAATTAAAATCGAATTTCATACAGAAATATTCATGTTGTATAATGGACGACGAAACGTATGTACTGGCAGATTTTACGCAGCTTCCGGGTCAAAATTTTTATGTTTCTGATGCTCGAGGAAATGTCGAAGAACAATTTAGAATCCAAAAGCAGACAAAATTTCCTATTATGGCAAGCTATATGCAGTTGCGGCAAAAGAAGCAAGTTATGTATTTGTTACATTGGGATCTATAAATGCCGAAATATACATCAAATATTGTTTGAAAGAAAGACTTCTTCCTTTCATAAGAGAGCACAATGTGTCCACATATTTTTGGCCTGATTTGGCTTCATGTCACTATGGCAAGAAAGCTCTGGAGTGGTACCAAAGTAATAACTTAGTTTTTGTACCAAGAGAGGCCAATCCTCCAAATTGTCCGGAGCTAAGACCAGTGGAGAGATATTGGTCTCTTGTGAAAAGAAACTAAAAGAGCACAAAAAAGGTATCCCAAAATATCGAAGATTTTAAAAGGAGATGGGCAAACTGTTCCAAAAAGGTGTCTGAAACAACTATCAAATCTCTAATGGAAGACTTACCAAAAAAGGTCCACGAGTTCATATATCGTGGCTAGAACAATAAAAGTTATATTTTTCTGTAATTTGTAAAATATTATCAACTAAACAAAAAAAAAATCAAGACTAAGGTCAACCGTTAAGATTTTTTCGATCTAACTCCTTATATTCTAGATCAGCGTCACCGCTAATTCAATGAAATTTCGTACAGCGGCATTACCGTAAAAGTTAGCTCGAGGGATAAGCAAAATCGGTCAACGGCCACGTCTACCGCCCATACAAAAAATATATTCAAAATGCAATTATAAGAGTAGTATTCGAACTAACGAAAGCTAAATACACATAAATACTAGAAAAGCTCTGCGCCAAAACCAGGCGAGGTAGGACTAGGGGGCGTGGCACCTCCGCTACAAGCAAAAGTTTCAAAATGATATATTGAAGGCGTTTTTCGAGATTGTCCAACCAAATTTCACTCAAATACTAAGAATATTAATTGTAAGCCCTGAGCAAAAACTAGGCCAATTCGGATAAGAGGGCATGGCGCCTCCCATAAAAGCAAAAGTTTCAAAATGATATTCTGAAAGTGTTTTTTGAAATACATTTTCCTAAAACACTCAGAACGCAAGCTCTACGCAAGATCTAGGTTAACTCGGGCGTGGCACTTCGGACATAAGTAAAAGCTTCAAAAAGCTTGACTGAAATCGTTTTCTGAGATAATCCAACAAAATTTCACTCATACACTGAGAACAGGAAGTGCAAAATCAGAGCAAAAACTATGTGAATTCGGACAAGGGGTCATGGCATCTCCCGTTCTAGCCAAATTTTCAAATTACTGCATGTAGTGTAGGGTACTTTATGTTAAGCCAGACCAAAGGTAACACCCTTACTAGTTGGTTAAAAAAAAAAATTTCACAGTGAGAGAATGAAACTTTCATTGCTTAGGAAATACAAGGTTTACCAAAAAAATTTTATTTCCCATATAAATCATAGGAATATTGACCAAATTTGATGGAGGGATGGTCACTGTCAATACCTTGCAATTTGAACAATTTGATCCAATATTACTCTGAAAAGGATCCAATGACTTCATGGGAGCTTAGGAGGTATTACTTCTAAAAAATTTATTCACCACCACCAACAAGTAATCAACCTAAGACCTAAGGATGCGCCAACATTTGAAAGAATGTTTCCTAGTTGTTTATTGTGATGTTCGACTGGAAAAGATACTTTCTCTTCTAAAAATCAAAGCCAGATAGAAGTTAATAAATGTCGAAGTTTGAAGTTTAGCAATTTTTAAGGAGCTTTCCTGCAATAAGAGAAACTAAGAGTCTTAACTTGTGTCTGTAGTTTCTCTGCTATGTGAAAAAGAAAAAAACTTGCCTATTTTACGCCTACTTATCGAAATATATTGGAAGATCAAACATCTCAAAGTCACTATATACACAGGAAAAATTTGAGGATAAAATATAAACCTTGGACTTGTATTCATTCCAATTTGGTTTTAGTTTTACACTTAAAGTTTATACTTTATCCTCAAATTTTTGCTGTGGAGTAGAAGATAACTTCCATCTTTTTAAAGAGACAGGGGTGAAGTATATATTTGCTAATCTTAATCTAACCTTACCTTGACTACCGATTACATTTTTAGCCGTTCATAACACTCAGCCATAAGAGATACCATCCTGGAAGTTAGAAAGTTTTTTCTTTTTACCATGAAAAGTATTTTAGTTCTAAAATTAGGATATGGAGAATTTTATGTAATCTAACCACTTAAAAAGTATTAAAACTAAAAGTCAGAAATCAAGTTTTGTACTTGAAGCCCGACTCATCACTCTTAAATATCGTGATAACATAAAAATCGGATAAGGTATGTTCAAGTTATGGACAATTTTGTGAAGCAATAACGGTCGATTATATACTTTAAACCTTTCATAAAATCATAATTCATAAACCGCTAGAGATACTGTCTTTTAAATTCATATGAAAGGTAAATGTTTTCTTTTCATGAAAATATTTTGAAGGTCTAAAAAGTAAGCAATGGAATTTTAAATCTTAGTACCAAAAAAGTACTAAAAATATAAATTTTTTGTGAAAATCTCTGTACTCAAAGCACTATTCATAACATTCACAAAATAGATCAGAACATTCAAAATTTAATTTTAACTAAGTAATGTTTAGACTTTGGATGATTTCGCGAAGTAGTATCGGATGGTTTGGGTATTTTTTCCACCCTACAAAATTCAAAAGAAAAAAAAAATCAAACTGCATTTTTACCTTTTTTATTAGTTTTGGCTTCAAAAAAAGATTTTTCACTGAATAAACAAAATCCAATTTAACACTTCAAATGAATAAATATATCTTGGTGGGCAGATTTCAAACTTATTTAGGTATACCATAGCCAAATTATTTTAAAAATTTGCATTAAAGCTCTTCACCTTAATGTATTTTTTTTATACATTTAGCAAAACTCACCATCTTAAGTGTTTTGATTCTTTTGCCATTATTGACGAGTGCAGCAAATGTAGTGCCTTCCAGAAAGCCTTTACCAACCACAGCAACACTACAGCAAACATCGGCTACAAAAGCTGCCACAGCTTCTACAACAACAATTCTATCGTCAACTGCAGCGGGACCAACCGCCTCAACAACTTATGATGCCTCCAGCAGCAGTAGCAGTACAGTCATGACAGTACCAGATATCTGCATCAATGGCATCAAATTGATGACAACCGATTCAGATGAACAAACTTTCGAACGTCACGAAAGAGATTTTGTACAGATCATCGAAGGTGATGCCATGTTCTCGGTGATCACAAGTGATCCCATATCAGCGCTGTTCGTAGTAAATCGTATGAATGAAGCAAATTTAATTGAGGCTGATTTTGAAGTTGGTAAGTATTTAAAGTAGTTGAGTGCGTCTATCAAATATTAATAATTCAATTTTCATTTTCAGGAGTACGCGCAATCAACGTTCAAAGCAAAAGTGAGGCTGAGAATATTTTAATACAGGAAGTACAATATTTACAACAATGTATTACACATGCCATTGGCATCTTCATTGATTACGATATATACGAAAGTCTAAAAGGGATTATCACAGAGTTGGAGTATAATATTTGGCCAATACCGACACCACGTACTTTTCTTTTTCCCAAAGCTGCACACTTGCTACATCAAATGCCGTGGGGTGATAAAATTGCTTCCGTTGAGATTCTGACGGAACAGCTTGAGGTTTATAATGAATTTATGGAAGCCGTACGAAAGGAACGCATGTGCCTGATGCACTTTAAGAGTGCCGACAATATTTATATACTATTTGGAAATAAAATCGCCAATCATTTTGATGAAAATGGTACAATTTTTGCGGTACCAACGGAACGTACCGATCGGGAATTTATTGCAGGTAAGATTTGAAACTTTGGCCTTTTTTGTTGATTTTGAATGTGCTAGTACTTAATCTTTTAAATATTGTATGAATAGGTGTCTGCATAAGTAACGTCTAAGTTGGGCTAAGTGCGGGGTATAGAAGCAAAGGCGACAATCTCCACTTTTTTCAATTTTGTAAAACTAACAAAAACGTATATCTCCAATGGAGATTGCTGCCTTTGTTTTTATTGACAGTTTTCAAACTTAGATATATATTGGATAGAGACGTATTTGGTATTGCAAATTTCACTGATCACAAGCTTACATCAAATGCAACTAGATGGCATTCTCAGATGCATTCATGAAAAAAAATGGAGATTGTCGCTTTTGCTTCTATACCCCTCAAGTGATGGTTGGTTACGATACTAGAGAAACTTCAACTAAACTCTTTCAAAGGACTATCCAAATACCAATATTCCTGATGTTATTCACAGTCTATCAAAGAAGGAAGAATAAACTAAGGGCCTTTTGAACGTAGAAATTACAATATGAGTTATGTTCTTATATCATTTTGGTTTCCTAAAGCATTCCAAATGTGACATGCCAATATTTTTTTTATTTTGAGATATGTTAAATACTTAGTTGCCTGCCAAGCAATTTTATCAGCTTTGCAGCTTACTTCTTAACTAATAACAAAACCCAGACAACCAGATGAGGTGAATAATATATTGGTGAGCTAAATCAGTAGAAAATGTTTGGGATTTCAAGGTCACTAAAAAGATAAGGAAAAACTCATTCCTGAGATTTTAAACAGCCTGACACTCAAGGTGATGGTACTATCTCTTTTGAGTACAGCATCTTTGAAAATGTAAAATTTCTGTGGGAGAAGTGGTTTGCGATCTGAGAGTTGTTAGCTAATTTTAGAAGTGCGATCGGTTCCGTGCTAGGAATGAAGGTCGAAAGATTTTGCAAATTTTAATTTTTCAACATAATCACCTTTTCGGTCGATACACTTTTCCTAGCGTTTCTGCCATATAAGACGGGATTCGGATTCAAAACCGATAACTACATCGAAAATGACTATTTTTGTTTTAGTTTATTGGTTTTTTTTATTAAATGTACCGTTTTTCGACCTCTTTCTAAAAAATGGAAAATAAAAAAATTTTAAAAATAGTTTTATTTACTAGTTTTTGTTCAAAAGGAAACATGTATGCAGTTAAAAATATTTTTAAATAAAAATTAATTTAAATTGAGTTCTCGACACCGTGGATGTTTAATGAAAGATTTAGAAGGAAAAATTTGTATGAAAAATCTAAAGTTGCTCCAAATTTCGATTTCCGAATACCAAAAGTTTAGTTTTAGTGTAAATAAGGAGTGAGATCGAAAAAATCTTAACATATATAAAATTCAATAATTTTAAAACGGTTGATTTTAGAGTTTTGAATTTTTTTTTTATTTAATTGATAATATTTTACAAATTACAGAAAAATATAACTTTTATTGTTCTAGCCACTATTTATGAACTCGTGGACCTTTTTTGGTAAACCTTCTATTAGAGATTTGATAGTTGTTTCAGACACCTTTTTGGAACAGTTTGCCCATCTCCTTTTAAAATCTTCGATATTTTGGGACACCTTTCTTGTGCTCTTTAAGATTTTTTTCACAAGAGACCAATATCTCTCCACTGGTCTTAGCTCCGGACAATTTTGAGGATTGGCCTCTCTTGGTACAAAAACTATGTTATTACTTTGGTACCACTCCAGAGCTTTCTTGCCGTAGTGACATGATGCCAAATCAGGCCAAAAATATGTGGACACATTGTGCTATCTTATGAAAGGAAGAAGTCTTTTTTTCAAACATTTTTTGATGTATATTTCGGTATTTATATAGCCCACTGTAACAAATGACTTGCTTCTTTTGCCGCAACTGCATATAGCTTGCCATACCAGGAATTTTTTAGGAAATTTTCTCTGCTTTTGGATTCTAAATTGTTCTTCAACATTTCCTCGAGCATCAGCAACATACAAATTTTTACCCGGAAGCTGCGCAAAATCTGCCAGTACATACGTTTTGTCGGTCATTATACAACATGAATATTTTTGCATGAAATTCGATTTTAAGGGGACATTCGCTTTTGTAATTGAAAAAAAAAAGCACGTTTTAAAAATTTTATTATGAAAAAACTATTACATTTATTGACAAAATTTCTTTTCGACATTGTTAAATATTGTCAAAAAATATGAAAAAAATTTTTTTTTATACTTAGTTTCCCTTGGCTGCTGTAGAGGGCGTCATCCAAAAGTTACTTTTTAAACAGTAGGACATTTTGTAGACCCCCTGTAACAGATTTTTCAAAAATTCAAGATGGATTTTATTCTTGAGACTCAAAACTATACAATAAGCCTCTAAAATTCATACTTTTTTTATATTTTGAAGCTTTTGTATGAATATTTATGAAAAATGCGAAAAAAATGGCATTTTTTGAGGTTAAGTCACACCCGTAAAAAAGGAGGTGGTATTTTTTAAAACTTTCAGAGGCTTATTAATTAATACTTTTTATGAGTAATCGAATGCTCTTTGGTTTTTTAAAATCGGACGAGTAGATTCGGAGAAAAATGTCCTTTCAGTTTGAAAAGTAACTTTTGGATGACGCCCTCTACAGCAGCCAAGCAAAACAACTAAAAATAAAAAAAAAATAATTTTCATATTTTTTAGACGATATTTAATAATGTCCAAAAGAAAATTTGTCAATAAATATAATAGTTTTTTCATAATAAAAATTTTACAATAAAAAGTGTTTTTTTGTTTTCAATTACAAAGGCGAATGTCCCTTAATTTCCGAGCCCTACTTTTAGCGTCTAAATTTTTTGCAGAATTCCTGTCTGGAACTTTTTGGGCTTTGTATGTTTTCAAACTAGCATTAGCTTTAACTTTTCGCACCAAACAGTCAGCGCACTAGGCTAACCGGGCAGCTTTTCTAGCAGATGTGTTTGGAGATCTTTTCAATATGCTTTAAATTTTCTTGGCTTTCCCAATATCATGTGGTCCTTGTTTTCTTCCCGAACCAGGTTTCCTATCGATGCACACTGGTTCAAAATCTTTAAAAGTTGGCCAAAAGTCAAAAAAAAAGTTTTTTTAAATTAACTTTATATGAACTGTATTGTCTAACAGATATTCATAGACCTCAAAAAATTTGTAATAAAGACCCAGGTATTCCTACAATGCTCTTGGGATCTCTCCAAAAGTACGCTTCTCAGACGCAAAATTCTGAGAGTTAAAAGTAAAAATTAAGTGTTCACTGTAAAAATTGTGTGGTAACTATAAAACTGAACCGATTTCAATGTTTGAATATGGAATCTTTTTGTAAAAGGAAATACTATCGAACCTTTTTATTCAAAACTTGCAATAGTTTATACTTTTACGGTAATTGTGATTAACTTAAAATCAAATTATTTCACAAAAACAGTATGCAATGGTTATGAAAAAAGCCCAGGACTAATTTATACCACGTCATACCACCAAGATTTTTTGGATTTAAGAAGATTGAAACCTTTTCTAACACATACAAAAAAATTAAGGTGCCTTTTTTTGCCCCTTTTCTTTGACGCGATTTTTTCTGAAGCACCCATAGGAAAATTTAACTCATATTGCTTACTAAGTGTCAATATGTGTTGCTCGGCTGAAATGGAAAAATTTGTATATTATTATACAGCTAATACTCCGTGTTAACGGAATCTAAAACCCATTTTTATGTAGATTAATTAACCGTTGCACACAACTCTATCAAAGTTAAATTTTTGAAATACATTTTTAAATTAGATATAAAAATTTTGCAAGCGTTATTTTTTGCATTTTCGAATCCGCCATTTTGTTTTTTAAAAATCTAACTTCAGATTCGTAAACAGTGACCCCAAAAACCCCCGAGTAAAGTTTTTTGTTGGATTTGGTTGAATATTTATGCAATTTGTCCCCCATTTTGAATCTGTCATTTTCTTTTTTAAAAATCTAATTCGTAATCAGCGACCTCAAAAACCCCCAGGTAAAAAATTTCGTCTCGAAACTTTAATGATTTCGACATTTGGCCAGCTTTTAGGGATTTTGAACCAGTGTGCGATGGTCGAATTCTTCTGAAACTGTTTAATAACATTGGAAACAGTTTGACGGCAAACCTTCAATTCTTTGGCCAATTTTTGGTTGGACTAATTTGGATTTTTTTGAAAATTTTTAATAATAATTTTTTTCGATCTCACTCCTTAAGCATCATGCAATATTTGGTTAGTTCCAGACAATATGTATTTGAAGGAACCAAAACTAGTTTCAGAACCAAGAAAAAATGCGCAAATGAGCAAAAATTTTTTCAAAATGTGACAGTGACAAGACTTGGTTATCTTGGGACGATAGCTCTACTATAGCTGAGTAAAACCCCAAATGGGTTTTGCAAAGTTAGCTGCATAACAGTTTTAAACGACCTCATTAGTGAGGACTCTTCAGTTTTGATCAAAATAAACTTTTATCTTATTTTACGAAAATTCTACAATGTCAAAAAATCTTGTACAGAGGGTATTTTGAAGTAAAATGTTCGGTATTTTTTAATTTTTGACCATAACTCGCAAAATATCAATTTTTCAAAAAAACTTTCTTTCGCAAAAATGTTTTAGAATTGTGAATTGCATAAATTTTCTGAACTTTTAATAGGATTCAGTCGTTAAATGAGAATTTTCGGCGGTTGAACGCCTTTGGTCGGCAAAACGATTTTTTTATTCAAAAGCGAGGCATCGTACGAACAAACTGCATAAGGCATCAAATGCTTAGAATCGTCTGAGGAATACGTGTGAATTTTTCCAAATCTTTTTGAGGCATTTTACATTTTTTTATTTTAAACTATTACTATTTTAAAGTTTCTAACTCACACAAAACATCTTGACATCTTTCGACAAGAACATTTTTCTCAGCTCTAATTGTTATGCTTTTTTTTACAGACCTTCCTGATAAAGCACTTATTATGATGGAGAATGAAGTGGATCTTCGTATTATTGATCAAAATGTCACACACGCAACACTCGATGAATTGCTTGTTGGTAAAACAATACTACCATCACGTGTCTTGGCATTGGCACAACCCATCCTAGAGCTGATGCGTTGGTTAAAAGCATCACTGCAAAAGAATTGCAAGCGAGAAGAACAAATCTTCGTATTGGATACCTGTTTCAATTTTTTGATATACATTGAAGATTGGAACAATGGTGAATTCAATGAAAGACTTGATCCAGCAAGCATTTTAGAGCTGCTACACATGCGAAAGCTTACACCAAACATGAACTTCCAAATGCTGCAGAAGCGTATCCTCACCGGAGGGGATAATTCTGGCGGCGAAAAACATATGGAACTGCGGGAAATCGCAACACAAAACTTCATTACAAATGTAACGACATATTATCATTACAATCGTAATAACAATACAAGTCTACAATTAAAATCGAAATTCGGACAAGTTTTCAATTGCCAATATGTGGCCAGCGACAATCATCGTTATCCATTTCTTTTCGATGGCGAATCCGTTATGTTTTGGCGCATCAAACCTGATACCTGGGTGGCTACTGGTATGACTGCGGCCATATTGGGCGTTATCATTACCATGGCTATTTTAGTTTTTATTGTCGTACGCATTTCGCTCGGTGATGTTTTCGAGGGTAACCCTGTGACATCTATACTACTACTGATATCACTGGTACTACTTTTTACATCATTTGTGCCATTTTCAATGGAATATGTGGGAGAACATCGTAACTCCCATATCACTTTCGACGACGCAGCTACGCTGAACACACTCTGTGCTGTGCGTGTTTTCATCATGACATTAGTCTACTGTTTTACCTTTTCATTGTTGCTGTGTCGTGCCGTAATGCTGGCATCAATTGGCTCCGAAGGTGGTTTCCTCTCCCACGTCAATGGTTATATACAGACGGTCATTTGCTTCTTTAGCGTGCTGGTGCAAGTTGGCATGGCCATACAGCTGCTGATAGTAATGCATATCGCTGCGGAGAATGTCTCTTGCGAGAATATGTACTATGGGAGTTGGCTTTGGGGTCTCATTGCCTATGATTTTCTGCTACTCTTGTGCATTGTTGCGTTGGTGCCATTTATTTATCGCTCGCAGCGTAATTATCGCGAAGGTATACTCATTGTTATTGGTGCTGTGCTGATTTTCATCATCTGGATTGTTTGGATTATAATGGCGCTATTCGGTGATGAAATGCGTGATGCGGCGATACCATTGGGCTTGCAGGCCACCGGCTGGGCAATACTATTTGGCATACTTATACCACGCACATTCCTTATTGTGCGTGGTATTGAACGTTCAGATATCGCGCAGGCACTGCCATCATTGACTTCATTGGCGTTTGCACAGAACAATCAATATTCATCGGAACAAGTGGGTATCAATGTGTAATGTGTATGGATTTCATTTTGTTTTTACCTTTTGAATGTTTTTTTTTTTTTTTTGTCTTTCATAGAGCGTTTACGAATGTGTTAATCCCGCCATGCGTAACTGTTCACAAGAAGATGTTCACCATCAGTCGCCCAGTGAAATTCCCACACTTCCATTGCGTGGCGGTGGACCACGACGTCAACAATTTTTTGCTAACCTACGTCAAGCGAATGCCAACATTAACCCACAGCGGCCACCACCACGCCCTCAACGTGGCGTAAGTCCTACGCATTCTTCGGTATCATCAATGGCCGGTTCACCTGAAAATAATAAAATCACACGTTTCTAGAAACACAACATGTGGACGCGTAAAAATAAACGTAAACGGTTAAATACGTAAAACAAATGCAGCCATAGCCATGCCAAATAAACTATTTTTCGTATTTTAAATAAAGTTTGCAACTCCATCGCAATGTCGGACAGTTTTAGAATAAAACAAAAGTGATGACATTACATGGAAACAACATTAGTCAGAAAATATTAAATTATATTCGTAATTCGTCGTCTAATATACCAACAAATTCTTTTTATAAATAAAGCAAGTGACTTAATTTTGAGTTGAATAAACCAATAGATGGCAAAACTTTTGGAGTAGTGGAAGAGTAATTTTTTACTACTCCATAATTTACTACTTGATACGTTTTAGTCCCATAAACTAGTTATAAGGCATACTATACACCTATTGTCTTTCATAGTTATTGATAGTGAAGTAAAAATCATGTGCATCCTAATTCTAGTCAAAATATTGGTTATACCAAAAACAAAATATATGTATGTATGTACGAATACCATAAGATATTTATGATTTTCCTGAATTTATAAAATAAATTTTTATTATTTCAATTTTCGATTTTTCAAGGGAAGGCAATACTTAATTTTTTAATATACGAGTAGGTACATATATTTAAGGAAATCTATTAGATGTGGAATGTTGCGCTGATTTATACACTACTGAGCATAACTATAGACGCACCTAGTTTTTTGTTAGTATACCTGGATGTAACGGGAATACCATAAATGTAACTACAGGGCAAAGGAGCTACCTTAGAAGGAATACCTTTGGAAGAAAAAAATAGTCAATTGATTTGCACTAAGGTACCGTACGGTTTAACTTCATAGACGCATTGTAAAATGTGACTAAAATCTATTACAAAACAATATAAAATCTTACTTAATACTTAGTAGGACCTCCATTATTCTTTATTAGTTCAAATAAATGGGATGGTATACTTTCTACTAATTTTTTCAGAGTATTTTGATGCAAATAGTCCCAAGCACTAATAACTGCACTTTTTAGTTCATCAATGCTATGGTATTGCTTGTTTCCTTTATAAATTTCGCGAACCATAATACCCCAGATATTCTCTATAGGGTTTTGATCCGGAGAGCATGCAGGCCATTCCAGAACATTGATTCTTTTTGCCAGTAACCAATCCCGAGTCATCCGGCTGGCATGAATAGATGCGTTGTCTTGCTGAAAAATCCATTTCTTCCGCCTGTGTGCTCGCAAATAAGGCAACAAATTTATCCGCAGGAGTGTCGTGTACACTTCAGAATTAATTTTGGTTGATGGAAATGATAGTTTCATCACTCCATCAGCGCAAAATGCACCCCGTACCATTAAACTGCCAACACCAAAGTTCCTTTTTGAAAAATAAAGCGGATCCTTCCTTAAATCCCTCCAATAGTGAGAAAAAGAGTCAGAACCGTCCAAATTATTAACTTTCTTCCAGTCCGTTTGTAGAACGAATTTGAGGGCATTTGTGGCGATCCAGTAACTTTGGCGCTGACTTTAATTTCTGCCTCACAATGTGCTTACAATTAATTAAAACTCGATTGACTGTCCATCTAAAAACATTTGAATAATTTCCCGCTTATCTCGGACAGACAGCTTTTCCTTTCGCCCACCTTTTTTATTCTGCCCATATTCAGATGGATTTGTCAAAAAACTACGGACTACTTGGCCTGACCGATGAATTTTTCGACCAATTTCCCAGTAGCTCTTGCCTTCTCCTTTAAGGGTCAAAATTTTACCCTTTTCTTCGTCTGATAAATATGTGCCACGTGGCATTGCGACATAAAATTATAACAATGTAATAGTGAAAAAAAATTATATCTTATGTCACTAGAGACAGTGGAAAAATGAAGTAAATCGCAATACGTCTATAGTTATGCTCAACTTAATAAAACGAAAAAACACTAAAGTTAAATATTACGGTACCTTAGTGCAAATCAATTGATAATTTTTTTCTGCGAAAGATATTCCTTCTAAGGCAGCTCCCTTACCCTGTAGTTAGATCTATAGTATTCCCTTTACATCTAGGTATACTAACAAAAAATAAGGTGCGTCTATACATAGTTACGCTCAGTAGTGTATAAGTAATTTTATTAGATTGTTCAAAAATTTCACGGAACGAAAATGGTTTTATTTTTACGTTTAGTTTTCCTCAACAGCAATAACTTATTCCGACGATTCTCCAATTTATGGATCCCATCATTGCAGTGATTTTCCGGAAAATCTAATTGAAATGACTTAAGCATAAATCCCTCTCGGTTAGTGGACTATTTTTGGTGTTAATGCAGTTTTGGACGACCTTCAAGAACTTTTGAAGAAGACTAGAAGACCAGGATTGAAAATGAGTGAAATCGGTCAAGGGCCACGCCTACCGCCCATGCAAGAAATGTATTTTGAACGCAATAAAAAGACCATTATTTGCAATAACGCAAGCAAAACACACATTAATACTAAGTATATATAAATAGTAAGTACAAGCTCTGATCAAAAAATAAGTGAATTAGGACTAGAGGGCGTCGTACCTCCCATATAAGCAAAAGTTTCAAAATAGTAAACTAAAAACACTCAAACATTCAGAACAGTTAATGGAAGCTCTACGCGAAAACGAGTTCAATTTGGAGAAGAGGGCGCATAGTGGTCCCAAATTGTGTTTTTTTTTTATCAAAATTTGTTGCCCGTTAGGGGACGTATTGTAGAAAGATTTCAAGATAAGGGCTTATAGGTAATTGAACAGGGAAAAAAATAAGCCACCGCTTTTTAAACAAATCGTTTTGACCACCTTTCTTGGGGCTCAAACCCGAAAATTTTAAAAAAAAAACTCTCTCGGCTTTGTCCGGGAAACCTTAATGACTCGGGAACTTCGAGCCGTTTCAAGTTTGCAAAGCTTTTCTTGAAGATACATTTCATGGATTTGTATGCAATAAGGCATTGCCGAGGAAACTTTGAAAAAATAAATTGTACAAAACCTTACTGGGTAACATATCCACGCATTGAAAAAAATTCACTCAAATCGGACCAATGGTAATAAAATACAAGTCTGAAGAATTTTCTTCAAAATCTCTTGCCAGGGATTTTCAAAGCATATACATATGTACTTATCTGCTGAATTTATCGGAATTGATGCTTCTTTGATGGGTCGAATTTTCGGCATTACATTATTCGACTTTTTGCTCGTCTTGTACAAAACTTTTTGTTTTTGGAGCATTACTTTTGAAGCTAAATACATATTTGTGGCATGAGGCGTTTTTCTTTTTTTGTTCAGAGCAGAGCGTGAGTGGTCAAAAAAACGTTTCCCAGCAAAAGGTTTGATCATCCAAATATAGCTGTTTGGCACATTCCTTTCGTTTTTCAAATCATTCCATTGCCATATCAGAAAATACTTTCTTTTTGTTCACCACTGGCGGCTCATCGTATCAGTCCTTTGTTGCCTTCTACAAGAAGGTGCAATCGGAATAGTCGGGGGTCTGGTTTCTTCTTTTTGGCTATGGAAAACGAACGTGTGTCTTTGAATTTCTTTGCTATGAAACATCATTTTATGCCTTCGATTGGAAGGCGCAATCTGAACAGAACATCATTTTATGCCTTCGATTAGAGAAATTATGAAATGAAAATAAAAATACGAGCTTAGTCGGTTACTGAAATAAGCCCGAAATCGAACGAAAACTTTGTGTGCATCGTTTTTGAACTTTTTAATCAATCCTAAAAGGAGTAGTTCGTTTTTCACTACTTTGCGGAGCATCATCCAATGATTACTCCACTTCTGAAGGTGGGCATTTTATTTTCTGCTGGGGATTATACTCTACGTGCTCACGCTCTGTTCCGAGCTCTACTTCGAGCAAAAAAAGAAAAACGCCTATGATTCTCGACTCCAGCAGCTCATTTCTGTAACTTTTTTTTTAGTTTTTTATTTTTAATTTTTAATGACAGTTCCTATTGAATTGAAACAGAAATAAGTCGAAAAATTTATTTTTTATTTTCAATATGACATCATAATGACGTCAAACCGAGAAAATTTGAACGACTGAATGAGAGTAAGTTCTTTCGAGATAGCTTTATATAATTATATCGCTTTAACTTCTAAAATAACTAAAAGAAAAATGCCCACATTATGACTAAGATATGGGACCTCAAAATAAACATAGTTTTAAAGTATGTATATTATTGTAATATGCCAATCTTGAAAAAATTTAAAAAATACACCTCGCAAGTAAAGTTAAACAAATTTGTTACTTTCGAAAAATTCTATAAGTTTAAAAGTTTAGAACACAAAGCTTTACCCATTAGGATTTAAAAAAAAAAAAAAAAAACATTCGGTTCGTGTCCAGCAAGTAAGCTTTTTAAAACTTAACTTGCCTTAAAAGTTTAGTTTAGAAAGGAAATTGAATTATTTAAGCTTAAAGCTTTCAGTCTGGAAAAGCTTTTCAAGTCAATTATTTAGGTAGGTATACCTCCGAACATCGTTTGAAATGAAAATTTAATGAAAACCTATTGCACGTGACTTAAATAAATACAAACACAACGTTTGTTCGTCGTATTTGGTTAATTCTATGCGCACATGCCTTTTTGCTTTCTTCCATTATTTACACACCCACTTCTTCCTTTTACCCGGCACACGCTTTTTTATCAATACATAATCGTATATATATGTATGTATGTATAATCGCAAGTTTTACGTCATAAAGCGCGTCCTTCAAAAACAAATACATACATATATATCTATGGTTGTCTATTTGTAGATAAATAATTACAAGAAAATTAACATGACGTCAGTTGAATGCGCGTTTAATGACAGTGACCAGCACAAATAATTCGCAAGTAGTTGACTCTCATTAAATGTACTTATTATGAAGTACTTAATTTGTTGCAAGTTAAAAAATGTTTTTTCTAGAAAATGTACACATGCTCCTTCTCCATAGCATACAATCTTACTACAATAAATTTTAATCCAAATTTGGAAATAAAACGACATCAAATTGAGAATTTATGAAATTGAGTAGCGACAAAATTTGACACACCAAATGGCGCCACAATATTAGAAAAGTTTTTAAGAGCATATTTTTTCCATCTGCCACATGTCCGTTGCATACCATGTCGCTGGGCTGTTGTATGAAATATTTCGTTCATTGATATTCCTTAGTGAAACGTCTCCTCTGGCAAATATCATGAGTCAAAATAAAAAAGGTATGGGATTTCATATGCTTTATTCTTTGATTTCCTTAATACTTTTCTAAAATATTATTCATCTGTATTATGGAAAATTTTACCGAGAAATTAATTTCGATTTATAAATTTTAATTTAATTTTTATTAGTGTATGAAGAAACAAAACAGAAATTTTATTTTAATCAGAATGGGATTTGTTGGATGTGGGCCATTAAAAATAAAAGAAAACTTTTTTCCTAGGTAAAAGCTAAGTGGAGTATGGGTATGAAACCAAATTTTTCAATATTCATATTTATATGAAACTAGCTGGCCTGGTTGTGACTTCGTTCGCCCGTTCCCGATGCTCTTTACATATGAAGTCCATCTTCATCGTCCCTCTCTTCCAATCACCAAGGATTTTTAGATCGATGTATCAACCTTTATAACACAGGCCCACAAAAAAAAAAAGTACCATGCGCGAAAGATCAGACCCCCTTAACTTTATGTTTTCGGAGTCGCTGAATCCGAATATGGTGCCATAATAGCGAAGTTGGTTCGCGTTTTTTCAGAAATCAACAATTATGCTGAGAAATTTGAGATTTTTTTCAGCATTATTTCTGATTTGTGTAAAACTCGAACCAACTCCGCTATTCTGACACCATATTCGGACTCAGCGACCCCGAAAACATAAAGTTCAGGTGGTCTGATCGTTCGCACAGGGAATTTTTTTTGTAGTTCTGTGCACAGGCCAAAAAAAAGAAAAAGTACCCTGCGCGAAAGATCAGACCACCGGAACTTTATGTTTTCGGGGTTGCTGAACCCGAATATAGTGTCAGATTAGCGAAGTTGGTTCTCGTTTTTTCAGAAACCAGGTAGATCTCTAATTTTCAGCATTATTATTGGTTTCTGAAGAAACGCGAACCAACTTCGCTATTCTGGCACCATATTCGGATTCAGCGACCCCGAAAACATAAAGTTCGGGTGGTCTGATCTTTCGCGCATGGTACTTTTTTTTGTTATCATAGCTCCCATATGTACGGAAATATATCATTTTATATATTTTTTGTATGAAAGTTGCAACTCCCACTTCTCACCCCCCCCCCCCCCAAATTGTTCAAGGTGAATAGTAGATAGAATATACAACCATGTATGAACCAAGTTTAATAACGATATCTGACATATGTGAAGAAATATAGCATATTATATACACGTATTTTTTGTAAAGAGAATGCAATTTTCCCACACCCAATATCCCACAAGTTTTGCATTGTGAATGGTAGACATATTATGCATAAGTTCACCAACTTTCATAATCATAGCTTGTATAAGTGCAGAGATATAGCATTTTTTGTATTTTTTTTGTATGGGGGGTACAACCCCGGTCCCCCCCAGCAGCATCTCACCCTCTTAAGAACCTTCTACAGACCATAAGAAACATTTTTTTAAAAAACTCGTGTAAATCGATTGTGTAGTTTCCGCGTCCATAAGCTACATACGTACACCATTTGATTTTTATATATATAGATGTAGCAAGTCAATCGCACGATTAGAAAGGAAAAGCCAAAATAAAGTGTGACACTTCCCAGTGTGCCAGACGGTTCAAATCTCCGCTTTTTTATCCGTTACGAATCGTTTTTTTTTTTGGAATTTCTCCCGCAAACGGATCAGTAACGGATCCGTAACGGGTAAAAAAGCGAAGATATGGCACACTGGGTTATGACATATTCAAACACTAAAAAAAACAAAGTAGTCATTTTAAACGTATTTTTCGCTCCTGAGTTCGTGTCTGGCGGCAAAGTTACTATGTTGCATCAGGATTTTATAATTTAAATTAATTTTCCAACCGAAGATCTAAAATTATTGTATGTAATAAAAGCTGAAGAATGACGCACACTGGTCCCGTTTGAGTTTTCTTGTTGCAAAAATTATACACGGAGAAAACAGCATTGTCAAAAGTGGCGAAAACGTGGTTATTTTAACAACGTTGCGACCCAAATTTTGAGTATGGCTCGTTCGTAGCAGTTTTAACAACGCCCGTTGCTAAATGAATTTCAACTACGTTCGTGAGTAACGCGAGTTGCTAAATAAAATAAAAAAAAATATTTTTTTTATTATTTTTTTAATTCTACTGATATTAAGTATTTTCTATTTTAATTTTTAATTTATGCTTTAAATCAAGGGTGTCAGCGTTTTCATCACTGAGCCAAGCGCATGCAGCGCAGCCAGCTCAAAATTTTCGCTTTTACAACAACTTCAAATTTGAATTTACAACAACAATAATATTTCAACAATTTTCAAAATTTCTAAGAACTAGGACACACACAAAAAGTAGGGGTATTCACGCGTTGATGCGCAATGCTCTTGCATCGTTGCGGAAGTGCGGTTTGCGAAAGTTTGACATTTGTAAAACAACAAACACATTGCCGAAAATTTCGCACTACTTCTGCAATTTCTCAAGATGGAAATATTCACATTGAACGTTCAGGCGTTAGTTCGTAAAAGACTTGCATTTTCGCAACTGCGCATCAACGCTTTAATACCCATATTGTTTGTTGTTTTTGTTTTTGATGCGACGTAGTCGTTGTTGTTGTTTTTGTTGGTTAGAGTTCGATTTTGTGTGTACGCAAAAAAAGCAACAAAACGCGAAATTTTGACGAGCGTGAAAAAAACAACAAAAATTATTTCTGTGATTGTTGTACAGAAATATTGATGTTGTTGGTCGAGCCAAAATTAGCTAACTTTTGTTCTACGCTGACACCCTTGCTTTAAATAAATACTCTTTGTTAAGTATTGGGGAAATTTGAACATGGAACATGTCGTGTGATAGATATGGACGTTAACGAACTCAGCCACTGCCATCATTATTGTGAGGTTGACTGAAAGTCTATTTGCTTTGAAGTGAACTTCGACCACGTTCTTGACTGTTTTGACTACGTTTCGTAGCTGATTTGGATTTCCCTACATTTCGTTCTTGAGTGTTTTGGCCAAGTTTCGTTACTGATTTGTATTTAACAACGCTTGGCAACCAGCGTGGTTGAAACTTATATAGCAACGCACCATACAAATATGATCTTGGAGCGTTGTTAAATCCAAATCAGCAAGGAAACGTAGTTAAAACTCTCACGAGCGTGGTAGAAACTCATTCAGCAACGCAAGTTATGCTTTTTTTCTTCGTTATTTATAACTCTGAAACGGATGAAGATATTTGAAAATTTTCATTGTTCGATAGATAACTTCCGCAGGTATAACAAATTCAAAGCAAAAATTTGAAATTAAGCTGAAGAGTGTGTCAAAAAAAACTTATACACACTTTTTCACCCATAACTTATCCTGTGTCCAACGAATAATTTTTTATTTTTTTTTTTTTGAATCAAGTTAGCTTTTCAAAATATATGAGATATTATTTATTTAAATTATTCATTTTCAATTGTTATTTCTTTCAAAATGGACAGCGAAATAAAAGTATTTAAAAAAATAATTAAGACTTTTCAAAAAAATCCATTGTAAACTGTCAGAAAAGCAGCAAGTGTAGTTAAATGCTCTGATTCTTTTGTGTGCAGAACCAAAGCTGATACTGGGCTGAAGTCGCACATAGTTTAGAAAGTTCCAAATCGCAATGCGGTAAAGAATTTAGAAGCAAAAAAACGAGCTAAAAAATTGAGGTCTAATTTTATAAAAAAATGTACGTGCTGTGTGATGATGATGAAACCTATGTTCTGGCAGACTTTTCACAACTTCCGGGTCAAGATTTTTATGTGGCTGATGGATGAGGTAATATTCAGGAACAATACCGGACTAAAAAACAAACAAAATTCCCTAAGAAGTTTCTTGTGTGGCAAGCCATTTGCAGTTGTGGCAAAAGAAGCCAACATTTGTGACATCAGGAACTATAAATACAGAAATGTATATTAAGGAGTGTCTTCAAAAACGGCTTTCGCCTTTCCTAAAACAGCACAGAGTGCCTACATATTTCTGGCCCGATTTAGCATCATGCTACTATGGAAAAAAGTCCTTTGAGTGGTATGCAAATAATAATGTAAATTTTGTACAACGGGAGGCAAACCCACCCAACAGTCCAGAATTGAAGAACACAGGAAAGTTATCCCAGGACATGTCTGACTTCAAGCGTAAATGGACCGGCTCCTCCAAAAAGTTAAAGGAAACATCTTTAATATCAAGAATTACAGGATTCCCGGAAGAGATGGATAGATTTATAAATTCCGATTATTATCCAATATTTTAATGTTTATGAATTTCTATAATATATTAATAAATTCACATATTTTTAAGAATTTTTAAGTTGAACGGTTTAAGTTTTATTTTACTTTAAGCGTGCAAAGTTTTTTTCGACACACTCTTTATATAGTAATTAAAAAAGAAGGTGAAAGTCAGGATTTTATATTAAGGCTTTCTATTTCCATATTAAGAGATTAAATATTTATCTGATGATTTTATGTATTTCCTGGTTTACATCACTGAAGATGTGGCAATTCCTATTTTTCCAATGGATGTTATCTTTATATTATTGTATGTTTTCAAGTCTCATCCATTAAAGTCAGATAGTTTTGGAAATATGAAGCATGGCATGCCACCGACCATTTTGTTAGTTAACATTGCCTGTCATTTTACTTTTTTATGTGTACCATGTCCCTACCTACATCAAAAAGTTTCAGAGGTTTGGCGTAACACCGCCCACACTTTAAATAAACTTTATTTTTGCTTGTGTGCTTTACACAATTTAAACCATCCACTTCAAATAATTTCAGAGATATGATGAATTATTTTTTGGGGTATGGTACCAAGTGTTATTTATCTGCGTCATCTTATACATATGATGATTTACTTTTTAGGGGGCCTAGTTTTTCAAATATAAACCTTCCTCTAATTGATATTGGCACATTGCAATAATTTCATCAAAATCTAACGTAACATTTTCGAGTCCATGAAAGACTGTCAGTCTGTTATGTATGTTTTGTTTTGTATCAATGGCAAGCTAGAGACCTTAGCTAACTACTGCAAAAGAAATAAAATGGATTTCGTTAATTGAACCGTTCAAAATGACAATGGCGCAAATTGTGAAAACAGAAATCAATTTTATTCATCCCTAACAAAATGTCAGCCAATTAATATTATGACATTACTTTTGCCTCGTTTTGGAGTTGCATCATTGTCATTTTGAACGTCTAAATTGGAAAAATTATTTCAAAAAAAATAGTGAAGTAATCATTTTTGAAAAAAAAAAAAAAAAATTTATTTTGGTTGTGGGCACCCTCAGAAAATCGACTAAAAATGGAAAAAATATGAAGTAGAACGCAATCAAATGGAGAAGAAAGTAAACTTTATTTGTTTTGGAAACATTGACACACACAAATTCAACAAAATCTGCCTAACGTCAGCGTCAGCGTTTCAGCGTCACTGAAAACGTCTGGATCGAATGGCATCATGCCTGTTGCCCCAAACCAGACTTGATTGTCTTTGGCGTCAATGCCAGATCAATTGTTTTGCAGGTTAAGCCAGCTTGGTGACGTAATTTCTAGCCCTTGTTGACATTGCTGTTTTGCCAAGCATGATTTTTTGTACCAATCTATGCCCGCCATCTGCTCCTCGGTCCACTTGTCTGGAAACGCAGTACCGAGATTTTCTGCTAAGTGGTATGCCACCTTACCACCCACACTTAATGAAAATAATTTTTTTCTGCGATATCTTTAAAGAGCCTATTGATTCTTTCCATTCTACTAAAATAAGCTTAAAAGGCATAAGTACATCATTTAAATTAGTAATGTTGGCATCCACGACGATATTTCAGTAACACACACGCATTAAATAAAAAAATAGGGATGCCCACACCCGAACCAATTCGGGGCCCACACTTGACTTTAACAGCCATTTTGAAAAGCACTGAGCAAATTGTGCTGTGTAAACATTTTGGTTGCATTCGGCTTAGAATCACAAAATATAATAAATTTACTGCATAAATATAAATTGCATTTAGCTTTTCGATTGATTCACTTCGATTTATCGCACTTGGAATACGATTGAAAAAACTATTGTGTTGAGTTTCACTTATTCAAAAATTATTTTCTTCTCAGCACAAAGCATATGCGTCTCTTTGCTCCGGTAAATGCAAAAAAACTTAGTGCTATCATAACACGCGCTTAACATTTGCCAGAACAGCCGCATTTGTTTTCTGGCAAAAGTTACGGGGGGTGTCCACACCCGAACCATGACCGAAGGCGGCACTCTTCCCCTGCATAAAAAATATTTTATGTATTTTCTGCATCAAAAGTTTTTGAAAAGTTGCTATTTTTCTCAGGACATTGATTTTAGACATAGTGACATATCTCTAAATTTTAACGTGTCATCCGTTGAACCCTTTGCGTTGTTTTTTTATTCTTGATCAGCGTCATCTCCTGAGTCGATATAGCCTTGTCCGTCTGTCTGGGTGGCTGGCTGTGCGTGAAAATATTTTTTACGGGAAAACTAACCATGAAAATTCAATGAAATTTGGTGCGTTGGCTTTGTGGTAAAAGTTAGCTCGTGGGATTGAAAATAAGCGAAATCTATCAACGGACACGCCTACCGCCCATACAAAAAATATATTCAAAATGCAATTTTTGGAGTACTTTTCAGAACAATTCAACCAAAATACACTTAAATACTACGAATTATTAGCGCAAGCTCTGAGCAAAAACTGGGCGGATTCGGACAAGAGGGCGTGGCACCTTTTATATAGGCAAAAGCTTTAAAACGCTACACTAAAAGCGTTTTTTGAGATAATCGAACTTAATCTTACTCAGACAAAAAGAACTATAAATGAAAGCTCTCAACAAAAACTGGGTGAAATCGGACAAGATGGCGTGGCACCTCCCATATAAGCAACATTTTCGAAATACTGCAGTGTAGGGTATTTAATGTTTGGCCAGGCCAAACGTTACACCTCTACTAGTTTTTTCTTTTTTTTTCATTTTAAAACAATTTTTTTGGCTACACACCTCAATGTATACAGAAATCTCTAACTTCTAAAAACGTAGTTATACGCAGTGGAAACGCATATGATTTATATTTGTTGATATTTGGGCTACAGTCTCTGACTTAATTATGCTCGATGTATTTTGATGACTACTATACAGCTTGATTAAAAATCTTAATTTAAAGTCAAAACTAGTAAGTTGCCTTTGGCCTGGACAAAAATGAAATACCCTACACTACAGCATTGTAAAAATGTTGCTTGTATGTGAGGTTCCACACTCTATTGTCTGAGTTCGCCTAAGTAGTTCTTGCTCAGGACTTTCACTTACTATTCATATGATCTGTGATATATTTTATTAAAAACCTCAAATACAGCATTTTGAAATCATTAAACATGTGCGATACCCTCTTGTCCGAATCAGCCAAGTTACTGATCAGAGCTTGCAATTAATATCTTAAGTATCTGAGTGAAATTTGATTGGACTATGTCCAAAAACGCTTTTAGTACAGCCTTCTAGTCCAAATTCACCCTGTTTTTGCTCAGAGATTCCACTTAAGTACTAACCGTAGTATTTATGTAAGTTTCGTTTGCATTATCGCAAATAATGCTTTTAATATAGCTATTGTTTTGTATGGACGTATCAGGGGCAATATTGACAAAACGACTAAAAAAAGCCTTAATGCAGTTTTTATGAAAATTTTTCTTAGTACTATTCTCGAATAATCAATGTTTCCAAAACAGATCGTTTAATAATAGTCGAAAATACAGGTGTTTAAAAATAAAATGTCAAAGATACCCCAGCTTACCCTATGTAAAAAAAATAGCTATTTTTATACAAAACTAAACTTTTGATCACCCACACAAAACCATATGGCTACTCCTACACCAAAAATTTTTTTAGTTTTAGAAACTGTGTTCTCTTATCAAGAACAAATTTTTTTTAAAAAATCAGACATCGAAAATTTGATTTTCGCAATGTGTTTTTGAAAAGGGAACTATTGTGCGTCAGGGAGGAATATATTTACTCTGTGTAAGTATTCTTGATGTGATTAATGTATAAAAAACTTAGAAAATCAAACCCAGCAATGAACAGGACTCAATTCCAATTTAAAGTTCGACTTTAAATTTACCTCAAAAAAATATATTAATTTCTCAAAATGTGGGAAGCTTCATTCTTAACGAAATAACGTACAATACTATACACGATATTTAAATAAACAATTTTTAACGGACAAGTGTAAACAAGGCTTCGTTAAGCGTTCAAATTAAGAAAGACAATGAAAATTAAAGTAAAAAGACATTATTTAACTTTTTGCAACATTTCTCTACATTTTTAAAATTCTTTTGCCATTGCCAAGATTATTTAAATACAAATAGGGACTGTTCTATACAAACATAACGAAGAAAAATATGAAATTATTATAGTCAACCCACTCTATGTAACCCCAATTTAAATCTGTCAATCTGCAGCTTCTTCTTAACTACATACTAATAATCCATCAAAAGACTGACACAACTGCAATCTGACTGATGCTGTAACGAGGTGATTTCAATAGGAATGCACAAGAAGCTAAGGATGACACGTGACATTAATGGACGTTCACAATTTTTAAAAAACTTGAACAGAATAATACATTTACATACGTATGACAACTAAAAGTGTGGGTGGAGGGAGGAACAAAAGGAAATATGAATAGAGAAAAAATAACAAAAAAAAAATTATAAATGAGTAAAAGAAATCGTTATTTTTGAATACAAAAAAAAAGAAAAAACAGAAGAACGAAATCAACAAAATCAACAAAATCATTCATTAAACTTTATATACCAACAGCTGATGCCCCCAAAAGGACCTAGTGCCGCGCCGCTGTTACTATGAAGAGATGATTCAAATTTTTCATGACGTAACCAAATAACAAAGACACTTAGCTAAAAAGAGACAGAACTTTGAAAAATTATAGAAATATGGCGTCAAGTGTCGCATTCCACTTTTTCTCTCTCCATAGCAAGATGGTGGCTGGTGGTTATCTTGATTTAACGCTGTCATAATATTAAAAGATTAAATGTAAAAGAAGGAAGAATGGAATTGAGTTTAGTGAAAGGAAGGAACGAAAACATGTTGCTAACCAAATTTATAAATAAATTGAAAATAAACCTAAAGGAAGCTATGGAAATTCAAAAGATTTTACTTAATCTTGTCTGCACGTGCCTCTTAAATATGACTTTTAAGCCAAATAAAATTAAATTCAAGTAAATATTTAAGGTGGATCGTCAAACATTTTTCTGGTAAAGACAGGAATAAAATTAAAGAAAAAAAGTTCACAAAAACAAAAAATATTTAGGTTCCGCATAAAAAGCTTTTGGAAAATTTATCCCTGTTTCAGGACATTGATTTTGTGACAAATTTCAAATATGTCAACCGTTTAAATAGTAGGGGAAGAATACCGCCAGCGTACTTTTGACAGAAGACAAATGCGGCTGTTCTGACAAATGCTAAGCGCGTATTATGACAGCACGAATTTTTTGTGCATTTACCGGAGCAAGCAGACGCTTTTGCTTGATGCTGAGAAAAAAATAAATTTTTGAATAAGTCAAAGTCAACACAAAAATTTTTTTCAATAATTTTCCAAGTGCGATAAATCGAAGTGAATCAATCGAAAAGCTGAGTGCAATCTATGTTTATGTAGTAAATTTATTGTAAATATTTTGTGATTCAAGACCGAATGCAACCAAAATGTTGACACAACACAATGTGCTTATTGCTTTTTAAAGTGGTTGTCAAAGTCGAGTGTGGGCCCCGAATTGGTACGGGAGTGGGCACCCCTCTTTTTTTTATTTAAAGCGTGTGTCTTACTCAAATATCGTAGTGGATGCCAACGTTACTTACGGTCAGGTGAAACCCTGAAAGTTTTGTATATTTTGTGAAGAGATTATTTAACCGTATTTGAAAGCCAAAAACTCAATTAAGTCGAAAAGAAATGAGATTTAATCAAAATTTTGTAAAATGACTAGGTGGCAACCCTGAAAATGTATAATGGATTTTTATAAACTTTATCAAAGCGTTTCAAAACTAACATTTTTTTTTTTTTTTGTTTTTATAGTAGGGTAAGGGATGGAAATATGGACTGCATGGGTAATATGGACCACACGGTTATTTCTCACTGCATACATAGGATTTACCGTTGTTCATGTTCAAACTTAACGCTAATTCCTAAAGCTTATAATAGGGTGATTTTAACGTTCGATGAAGTCGCATGTTTCTGTAAAGTTGATTTTTCTAAAAAAAAGATCAGTGATAATTTTTTCCTAGTGAGTATATTTCATTATTTCACTTTAAAGACATCGCGTTTTTAATTAAATGGTTAATTATATAAAGTCAGTGAATACCATTTATAACTTATTAGCACAAATAAGTTCATTAACCAAAAGAGTTTTTGATAAAAAAACCATTTATTTCACCAACACGTGCTGTGGGTAATATGGACCACCAAAGAAAAAAGCCTCAAAAACAAATGTATTTATCATCTTTTTCAGATGGGGAATCTAGTTGCAGTTTTCATGACGAGTCTGATGGTAATCATATGTAATTCGTTAACTACAAAGGAAAAATATGCATATAATGTAATATCCTTTACTCAGAAGATCGACGTGGCGAATTTTGGGTTGAATGTGTAATCTGACTTTCTTGGAGTCATGAAAAATGTGCCGAATGTGGAAGTGACATTTTTATATGCAACTTCTGTACCAAATGGACTATATGGTCCATATTACACTACACTTTTTTTATCTTCATTTTGAGTATTTTCAGTTTTTTAATTTGTTTTCTTTATCCTGATGAGATATTTACCTAAAAGTGAATCAGAATAAAGGTAAATTGTTTCTTTTACTGAATGACATAAAATTAATTGTTTTGTTTTATGTATTTTGGGTTTTATTTAAAAATGAAAGATGGGTGGTCCATATTTACCTCCCTTACCCTATATGGACTAAGCCAAATATACGGGAAAAAAAACAGATGGCAACCCTAAATGTTAATATTGGACTTTTAAAGTTTATATAAACTTTTTAAAACAAAAATTTATTTTTTTTATTTTGCTAAAATGTATGCTTTAAGCATTACTTTAAAAAATACCATGTGACAGCCCTGAAAACGATAATGTGCGCAGTTGACGTAGCAACGGCAAAGCAAAGACCTTGCGACATACGAGTGTGCATTGTAAAATAATTTGAAAGTGTATTTTCGAATGATTTTCAAATCGCTATATCTCATGAACGGTAAGTCGGACGAAAAAAGTCATAGGGAATCGCACGTACTACAAAATGCATGAAAAAAATTTTTCCTAGGACACATCGTTTCCGAGATATTTTGAAAAAATTATTTTAATTATCCAGCTGAAAATTGCAACTTTTTGCTTCAAATTGGATTTTGAGCGATTTTTCGATTTTTTCATATGGCTATATCTCGGTAAAGAGCCGAAAATATTGTTTTGATGACTTGAGCAATGTTGTAGCTATTGAATAGAAGAAAAATGCCGAACAAACTTAACCGAAAAAATTCATCTAGTGCCTTAAAATCGCAAAAATTACCATAAAATCCTTATATGAGTCAACTTTGCAAAACGCTCTGGCAGAATTACTTGTTTCGACGAGTACTTTCGACGCCTTATAACGGATTTTAGTTCACTTTTCATGTGTCGCACTGTGTAATTTACCGCTGGCGAGATATTTCCAAAAAACTATTTTTTGTGACCTTACTTTTTTAGCTCACAGTAATATGTGTATCAAATACTAATTTCTACCTCACGTAAAATTTTCACCAGAGTCAAAATACTTTGTGAAGAGTCTAACCAAAAGGCCAAGCATTACTCAATACAAAATTTTGAAAAAATCAGGGAGTAATTTTTTTCAACTTCAACTCAGAGCTGATTTACAAACTTCTATCATTAAAATTCAAAGAAATCCCCGCTGACACAAAATTTATCTTCTAAGTGAGTACCTTCACAACAATACAAAACGCTTTTAAACTGTAGCCATTGGCAAATTGAACAACAACAGTTAAAGTTTCAAAAATACAGTTCAAATATCTCATATAGAATGTCAATGTCTGCGAACGTCATTTGCAAATATCACTGACGTGTACGAAACATGCGGTTTGTAGTTGTACCGTTGTTGTTGATATTTTTTTTGTTGTCATTTTTTCGATCAATAAAATTTATTTTTACTGTTGTCTATGATTAGATAATAAAATAATAAAAAAAAAAAAAATCGAATCCGCCGATAACCCACAATAGTATCACGCAATGCAAAACTGAGAACTCTGCAAACCATAACAAGCAAGTATATGTATACGCAAAAACAAATCGGACTTAGTAGACAATAAAATGCGCTATGTTAATGTCATTTTCATTGTTGACACCTTAGTACACCTTTAACTGAGGTATACAAACGCCCAAAAGTATGCATTGAAATTGCTTTGATTCGTAAAATAACACAAAGGCAGTTAAAAAGTATAGAAGTACAAAAGGTGTTATCTTTCTGATGAAATAGATATATTATGCTACTCTGCATCATTTCAAGAAAATTTCTTCTATCAGCCTGTGGCCCAAAATTGCACCGATTACCATATACTGTTGGTTTAATTGTCACAGATAACGCTTGCACTATATAATTTTACAGATTTTGCTTACCAAGGATTTTTTTCTGCGCTTTCGGTAGAGTAGAACGGGGCAATGTCGTGCACTCAACTTTGACATGCTCGTAAAGCCGTATCTCTCAACCGAATGAGACGAGTAAGCATCCGATCGAAAGATAATTTCTTTGGTTACATCCATGTGTAACAACATTTGTGTGGCGAGAAATTGTGTTTGTGTAAGTGAAGAAAAAAAAAATGTCCACGACATTACCCCCCTCAAAATTTGTGGGGTAATGTCGTGCATTGTTTTCCGAGTATGGGTAAGGTTACGAAATGTGTGAGAAATGATAGATAGTGGTTCTATTAGAGGAGATTTAGCATTATCATGTATTTATTCATTATTATACAAGTGTGAAGTACATAATATATTGTGTAGAGTAGAACGGGGCAATGTCGTGCACTCAACTTTGACATGCTCGTAAAGCCGTACATCTTAAGCGAATGCAACGAGTAAGCATCCGATCAAAAGATAATTTCATTGGTTACATTCATGGATAACAACATTTGTGTAGCGAGAAATTGTGTTTGTGTAAGTGAATGTGCACGACATTACCCCAATGGTCGCTTTAAAGGTCAACTTCGATAACTCGGTGATGCCCAAAATTTTTTTCGAAAACCAAATACTTATTTTCTTTGGCAGGATATTTCGTTTCAGAAAACACTTACCTGGTATATTTCCCGCAAGGAAAATTATTTTTCTGACCCGATGAAAAAACACTTTTATCGTCCCGAAAGCGTGCATTTTGAAAAAAAGGTTACTCTGTAGAGACGAACAGGTGAAAATTGCTAGTATTATATGCATAAGCTCAGTAGGTCAGCAGGTCCTTACCTTACGAACAGTTGGTAAATTATTCAATTCCTTGGGCTAAAACAGCCAGTGCACGACATTACCCCCTGCACGACATTACCCCCTGCACGACATTACCCCCTGCACGACATTACCCCGTTCTACTCTACTTGAAGTATTTTCTTTGTCGTAAATAATTCAGTTAATATTGGGGGTTATCGTTAATAAATATTCCCGGGGAATTTTTCTCAGACTGCCGTGCATTTTTTGTAGCAGAAGAAGAAAGCAAATCTATGCAAAATCTAGTAACAAAATATATAAGTGCCGAAAAATATGCAATAAAATTACATCATTCATTATAAAAGTACCGGTAGACCAATTCGGTCGACTTTATGGTTTTTCATTTCAGTCGATGTTTTTTACTTATAGCTGTTTCATGTGATGCAATTCATATTTTTTCGCCTAAAAATTTTCATATATGGGAATGTCATCGCAAAAAATTTATACATAGCAAAACTTAAAAAATCATAGGAAACGCTCAAAAGTTTTATATATGAATGTACGTAGTTTGGAAAACAATGAATGAAGCCGAAAATTACTCAAAAATATCAAAAAAGTTACCATATATCATCAAAAAGGTTAAAGAGTATTTTTGAAAAAAACCAAAGTACTCAAAATGATTGCAAAATTGTTGAAAGTCATCTTAGATAAGCATCGGAATACATATAAAAAATTTTAAAAGCATCAAATGGTGCCGCGAAGTCAAAACTAATGGGAAAAAGTCAGATATATTCAAATATATAGTCCCGATCAAGAAAAGTATATCAAAAATATATCAAAATGATATCCTAAATTTGTCAGTGACATACTTAATTTTGATAAAAAAAGGATATCACAGTGATATACGTAATGTAACGCTTTGCGTATATCAGAATGATATCAAAAAATGATATACAAAAATTTTTTATGTCATTTTGATATACATTTCAGATACAATGACAAGAAATTGATAAATTTTCTTGATAAGGGATGGCTATCCAAAATCTGCTATGTCCAAATAGGTTTTATGGGACCTTTTCATTTTTTTTTTTTTTTTTTTTTGCTAAAGCTACTTTCGAATGCAGTTTATGAAAGACAAAAAATATGGTGGAATAATATGGCGGCTAGAAGAACGGGTAGTTGGAAAAACTCATTAAGTTAATTCATTTATTAGGTTATATCTCGCAAACAGCACAAAATATTTCGATGAAATTCTGGAACTCGAGGTCTAGTGAAATAACCTTGCAGCGACACGGCCACTTTTTAATATTTTGTGAATTAAATTCAATATATCTCTAAAGCGGTTCCAACGATTTGGATACAAAGAAAAGAGCGACTATCCCTTGCATCAACGTGTAGTATGTTGGAAAATCATTTAGTCTGGCTTATAGGCGTGGCACAGCTAATAAATCTTTAAAACGTTATAGTAATAGAGCTAGTAAAGTAATTTTTCTGAAATTTAGAACAGGGAGTCTATTTCATAAAAAACACTTCTGAGCTAAAAGTGGGAGTGGTATCTCTTACACACATGAAATACTTTAAGAGTTATATTTTTAAAACTAAAGAGTGTGTCGAAAAAAACTTATACACACTTTTTCAGCCATAACTTATCCTGTGTCCAACGAATATTTTTTTTTTTTTTTTTTAGCTTTTAAAAATATTTAAGATGTTTAGTATATTTATTCAAATTATTCATTTTAAATTGTTATTTCTTTCAAAATGGACTGCGAAATAAAACTTTTCAAAAAAATCCATTGTGGACTTTCAAAAAAATAGCAACAGATCTCAAGGTTCATCGTCACACTGTTTCAAAAGCCATTCAACAGTATAAAGAAGACTTAAACATTGCAAAAAAACCTGGACCAGGAAGAAAAAAAGGTAAGGCAAAAGATGTCGAACAACTCTTTCGAAGAGCTCCGAACACTTCTGTCAGAAAAGCAGCTCGTCTGGTTAAGTGCTCTGATTCTTCTGTGTGCAGAACTAAAGCTAATGTTGGGCTAAAGTCGTATAAAGTTCAGAAAGTTCCAGATTGCAATGCGGTAAAGAATTTAGAAGCAAAAAAATTTAGGTCTTATTTTATAAAAAAAATTTACACGCTGTGTGATGGATGATGAAACCTATGTTCTGGCAGAATTTTCGCAACTTCCGGGTGAAGATTTTTATGTGGCTGATGGACGAGGTAATATTCGAGAACAATAGCGGACAAAAAAGCAAACAAAATTCCCTAAGAACTTTCTTGAGTGGCAAGCCATTTGCAGTTGTGGGTAGAGAAGCCAAGCATTTTAAACATCAGGAACGATAAATACAGAATTAAGGAGTGCCTACATATTTCTGGCCCAATTTAGCATCATGCCACTATAAAAAAAGGCTCTTGAGTGGTATGCAAATAATATTGTAAATTTTGTACCACGGGAGGCAAGCCCACCCAACTGGCCAGAACTCCGGTCTGTGGAGAGATATTGGGCGCTCGTGAAAAGGGAATTAAAGAACACAGGAAAGTTATCCTATGATATGTCTCAGTTCAAGCGTAAATGGACCAGCTGCTCCAAAAAGGTAATGGAAAGAACTTTTTAATCGTTAATGACTGGATTACCGGAAAAGGTGGATAGATTTATAAATTCCGATTAATATTCCAATATTTTAATGTTTAATGCATTTCTATAATATGTATATTAATAAATTCACATATTTTTAAGAATTTTTAAATTTAACGTTTTAAATTTTATTTAACTTTAAGCGTATATAAGTTTTTTTCGACACATTCTTTATATATATTTTGAGAAACTTTTGTTGAAAGGTGCAAATTATAAGACACTTAATATGGAGAAAAAGTTGACAGCAATGAATGAGTGCCACGCCCACTGTTAAAAATTTTATTCAAAAACGATTTCATAGGTCTTGATAAATGAATGGGTATATTTGAAAGTGCAATAAGTCCAATTTCGGAAAATTTAAGTTAATGGTGTTTATAATTATAAATGTCCTCTTTTTATACCCTACACCCATGGTATATTCACTTTGTCCTTCCGTTTGTAACGCAGAGAAGGAGGCGTGGCAGATATAGAAAAGTATATATATTCTTGATCAGCGTCACCTCCTGAGTCGATATAGCCATGTCCGTCTGTCTGGCTGGCTGGCTGTGTGTGCAAATACATTTTTTGGAAAAACTAAGCAAGATAATTCAATGAAATTTGGTGCACAGCATCCGTTAGCTCGAGGGATTGAAAATGGCTGAAATCGGTCAACGGACACGCCTTTCGCCCATACAAAAAATATATTCAAAATGCAACTGTGGATTATTTTTCACGATAATGCAATCCAAATACACATAAATATTACGAATTCTAAGCGCAAGCTCTGAGCAGAAACAGGGCGAATTCGGATATGAGGGCGTGGCACCTCTCATATAAGCAAAAGCTTCAAAATGATATACTGAAAGCGTTTTTTGAGATAGTCGAACTTAAATTTACTCCGACACTGAAAATTATAAATGCAAGCTTTAAGCAAAAATTGGACAAAATCGGACAAGAGGGCGTGGCACCTCCCATATAAGCAAAATTTTAAAAATACTGCTGTGTAGGGTATTTAATATTTGGCAAGGCCAAAAGTAACACCCTTACTAGTTACATTTAAAATTACAGACTCGTCAGACCACGATTTCATCATAAATTACTCAAAAGAATATTTCATGCAAAACATTTTTTCAAAAATGCTCTTTTTCAAACTGGAATAAGTCCATTTTTTCAACTACTGTTATATAGAAAGTTTTGCTTTTAAATAATTTTAAAAATATTGGTAAGCGTTATTAAACTGGTGTGAAGTGTTTGCCACTGTAAATTTTTCAAATTTTGTAATCGTGTACATATTTTTACAAGCGTAATAGAAAATTGTCTAGTTTTTTTGCTGTGAATGGACTTATTTCACTTTAATTTGTAAAAATTGAAAAATTTGTTATACTTTTGTATGACTTATTTTATTTTTAGAACTAAAATATTCTGTAAATAATGCCAAAGGGAAATGTATGTTGCTTTATTTCGCCAATGGGCGTAGCACCTCCCATACAAGTAAAATACTTAAAATGTAATATCTCGCACAGTTCATAAGATATATTGATGAAATTTGGTCAAAGGCTGCCAATTACAATGAATTTTTAACGAACCAAAAGTGATTGACATTAAAGAAGTGGTACGGTTACTTTTTAAGCAGAAAACGCAGTTTCTTATTGCTTAAGAATGGTTTCAACGATTTTGATATGAAGTTGGAATAAATTATGAGGCGTCTAAAAATTGTATAAGCAGTTCTGATCGTTTTGCTTTATTTCAGTTCAGAGATACCTCACACTTTCTAAGTATACTCCCTGTAAAAAGTTTAAGAAAAATTACTTTATCATTGCTCTTATTAAATTATATTAATGAAAAAATATCATCAATCAACTGTTTGTATATCAAATATGCTACATTCTTATGGAATAATAAGGTATTTAATTAAAATGGTGAAAAATCAAAATCATTTTATCATAACCTTAGCCAAAGTAATAGCTACTTACTTCAAAAGCCAACCTGCACTCTTCTAAAAAGTGTAGGGTACAAGAAATCGCTCTAATACAATGACGACAAAAAAAAACAGTAGCAATACGCTATCATTTTATATCTATGAATGGTGTTACCCTTACTAATTCCACCTTATCACACGATACATTCGTTCGTTGTGTATTTAAATAAGTTTGGCTACGTTTCCAACCTTCTTTTTGCCTGTAACCCATCCATACTGCTTTGCTTACTACCCCACTTTAAATTGCTTCTATTAGTCATCCTATAAATAAAGCAACATTACGCTAAATTTTGTTGTTCAACATTAGTACCAAAGTGAAAAAGACAAGGAAGAAAAAGCTTTTCATTCATTAAATCCTTACAAAGCTTTAAGATCACAACGTGCTCCCTTCATACGAAGTTGGTTGTTTTCTACTTTTCTGCCAACACCACACCACCACCACCAGCGACCGCATCAGCTCTATATCAACAATTTAGCAACAAAGTAGAGTCATGCGATAGGAAACTTAACGAAAATGGGGTATGACTTTTTGCTTTTAATTCGAACGATGAAAATTCATTCATGTTGCTCAAATATGCAGCTTTTATGAATCGTTTGTCTATTTTTAGCTTTTTTCTAAATAGTGATACTGTCGAAATAACCAGTTACTTTTGGCATTTGATGATTTGAATTCTAAAACTAAATTGCACCATCATTATAACCAAGAAATACGAAATCATCAATACAACCCATGTTATAACAAAGCTTCGACCTCCAATTAAAGTTGAATATAAATTTGCCATGATTTTCGACGTGTTGACGAAAATTGAAAATGAATATCGCAATGCAATTTACTAAGTGGTAGAAAGCTATGACAAAAAGTTTTGAAAAAAGTTAATTTGTTTGTTTACAATGCACTATTGAAAATTGAGGTATCATTTTACAGAAAAATTAGTTTCTCTTAATCTTTTCAGAAAAAGTTTTTGAAAATTGAGCGGAATGGTAGAAAACAAATACGATCAACGATTAATAATAATTAGAAAGCGTTTGTCTTAGTTGTTGCTATATTTTTAATGGTTTTTTTAAAAACAAATGCTCATTTGACCCGGTTCTCTATACGATAATTTAAAATTTCTTCCAGAAATAGAATCCTTCAAGTCCGAAGGTAAAGAATCCATTAAAACATTTTTGTGCACGCTCTTATGGTAAATGATATTACATATTGTTTGATTTTAAATCTTTTAAGGAGTTTGACTTACACCGTTCGACACAAAAAAAACACATGAGAAAATCCAAAAAATTCTTAAAGTAGACGTTAAAAAAAAGAACCGGTGTCTCGTCGTTTTTTTCCAGCACGTTAGATTTTTTTTTAATCGATTTTTGAAGTTTTTTTATCCACTGTACAAAACAAAAATATCGCATTCTTGTGTTAAATCGATGATTTTAACTACATGACCCTTACATCTGAGGTGTATCATGTGTTCAGCAAACTTATGCAGGACATTACGGAAAATATTTTTGTAGAATATTTTAACCCTCTACAACCCCCACATGTGAGTCATTTTTACCCTTTTCTTAAAAAGGTACAGAAATGACACCTAAAACAGTGGAATATTGAGTCAGTATGTACTACAGTAATATTTGTTATAAAATTTCATTACTAGTTGCTTAACACTAAAAAATCAATATTTCATCCCGAAAGCAAAAAAATCGTTAAAATCAGTAAGGACTTCTAACAATTAATATTTTCCAAATTTCACCACACTGTAAGACTCTAAAACTACATTTTGGATAAAATTCGTTTGGTACATATTAACCCATTATATCCTGTTTTAAGGGTATTTTTGACTCCTTTTTCCTAAAACTGTGCCACAATGGGTTAAGGAATTCTGCTAAAATATTTTGCGGAAAATTTTACTAGGAGTTACCAAAGACGAAAAATTCTTAAAACTTAAGGTAAGCGCGTTAGGGATGTAATAAGTATGCAATGTGAAAAGTCCTAATTGTTTAACGATTTTTTGGTTTCGGGCTAAATTTTCGACCTTTAAGTGTTTAGCAACTAGTAGTGAAATGTTAAAGCAAATATTTCTGTAGAACATACTGGCTCAATATTCCCGTTTTAGGTGTCATTTTTGTACCTATTTAAGAAAAGGGCAAAAATTACCCATATGTGGGGATTTTACAGGGTTAAGATTTTCTACAAAAAATATTTCTTGCAATATCCTGCATAAGTTTGCTGAACACATGATACACCTCAGATGTAAGGATCATTTAGTTAAATTAATCGATTTAACACAAGAATGCGGTATTTTTTGTTTTTTTTTTCATGAACAGTGGATTAAAAAACTTCGAAAATCGATTAAAAAAAAATCTGACATGCTAGAGAAAAACGACGAGACACGGGTATTTGTTTTTAAAGTCTACTTTAAGATTTTTTTAGGTTTCCTCATGTGTTTTACAAAAAGTTTGAAATTGTCGAACAGTGCTAACGATGAGCAGAGTGATTTCCATCTTGCTTTGTTAATCGCAAAAATTTCCGCTTGGAAAATGCTGCATTCATGTGGTAATTTAAATAAGTGGTCTTCGTGTGAGTGTTTACTAAAAAAAGTAATAATTTTGTATTTGTGGCGCCATCTGTGTTAGACACGGGACTTTTCAGCCGATGCAATACTTTATTGCAATTTTATCCATACTTTAATTGAGAAAACTGAACTGCGTTATCAAACGCTTCGCTTTCTACACATGCATTATATATTTGCTACTGATGCTTGGGTATTTCAAGTGAAATGTACCAAAGCATTTTCACCACATGCTAAATTCACCACATAGTATTTGGTTATGTCAAAAAGTTCATTGCGCGCTTATCGGTTTCTTGATTTTACGTTTATTTACTTTTAGCACTGTGAATGGCATAAACATAGCTACTTTTGATTATTTCTTGTTGCATTATTATTCATTTACGTCACATAATGTATTATAAATAAGCATGTTTACTATAAAACCAACTACCTGAACTACTTATTCCCAAAAATACTTCAACGAAGCATCACTTTTGCAATTCTAATTTTAAGTAGAGTTTTCGTTAAAAAAAAAGCTTTCATTGCAGTAACAATCATCAGTCGGGCATCCTCTGTTACTAATACAATTTTTCAGTTCTTAACGGTAACTCAACGAATATAGACATCATGAAAACACAAGAGCAACGAGAACACTACAACAACTACATGTTAAAGTGTCCTAGAAAGCCAACAAAAGTTAAAAATTGTGTATCAGTGAAATGGTGAAAATTTATAGAAAATAACAAGTGTTTTATTCAGCGAAATAGCGAAAATTTTGAAAAAAAAATCATATTCAACGAAACCGACCAAGCTCAACGAATAACACGAATATTTTATCGGAAATATATATCAACTTCTTTACTTATTCTTAATAAAAAATTCATGAAAATTGTTGAACTATTCCCCCGCGTATGTAAGTGTTCATCTGCCCCGCCCGCTTCACCCACTTCTTTTACACATGTAGTACGTAGATGTGTGTGTATCCTGTATATCGTTGAACGCATTTCGTGTGCTCTCGTTCAGTCAAGTCGCTTTTGCTCGTCGTTTATTTGTTTCTTAGACTCAAAACGACTCTGAATATCCGCATGTCTGTCGCTCGCTCTCTCGTTTATTGCTACAAATTGTGCCTCGCTCTTAACATTTTTAACGGTAATTGTAAAATGCGTGTACTGTTCGGGATATATGTATTAGCGCTATCTCCTTTCAACGCAAGTACTTAACGCAATAATTTCATTTTGTAATTGTTGTTGTTCAAACAAGAAAACGAGTAAAATACGAATTAAAAATAATAGTACGAAGAAAAGCAGAAAATTGCAACAACTACCAAAAAGAAAAAGAGGAAAATTTATTGGAAATGGAAATCTAATACATAATAAAAATTGAAATTATTCCATTCAGGACGAAATCGAAAAAGTGTTAAATATTTAAAGAGCATTGATTCTTTTTTCGGAAATGCACAAGTTGTGTGTCTCTGTACGAGTACTTTAGTGTGTGTGCTTAAGATATGATGTTAAAATTATAAAAATATAAATAAATTAAATTTTCTTTTGTACTTCAAATAATTAATTGAAAAACGTGGGAAGTAACACAAAATTTAATGCTATCAGAACAGTTAGCGCCGTCAACGGCGTTACACTTGGATTGTAATTCAGTTGCTGGAAGTTTAAAAATTAAAGGTAAATATAAATCCAGGTCTTGAGTAGTACATACAAAAATTGGTCTTTTCTTATGATTTTATTTTTTTTTTTTTTTTTGCGGTTGAGAGGTGAAAAAGCATTTGCGATCTCAGGCCCGATCTTCACCGGTACCCATCGTGTCGGGCTTTCCTAAACGTAATACCGGCTAGGGAATACCTCCCTCCTGGGAAACCGTTTTTGGTATTGTATCAGAGGGGTTCTCTTTAAGGCATTTTATGTCATCTTTTCGTTTGCCTACATTGGGCTTCCGTAGTAGTGCCTAAACAGCCTTTGCCAACATCTTTATTTTCTTTTTTAGAAAAGGAGGAAGCCAGAAGGGATGAAACCGCTTCAGGACTTGGGCCATAGCCGAGGATAAACGGGGTCCTAACGACTGCAGACTCTGCCACGATGAAAGTTATTCTGTTCTGGAACCCTCTTGGCAAAAAGGCCCTAATGTCGAGACTCCACCAAAGAAGAAATTAAATGCGCCAGTGGCTAAGCAAGATGATACAAAGCGGCAGCGTTTTAAATTTCAAAGGATTTCTTGACTTCTGGCTGCTTGATAAACATCAAGGTATCTCTTCTTTAAGCGAATTACGCCTTCTACGCATCTTCCAATTAGCAATCAATTTTCTTCGCTTAATAGCATAGTTGGCATGATGTTTCTGACTGTGAGTGGACCAATGCGATGCTGTAACTCCCGTCTTTTCCTCGCCCAATTTCTGCAGTTGAAGAACGTATGTTCTGCGTCGTCAAGTTCTGCATCGCCGTTTATGCAGGTCTGGTCTATCGGTTTTTCCTATTTTGTTTAGGAATATCCATGTCCTGATAGCAGCTGCGTAATGCAATAATTTACCTCACCGAACTTCCTGTTTAACCAGGTGTTCAACTGAGGTATTTGTTGCGCTGTCCAGCGACAGACGCTTTCATTTTGCCATCTCTCTTGCCAGCTTTGTAAGGTGTGAGCCCTGACATCTTGTGCTGTCCAATGGTTTACTAGTTGGTTTTTTGTGTCCACAGTCTTTGCCGCTTCAGTACCAGCAAGGCTTCTGGTATCGTTCCTCTAATTATCCCAGCCTGTGACACAGTGCGGAACGACGAAGCTACGCGTAGTGCTGCTATTGTTCACAGCCGTATAAAAAAAGCTGATTAGAACTTTGTAGCTCAGTCATTTTTTAGCCGATTTTGGATTTTGTGGGTTTAACAAGGAATTCATGATCTTTCCAAAATATGTATCATCGTTTAAGTACAATGGAAATATGTATAAAAAATTACTGTCAGACATGGTGTTATTTAATGACAAATTGATTTTTTTTTTTTTTATTAGCTACCATCCAAGCATTGTCAAACGTTATTGGTGGTTGGAGATTACTGTCCCATGTTTTTTAGTAAAAAACACCAACATTACAAACAAAAAGCAAACGCAAAACAAAAACAAAAACATTTATCGGAAGACTGGTTTTCGTAACTAGTTTTCATTGATCTCTACAATCAAATTATCAGACGAATTTTCCGACATCCAAAAGAACTCAACAAGCTTGCTTTATTTAACACTTTGCATAGGTTAGACGAGAATCACAGCAAACAATTAAATGCAGCACAGGCAATAGTTCCTATTTTTTTTACGTATCTGATGAGCCCCCAATTTACTTCAATCTTTACAGATACCATGTTCTCCCGAATGATTAAATCTTTTAAAACTTTCAGCCACCAGCTCCCTATTTAAAAAGGCCGACTACACGAACTTCAAAAATGTATGTCATTTGGCAAAAAATCTTGTCACATTCTTACGAGTTAAGCAATACAGAATGTTGAGAGAATAACTATAGGATTTTTATTAAAAATATAAAGTTTGGGCCGGAGTATCTGAGGTATTCATTCTGGTCAAAAAAATTGCAACACACATACCTACTTTAATATTCATTTTTTAATTTTTTTTTTTTAAGGTCACCCGTATGCAATGCAAATGAGAAACGAAGAAAAACATTGTAAATTCAACAAATTCATTAATTTACATATGTACTTAACAATTTATTCATTCACGCAACAATTATTGCTTGCAACATTTAATTTTATCGCCAATAAGCAACGTCAAGGATCATGATTTTTATAAATAAATACCCACTCACTATATTCCTAGATATTGTAGTGTATGATGGACTTTCATGCTAATTGCAAATGTCGTCATAACATGTCCAATTAAAACAATTAACGGTGCACGCCATTTGTTAGCGCCACTCTTTGGATCAGTCTACCCCAACCCGTTTCTAAGTTTTCATCCCAACATGTGCTACTGTTGCTGCGTTGTGTGTTAGAGCTGTTTGTTGTTTGGCAGCCATTGTTGATTTTAAGGGCGTCATGTTGCATGTTGCTTGATTGTTTTATTCATGCGTGTCGTGTCGTGTCTTGTTGTATGACCGCCAATGTTCGCGTGTTATTTTGTCGTATTTTGAGATGTCAACGCAACCTAACGGACAGACGAATGAAAATTTGCTGCAGAAAATTTATGCAAAATAATTCATTTGTCATCAGTTATGTAAAGAAATATGAGCTATAGGCGATTTATATTGTAATTCTTAAACAATTTGTAAATTTTTTCTATATGGGATGTACTTCGGTGAAAACAAACTAACACGGTTCAACATAATTTAAGTTTTTAAAAAACCCCATGAGATTTGGAGAGTGGTTTAAGTGTATTTTGATATCTTAAGCACGTAAACGTTATTCTTTTTGTTGAGACAGATCAGATATTATACATACAGTAGACCCCGCTTAATTGACCCCATTTTAATTGACTTCCCCGTATAATTGAACTAAAAAAAGCCTAATGAAACTGTTCGCATTGACAAAGGCACCCAAATCCCCTTTTAATTGATTCCCGCTTAATTGGTTTCCCCGGTTAATTAATAGGAAGAAAATGGTTTCCAAATGAAAAATACATGTAAAATACCTCTTTTAAAATATCAACAATTTTAAAAGTAACAAAAATTTTACTGATGGAAAAATCTGAACAGTTTTCAATACAGCTAAATAAAGATTTTAGTCCTACTCCGAACTGGCTATGGCAAAGGCAAAACCGTTATTGTGTCGTCTTTAGTAAAGTCGATGAAGAAAAAATCCTCAGAAAACGTAAAAGGTGCAAATGATTTCTATAACTTAGTCCTTCCCGGATTATTAAAGAGTTTTGATCAAGCTGATATTTTTAATGTCAACGAAAGTGGATTGTGCTTTACATACTATGTCCAGAAGAGGTGATGGTCTTAAAGGTTTTAAATAGTCAAAATCACATCTGTTGCTTTTTTTATTTCTAATGCCACTGGAAATAATAAAAAAATTTAAAAATTGTCTCTGAATAACTTTTTATACGCACACAATAACAAAATTGGCCCAACATTTTCTATAGCAGTAACAGTTAGCGAGACATTTGCAAAAAAAAACTGATTTTCGCAACCTTCTCAGGCCGTCATATGCTTAGGCATTCGATTCAGCACGGCAGACTGATGGACTTGTAGTAAACATATCCTAAGCTATCGATTCCCATAAACATCTCCATTACACCTACTTTCTTCAAATTTATTTGCTCAGCTCTGAGTCTACTAAGCACATACCCGAACACTAATGCCTAATGCACCTAATGCACTTTTTAATGTATGTACAATATATTTGCATATTTTTGTATTCGCTATCTTCGTATGGAGCTGATGACTTAAAGAAATTCTTAATGCTTCGAACACATAAAAAAACCATTAAATTAAAACTAAAATCGCCGAATACTAATTTTTTCTATGCTTAATTGACTCACTCGATCAATTATCCGGGGTTCTTGTAATTGATCAGTCGGATCAATTAAACGGACCCCGCTTAATTGATTCCCCGGTTTATTTAACCGAAAAGTTTGCATTTTTCATCAAGTCAATTAACCGGGGTTTACGTACATATTTAACACTTTGCAAAACTTGGAGGAAATTTGATAAAAGGATGACACAAAATACAACACTTCTGCACCTAAGTTACTTTTCAACATATCCATACTGGTATGGGGAAATATATTTCCAGGAGGAAAATAAGTGCTTCAAAAACCCTTCTGAAGTGCATCTTTTTCACCAATAAGCACTTCCGCTCCATAAGAGCTATTCTTTTTTTAATATTCCATGTCCTAGGATGTCAACGCGCTTAAGCTTACCGCAGCCTTACGTCAAAAGGCTTTTTGAAGCGCTAATTTGTAATGCTGCGGTAAGCGTTCTTTCAATAATACGAAAAAAACTGGCAGCATCAGGATTTGAATCCAGGACCATCCGTTTGATGGACACTTTATAAACATATTTTTTTAACTTACATTTACAAACTCGTTAGACCCCTACACCATCGCCCGATACGATGAAGTGGTATTAAAAATGTTGTCCAAAGAGAATTTGACATTCGAATGCTTCCTACAGCCTTAATCAATTTCAATTCAATTAAACAAAAGCAAATAAATAAATAAGAAAAGGAAAATAGGAAAGTAAAATAAAATAATTTTGTATAAAAAATATTTTAATAAAAAAAATAAAGTAAAAAAAATAAAAATAAAATCAGCCGCGCTGGGTTCGAACCCATGTTGTTCTTACTTTAGCTTTCCAAAAAATTATTGTGTAAGTGCTTCTAAATTGCTATAGAGAAAAGCGCTTTTGAGAACTAAAATAAATAGGTATACGAAAAAACACTGCATCTCTGCATCTCTGCATTTGTAGCATTTATGATTGTGGAATTAGTACATGAATTTATATTGTGACTGCAATGCTTAGTAAGCTCGACTGTAGACCACAATAAGATACAAATTGAACACGATCACATAAGTATGACCACATCATCACATTTTGTATAAAAAAAGTCGCGTGCTCTCATTTAGCCAAAATTTTATACATACTTTACTGAAGAAAAGCGCCAATGAAATGAATGTCAAGCCCCCAAAGGCGCTCAAGCATTCGATTTCAGCATATTGATGATAAGCGTCAATGAAGTCAGACTCTGTGGGAGAGCGCCAAAGGCTCTTGAACGCTTATTTACACAAAAATTTTAACTGATTTTATAAACAAAATAATTAATGGCCAGTGTTTGAATACCAAAATTTAAATTTTTTGTATATAAAATGGCGCCAATGAGGCAAGTACTTGAACATCACAGGCGCGATAGCGCTCATTTTCGAAAAATTTTATAAATATTTTACTAAAGAAAACCACTAATAAAATAAGTGTGAGGGCATCAAAAGTGCTCGAGAACAATGTTCCTCAACTATTCTAAGTTTGACAAAATGTTGTTGGCCTCGTTTCACGACCCTGAACAGTGGGTTCTATACATACAGGGTGCGCCATCTTTTAGACGGTATGTAAACATTGAATAACTTTGAAAAAAAACAACCGATTTTCATACATGAGTCATTTTTATTCAATTTCGACCTTTACAATTTAATAAGACTAGTTTTTGAATACAACATCAATCAAATGACCGCCTTTATTGGCCAAAACAAAATTTGACCTTTTTGCTGCGTTTTCCATTATTTTTTCGAGCATCTCGGGCGGTATAGCGGCGATTTCGGCACGAATGTTTTCCTTGAGCTCGTCAATGGTCTGGGGCTTGCTGGCGTGGACTTTGCTCTTTAAATATCCCCACAAGAAGAAGTCCGGAGGGGTCAAGTCTGGAGATCTGGGTGGCCAGGCAATGTCGCCTCTTTTTGATATCAGACGTCCAGGGAATTTTTGTTGCAGAAACTGAATTATTTGATTTGCAGTGTGGCATGGCGCACCGTCTTGTTGAAACCAATAACCATGAAGACCTTTTTCACGCATTTTCGAGCAGACATAATGAGCCAACATCCACCGATACGACTGAACGACTATTTTATATGTACATTGTCACTATTTCGGCACGCTGTTTAGGTGTAAATCGATTCATGGTTAAAATTGTACTGAAATGACGTTTCAATGACACGTACAACCAAATCAATTGGTTGAGAAATGTCAAAGTTATTCGATGTTTACATACCGTCATAAAATATGGCGCACCCTGTATATGAAAAAAGTTGCGTAAAAAAAAATCAAGCAGCAAACCAATACAGAAATAGTCATTCCGAATGTACTTTTCAATGCTGAATCTAAATCCTGTCGCTATCACTAGGGACTTAAAGATATCCTTACCTAAAAGGTATAAAAATAAGACCCCAAAACCTGGTATGTTACTTTAAAGTTCTTGTCATAATCTTCAAAATTCATATAGCAACTAGAAAAGATTTTGGAAACAAAAAATTTTTTTTTTTAAATATTTAACATAATAATAAAATATTTTTTTTGGACTAAAATTTTTTACTTATTATTGAAATCCTTATTTCAAATAAATAAATATTTAAGCAACTTCGCCGCCTCTGAAAAAATTATAAAAAATATTTGGGCACTCTCCACATGTCTGGGAACTATATATAATTGAGTTAACCGATATTGTTTCAAAAATTATTAATAATATATATAGTGGGCCATGTAATTCTTTTTTCAGTACAAAACAAGGCATCTTACGAAAAAAGTGTATATGGTATAAAATGCTTAGAATCGTTTTGCTTGTGCCTTTCTTATAGTAAATAAGCGATATGTACATATTTTTTTATAAATAAAATTCAACATGTTATAAATACCTATTGTTTTTTTACTCCCTTTTAAATACTATGACTACTCAATCTTGAAAGCATTAAAAAAGGCGCATTTGATTTGAAACCGCTTTCAGCGCTCGTAAAGGCTCCGGCTATACCCAAGGGAATATCCATTAGTATACACCAATATCTGTTTCCTCATAATATTCTCAACAACTTTAGAAAGAGCTGGTAAAATACTAATAGGTCTCAGGATAACGATTCAATTAGAAGAACTTTTTTTGGTATAGGTACAACACGAGCTGTCTTCCAAAATTAGTAAAATTTTGAAGTTAGGAGAATGCTATTTATAAAATGTAGCAGATGATTTGTATATAGGGCAGTTTCAGTTTAATGAACTTTAGTGGTAAATCATCATACCCAATTCTGTTAGGTTTGACTTTTAGATTTGCCTCTTCCATGTCCTTATTGTCCACATTTCTGAATAAAAAGCAGTTATCACTACCCCGATGGTCAACAAAATCAAAAACGTCTAAATTGTTTGGAAGTGCTGATTAATTAAATCAGCATCCATTTCTTCAGTTTGCGCAGGCGAATCCAAAAGCCCATTACTTCTTAACGAGTTCCACATTTGTTTGCTATTTAGACTAGGGTAAGGGAGGGAAATATGGACCACCCATCTTTCTTTTTTAAATAAAACCCAAAATACATAAAACAAAACAATTAATTTTATGTCATTCAGTAAAGGAAACAATTTACCTTTATTCTGCTTCACTTTTAGATAAATATCTCATCAGGATAAAGAAAACAAATTAAAAAACTGAAAATACTCAAAATGAAGATAAAAAAAGTGTAGTGTAATATGGACCATATAGTCCATTTAGTACAGAAGTTGCATAAAAAATGTCACTTCCACATTCGGCACATTTTTCATGACTCCAAGAACGTCAGATTACACATTCAACCCAAAATTCGCCACGTCGATCTTCTAACTAAAGGGTATTACATTATATGCAATTTTTTATCATTTTTTTCCTTTGTAGTTAACGAATTACATTTAATGACCATCAGACTCGTCATGAAAACTGCAACTAGATTCCCCATCTGAAAAAGATGATAAATACATTTGTTTTTGAGGCTTTTTTCTCTGGTGGTCCATATTACCCACAGCAAGTGTTGGTGAAATAAATGGTTTTTTATCAAAAATTCTTTTGGTTAATGAACTTATTTGTGCTAATAAATTATAAATGGTATTCACTGACTTTATATAATTTACCATTTATTTAAAAACGAGATGTCTTTAAAGTGAAATTATGAAATATACTCACTAGAAAAAAATTATCACTGATCTTTTTTTTTTAGAAAAATCAACTTTACAGAAACATGCGACTTCACCGAACGCTAAAATCGCCCTATTATAAGCTTTAGGTATTAGCGCTAAGTTTGAACATGGATAACGGTAAATCCTATGTATGCAGTGGGAAATAACCGTGTGGTCCATATTACCCACGTAGTCCATATTTCCCTCCCTTACCCTACTAAAAAAACGGGTGCCGGTAGAACTCTTTGCTTTACGGATAACGGACTTGGCACGGTTACGGTGCTTACAAAAAATTCTCCAATTGCTTGAGCTCTTATCAAGCAAATACGCTTAGAGTAAAATTCCTTGAAAAACACAGCTGGACAAAAAAAGAAAATAGTGAGTCAAAACATATATCATTATAATTACGAAATTCAGCAAGTTCATTTTCATTAGAAATCGGAAAGTTAACAGCAACATATATTAGAGCATGATGCGAAATTACTGGTGACAGCATTTGACCAGAGCATTCTAAAAAAGCTAGGTCACTTATTAAGAAGTTGTCGCCGTCATGTGTGGGCACGGAGTTATGCACGGGGGACAAGTTGCATCGAAGTCATAAAGACCGAAGACCAATAGATTTATTAGAGTTACACAAATTATGATTGAAATTTCCCAAAAAAACTATGTTCGAATATCTTACAAGTAGTATGGAAAACACCAATTAAGACTTTTGCCAATTCATAACATATTTTAACAAACAGGGAATCACAAATACCATAGTCAGAGGACTTAAAAACAACTTTATATTTAATTTAGTTAAATAAATATAAATAGTCCTACTCCACCACCTCAACCATTCGATCGATCATTTCTACAGAGATTATATCCAGAAATATTGACCGACTCACTAGAAAAGGTAACGCTTCAGCCATGTTTCCGTAACACCAACGACATCTTAAAATTTTCCACTCAGAATACACCATATTTTATCAAGTTTGGATGAAGGAAAGGAGGGCTGAAGGCTTTGAGAGTGAAGATATTTTTTACTTAATTGTTGACGAAGCACGGAGTTGTCACTAACAGTGGGTGTCAAATTATTAAGAAAAGTCATCCTATTCAAATATTAAGTATATAGAAAAGCCGTGTAGTAAAGGAACAATGCATTTACGTGAGTATTTGCGAGTTTGAAATTAACTTCAAAAAATTATAGCGTAAGGATTCAAAAAATTTTGTTTCAAAAAACTATTCGATAGTCAAAATCGTTCGATAGTTCCCATCACTAATTTAAATTGCACATTGAAGATTGTCCGGGGCCGACAAGTTCCAAGAATGATCACTAATGATTTAAGACCTTAAAATTTCGTGAGAAATATAGATTTGATTGAATTATTAGGGAGGGAGATATCGACCACCAATCTTTCTTTTTTAAATAAAACTCTAAAAACATAAAACAAAACAATTCATTTTATGTCATTCATTAAAGGAAACAATTCACCTTTATTCTGATTCACTTTTAGATGAATATCTCATCAGGATAAAGAAAAAAAATTAAAAAACTGAAAATACTCAAAATGCAGATTAAACTAGTTAGGGTGTTACCTTTGGCCTGGCCAAACATTAAATACCCTACACTGCACTCTTTTCAAAATTTTGCTTGTATGGAAGGTGCCACGCCCTCTTGTCTAAGTTCACCCAGTTTTTGCTCAGAGCTTGCATTTATAGTACTTACTATATGTGCGCAATTTAGTTGGATTGTCTCAAAAAATGTTTTCAGTATAGCATTAATCTGTATTGTGGTTGCATTTTCGTGAAAAATACTCTCAAAATTACATTTTGAATATATTTTTTGTATGGGCGGTAGGCGTGTCCGTTGACCGATTTCGCTCATTTTCAATCCCTTGAGCTAACTTTTACGGCAAATCTACTGTACCAAATTTTATTGAATTATCTTGCGTAGTTTTCTCGTAAAAAATATTTCCACAGACGGACAGCCAACCAACCAGCCAGACAGACTTACATTGCTATATCAACTCAGGAGGTGACGCTGATCAAGAATATAAACACTTTTCTATACCTGCTACGCCTCCTTCTTTGCGTTACAAACGGAAGGACAAAGTGAATATACCCTGGGTGTAGGGTTTAAAAAAAGCGTAGTGTTATATGGAAATGTTTATTTGGTACAGAAGTTGCATAGAAAAATGTCACTTCCACATCCGGCACATTTTCTATGACTCCATTATATGCATTTTTCATCTTCTTTTCCTTTGTAGTTTATGAATTACAAATAATGACCATCAGACTCGTCATGCAAACTGCAGCTAGATTCCTCACCTGAAGAAGATGATAAATGCATTTGTTTTGAGGCTTTTTTCTTTGGTGGTCCATATTACCCGCAGCACGTGTTGGTGAAATAAATGATTTTTTACTCTTGTGGTTAATGAACTAATTTGTGCTCATAAATTATAAATGGTACTCACTGACTTTATATAATTAATGATTTATTTAAAAACACTATGTCTTCACTGAACACTAAAATCGCACTAGTTTGAACATGAATAAGGGTAAATCCTATGTATGCAGTGGAAAATAACAGTGAGGTCCATATTACCCACGTAGTCCATATTTTCCTCCCTTACCCTATTATATTTTATTGTTCTTAATTATTTAGGGACTCGAAGGACATACACATATATACTTATGTGCATAAATCTGTAATAGATATGTATTTATTTGAAAGAGCATTTTTGTGATATTTCCGGTTTTCTCCCCGTTTGACAGCTTGTGGCCACAAGAACTTTAAATTAAAAAAACACATCAGTTAAGATAAAAAGTTATCCCCACATAAACTTATAAAATGATTACGGAATATGAAACCATGCAATTCAGAACACACGTGTAAATGTATAAGCACATACACATACAGACAACTTATACAGAAAACATAAGGTTCCTCTGTAAATAAGAAAAATATTAAACCAACAAAAATAGAGAAAATAAAACATCTCTCCAACGTACACAATGCAAGTACTCATAGAGAGCTTTTTTCGTTAAATATGGCTACGATACAAAACAATGAAAGAGCACACAAACGTGCTCATTTGAAGAAATGAGCCTGAAGATACGATTTGTGCTTATTTTCAGCACTGACGTATTTTGATTGTATTTACTTTATGCTTGTGTTTTCATTTCCACTTTGATGTAACTGTCATTTTGACAGCTTTTCATTAAGAGCAAGCTGCTGTCAAAATTATGTGCTGCTGCTCCTGCTCCTACCGGTTCCTGTAGCTGCCGCTCTCACTGTTGTCGTAATATAGCACTTAAAACAGAAGTAACCCCTATTCAAGAGGGGGTTTTATTGAGTTAGTAAAGCTTTACTACCAAGAGTAAAACTTAATGTGCTGGTGGTTGTTGCTTTAACACTTTCCTGTTCGAGTGGAGAGGAAGCTGTCAATAAAAATAAAAACAGCTGACTTTTGAGGAATATGAATGGATGACGGTTAATTGATTGAAAAGATTTAGTTGTAATTATTTGAATCAAATCAAATCTAATTGCTGTTTAATCATGTAATTGATTTAATTTGAAACATCATTTACTGGAGTTCGGCAAATTACAAGTTATTTTGAACTGCCATGATCCAATTTGTATGAAGCGCATTACGAAGATTTAATTTTATGGAACGTTTCAAGTGATGACTTGCAATAACTCGAAACATGTAAGCTCTCAAAGTGACAGCCGTTTATATTTCATCTGTCATAAGTCAAAAGCATTTATGTATTTACTCCCACAAGAAATACTCTAGAGGTGAATAATCTCATGATTTCAGTAACATAACATAAAATATTGAAATTACTGATGTGTGGCATATGTTTTTTCATTAACTTTTCCACACTGAACACAAATCCGAGTTCAGATTTAGTCAGTCACTTCAGGATATTGAGATATCCTTGTTTTAAAGTTCAAAAATCGCTGCTTTAAGGTAGGAAATAGTATGAGTCGTTTTTGTAAATGTCATCGTGTGCCATAATTTTGTCCATAAAGCTATTCCTTTCAACTTTTTCAATTGGATATTGGGTGCTATTGTTAATTCCGTTCGATAAGGAAATTTTCGCGGAAAGAAATATCGTTCGATATGAAAACTACTACTCTTGATTCCGACGGTAGAGGAATATCGAACGAGAATATTGGGAACCCTGAAATAAGAACATCTCTAACATTTTGACAGATGACAAAGGATAAAAACATAAGAAGTGTCAACAAAGAAAAATTATGAATCTTTGATAATTTTCTGTGAATATCATGTGGATAAAATAGCTTTTTCAGTGCGATTTAAGTATTAATTATCTATACAGTTTAGAGTTCGGTGAAGACGCGTGATTCTCTAAAGTTGTTTTTTTGTAAAAAAGTGTTTGTTGATCATTTTTTTTTTTTTTTCCAAGTGATTACATTTCATCGTTTGATCACCGCAGCAAGGGTTGGATGTGAAAGTGACTTCTTCTAAATGAGTTGTAGTACCTGGAGACCGATCCCTCCTCGGTCAACAATTTGATCTTATTATTTTAGTCGAAGTTTTTATTCATAGCTTTTTTTTGTTATAATACTCTTTGAAATTGATATATTAACCGATGAGAATAATAATAAGAAAAAAACTCGCAAAGTATCGAATGGTATAGAAAATATCAAAAACTTAACACTTTGTTTTGGTGAAATAGAATGCCCTAAAATAAATAAATGGGATATGCCACGCTACCAAAATTTTTCGTTTTATGTATGATAACTCGGAAAGTAAGAGACCTATTGGAAAAATCCGAAAGTATATTTTGATAAGTGTGGCTATTCAAAGGCATTTATAAAAAACAATTTCACCTTTTTTTGTAGCTACGCTGTAAGACTGAACACAGCGTTTTCTTCAACTTCATGCAAGGATATTTCAAAATCCGGAAGTTATAATGATAGTTATGCCGATGAAGACGGATTCAGCGTCAGAAAGTGCATAAGACATAAAAAGTTCATTTCCTTTTTTTTTTTTTTTTTTGTATCTGAGTTATTAGCTAAAATTTTTATTTTGGGAAAAAGTGGGCGTGGCAATTATTGAACAACGCCCAATTTCCGTTATGATTCTCATACCAAATTTAATCAAAATATGTTGTACCATTTTCGAGAAATAGCATTTAATGTGTTTTACATGTATGGGAGGTTCCACACGCACCGGCGATATTTTGCCCACTTTTAGATCGTAGGTGCCTAATAGTAAGTAGACTCCCTACAGTTAAATTTAGAATGATTTCTTTGGTAGTTCTCTTTTTAAAGCGTTTTATATTTTTGTGGACGCCCTTCACGAGTTTTTCCAATACAACGGCATATCACATGTTAATACTTGTTTTCAGAAATATAATCTCTTAAATTTTCATTAAAATTGTTGGAGTCGTTTTCGAGTAATATTGAATCAAAATTTTCAAAGGTCAAAAAGTGAGCGTGGCACTTATTCGATCCCGCCCACTTTTCGTTTATTTCAAGGTATTATTAAGCAGTACCTACATACCAGATTTCATTAAAATACCTTGTAACATTTGCGAGAAATAGCATTTACCGTATTTTGCTTGTATGGGAGGTTCCACGCGCAACGGCGATATTTTGCTCACTTACAGATCAGAAATGCCTTATAGCAGGTAGGCTCCCCACAGTTAATTTTAGAATGATTGCTTTATTAGTTTTCTTTTTATACCACATAATATTTTTGTGGGCGGTGCCACGCCCTTCAACGAGTTTTCTTAATATAAGGGCATATAACATATTAATCCTTGTTTGCAGAGGTAGGTTAGGTTAGGTTAGATCCGGGAGATGAACATGTTGCCTTCATTAACTTAGGCCTCGAGAAAGGGCCCATTGTATACCCGATACTAAGAGCTTGAGCAGAGAAAGTCTAAGAGAACCACTTGGATGTACATTAGGGTGGGCCAAATTGTATGGAGGAAATTTTATCGACCTCGGCTACCCCCCTATGTGAAAGTTCATTCAATTCTATGTATATTTGCCCAAAAAACTATATCTCTGCGTTCAACTTTAGTTCGGCGCATTTTTGATCGAAAATTGTACCTTTCATCAATATTTTTTTTTGTTTTCATACTAAATTTTAAAAATTTTTATAAAGACAAAAGTAATGTCATTATATGATTTGGCTGGTATTCTGTCAGTAATCAATTAAATTGGGTTCTGTTTACATAAAAAGTTCACTTGATGAAGTGGAATTGATGCTATATATTTAAAAAAATGATATGGGTCAAATAGCCGATTATTATTATTACTTTAGTTCGGCGCATTTTCGATTGAACATTTTACCTTAATTTTCAATTGAAAATGCGCCGAACTAAAGTTGAACGTAGAGGTATGGTTCCTTGGGCAAATATTCATAGAATTGAATGAACTTTCAGCCTAGGTTGGTGTTTTGTTTGAAAAAATTCATCCAAAAATATGAATCGTTTATTTTGAAAGTCGGTCATAATAATCAGCTATTTGACCCATATCACTTTTTTAAATATATAGCATCAATTCCACATCATCAAGTAAACTTTTTATGTAAACAGAACCCAATTTAATTGATTACTGACAGAACACAAGCCAAATCATATAATGACATTACTTTTGTCTTTATAAAAATTTTTAAAATTTAGTATGAAAACAAAAAAAAATATTAATGAAAGGTAAAATTTTCGATCAAAAATGCGCCGAACTAAAGTTGAACGTAGAAGTATAGTTCCTTGCGCAAATATTCATAGAATTGAATGAACTTTCACATAGGGGGGTAGCCGAGATCAGTTTTCAAATCGACCCACCCTAATGTACATATATACTTCCATATGGATTTAAGACAAAGCTCAGACAGTGCGTCAAGCGATTCCAAATTGAAATGAGCAAAATTCTTTCTACGTCTAAGCGCAAGCGCTGGACATTCACAAAAGAAATGAAAGACTGTTTCTTCCATATCATGGACTTTATAACTTCTACAAAGGTCGCCAATGTTTGAGAAACCTAAACGAGATGCATGGATTCCCATGGCACAATGTCCAGTAATAGCACCGATTAAGATCCGTACGTTATGTTTCTCCATTGCTATTAAAAACTTAATACGATTTATACTATATGATGGCCAAATAGATCTTATATGATTGCACGAATTGCAGAGATAACACCTCCTAAATTTTCATCAAAATTTTTGGAATCGTTTTCGGGTAATATTGAATCAAAATTTTCAAGGGTTAAAAAGTGGGCGTGACACTTATTCGATCTCGCCCAGTTTTCGTTCGTTTCAAGGTATTATTAAGCAGTAGTTGCTCCCCAAATTTCATTCAAATACCCTAAATGGTTTGCGAGTTATGACCAAATCAAATTTAAAATTTAGGGCGGTGCCACGCCCCCTGGTGAGTATTTACAAAATTCAAATCTAGCTCATTCTTCATTGTATGTTAATATCTAACATTATCGGAAGTTTCATTAAAATCGCTGAGGCCGTTTTCGAGAAAAATTTTTGCCCGTTCCAAACATACATACATAAGTACATAGGAATAAGTACATAAGTACATAAGTACATATCTAATCAGAATAAAGATGAATTGTTTCCTTTATTTTATTAAATAAAATGAAGTATTTTTAACTTTTTATTGTCGCTCCGTCACAAAAATTTCCCGGAAGGAAAATACTGAAATATATCTATCCGTCGGAATCAAGAATACACAAAAATGAAAGTTATTTCGATGTCAGGGATGTTAAATCTTTCAAATTATATGCGGGAATAATAATGCCAAATTTATCTGTTTTGCGGAACAGTGATGACAGATGTATCTCGGAATCAATAATCGAAAAATTTGCTTCCGCGCGTAAAATGCTTTCCGACGGAATCAAGAATAGCACCCATTATCTTTTCAAGTTACCAGACGGAGAAAAATGAGTGTCATAATTTTTAATCTACGCGAGTAGTTAGTAAAAAATATTAAGTAATTTACTTCACACATAAATAAACATATCGTCGCGTCGTGTCATTTGTAAACTATCCTATCTATTTTTTATAATTTTTTGAAGAGCAAAGAACAGCTCTAAACTCAATTTCTATTAAAACTTTCAGAGATTTTTGTCTTCTATTGAAAAAATAGAATGACGACTTATAAAATAGTAGAAAAACATTTTTCCAAGCTTCAGTAATAATGGAGGTCTAAGCTGTTTTTAGCTCTCCAAAAAATTACAAAAAAGATAGGATAGTTTACAACTGAAACGACGATATGTATGAACTATTTTATATTTACAAATAAAATATAAGTAGTGAAATAATAGAGTAGAGTAACTTAGGGTAATGTGGTTACCTTTTATCTTTTTCGCCAATTTCTACCAAAGTAATGGTAGTAGGTTAGTTTGGTCAGTTAATTAGTATTAGTTATTCTTTTGTTTTTACTATTATATAATTTATAATCTAAAATATTAACGTCTTCAAGCGTGAGGCCAGATAAATTGACAGTACCTAAAAATAACTGAAAAAGAAAAGTGTTGGGTAATGTGGATCATCCTGTCCATTTCCTAAAGTAGTACCGTTATTCGAAACTTTTGTTAAATAAAAGTCGAGTTGTATTATTTTAGATTATAATTACTATAAAAAAGCTGTAAGGGCTTATTAAAGAATATTTTTTAGTAAGATAAACCAAATTCATACTAACAAATGAATAAGTCATAAGGAATACCGAATCATACGTAAAATAGTGCACCATATTACTCAAACTCGGGTATCGCACACATGTAATTAGCTTCTTAAGGTGTAATAGTTATCAGCGTTAAAAAATATGGGGTAGGCCACATTACCCGAAAACATGACTTTTTTTGAAATAATCATTTAATATATAAAAGCAATGTAAAATCAGACGTGCCTATGCATTTTTTCGTTGAATAATAGCTCCACAAATGCATTAGAGTTATTTGAATTTTAGAAAACAGAGTTCTGAGGAAATTATTTAGCTATTCAGTACGTACAAAAGAAAGTCAATTTGACCTCACAGCTTATATTAAGAAATTGCACACGTGTAAGGAGCATAACAGAAAAGCCAAAGAGCGTAAAAAATATGTTTTTCGAGCTTTAATATACACAAATAACCAGACTTTGATACAAAAAAACAGGTTTTTCAAGTTTAGGAGCTTATAATTTCAACAATTTTAATTAAGTTAATGGTTTCATTACTCTAAATTTTTCGTGGGGGCTTCAGCTTTGATCTCATGTTATAAAATTTTTACGAAGTAATTACAGTTATTTTTAAATAATGTTATTGTAAGTGGGTTAAAGTCACCTCAAGGGTGGGGTGACTTTAACCGAAAAATTTCATTCATGGATTTTACATGCTATACCTTCAAAGATGCAAAATGAGAGTATAAGGTTTTGTTAACTTGAGTTCTCTCAATATTTTGGTATATTTGTATAGGCAATCAGTCTAGGTTATGGAATGTTTTCAAGGTCGCGATTAAAAAAAAACTAAAATTTTTGATAAATTTGGTTTCACCCTTTGGTATGTTTTAATTATTTGTACATATGTTACATCAAATAACAATACTGATATTTAGGGCTTAGCAAAACTTAAAAAATCCACAAAAACAAGTTAAAAATCCATTGCAAATTGAAAATTAAAAATACTTGATTCAAAAAATTTTAAAAACAAAAGAAATTCTTAGTAGGTAACTTCAAAAATTCCTCTCTTGTTAAAAGGCTTCGGTGGCTTAATTTTTTTGCAAAATTACATAAATTAATAATAACAAATATCCTTTTTGGGTTCTCATTAAAATATTAAATTGTTTTACAAAGATCAAAAGGAAAAAATAATTTCACTATAGTATGGCGAAAGACTAGACTTTATTTTCACTACAGTTCATCATAGCCAGTGTTTTGGGCGTCAATATGGCCCGAGCTTGGGTTTCTTTTGAGCCAGCCTAACAATACAAAGTTTTTTGGGGGTGACTTTCAACCGGTCCAAAGTCACCCCAAAAACGATGTTTTCTAACATACTCCTATATAAAAATGCATTAAAAATACTTAGAGGCAAATATATCCATGAAAGTCGATTGATTAGGGAAGAAAATTAAACAATAATTTTGGTGATATCATTCACTCACTGCCAGCAATTTTCCTTCTAGTTAATAAGTAGTAATTTTCTGAGCGTTAAAAAATGCTACATAAGACAACTTTTCGAAAATGCACCAATACATCTGAAAGTTTGCGCTCAAATCAAATATTGAAAACAGACGCTAAAAGCCAATACTTCAAGGTTACACATTGACCAAATACAAATCGATAACTAGTCCCCGTTATGAAAATATTACGATTTTAATCTCTTTTTTTCTTGCTGGTTAAAGTCGCCCCCAGATGTCAAAGTCACCCCTGCTTACGGTATGGGAAATAAAAGGGTGCACCACATTACCCACATAGTCCACATTACCCACATAGTCCACATTACCCTAACTTACTATAATATTCACTTTAAATTGACTACATTTTCCTATCTTACGTAAAATTAATTATGCTTTCAGCCAGAAAAATGTATAACCATTTTTACACCCTACACCCAGGGTATATTTACTTTGTCCTTCCGATTGTAACGCAGAGAAGGAGGCCTTGTAGGTATGGAAAAGTATATGTATTCTTGATCAGCAAAAGCTATGTTCACGAAAAATTTTCAAAATACTACAGTGTAGGGAATTTAATATTTGGCCAGGCCAGAGGTAACACCTTTACTAGTTACTTTATGATTCTAGTAAAAATATTTATGGTTGAACTAGAGCTTGCAAGCTATCGATAGTCGCGACCATAGATAGTGGACGATAGTTTAGTCACTAAGGACCTTCGGTTCAAGTCCTAGTGCGATCAAGATCATTACGTTTCTTTTTCATTTTTTGGATTTTTTTTCTAACTTCACAGTAAGATAAATATTACTTTTATTTTTTCAAAAAAATTGCTGTACTGTAAGGTTATTCAAAAATTCTGAATTTACTAAAGCAGAAAGGTAAAATATATTTTATTGGGTAGTCGTCACTATTTCGACATGGAGTTCTATTTAAATTTACTAGAACTAAAGTTGTACGAGCTATTTTTAAAGGATACCTTAAAAAGGTATAAAATACTGGAGCGTAACATACATTGGTATGATTTTATGTAATCTTGCTTCTTCTCTATACTACACATTAACCTTAAAAAATATAATTTTTTATTTTTTTATCAAAGGTATTGGATCAATTAACGATTTCTAATTTTCTGCCATAATTACAGATGAAAATTGCTTCATTAGCTACACTGATAGTGACAACAGTAAAACTGTGCAATATCAACAACAATTTGACGATAGCAATATTTCGATGACAAAGCAATTGTCAACAACAACGACACCACCAATAGCAACAGCAACAACAACAACAAACACATCCACAACAATCGCAACAAATTTATCAGCAACAACGATAGTGCCAACAGCCACAACAATCGCAGCAACAGAAACTACCAACATATCGTCTGCAACGCGTTCACTACGCAAGAGCAGCATTGCACCAGCAAGGCAAAAGCCCACCAATGACGCCAGCGGACGTTCAGCTGCCCTAGAACGTGCATACGTGCACGATGTGTATGAAAATTGTGAAGAGCCTACAGGTCCGATACGCCCAAGGGTAGCACAATTTCTGGGTAATTTGGATCCAGGTTCAGTGGTATGCGATGTAGGTTGCGGTAGTGGTCGATATCTAACGCAATGCAATCCACTTATATGCACCGTAGGTGTGGATCGTTGTTATAGGCTGAGTAAAGTGGCACACGAGAAAGGCGGTGAGGTAAGTTAAATCTACCTATTATATTTTTCACTATTGAGCTAAACGGCATTGACCTACGGAAGGTTTAAGGTCCATTCCTTTTGCATGCTCAGCGTGTATAAAGTGCGCTATGTAAATAAAACTTTGAAAAATCACTAAAAACCGTAGTTAAATGATAAAAAGTTTTTCTTGCATTCAAGTGACCTATTTCGAGAAATTGTAAAAAAACTAGTGAATGATTTCATTTGTAAATGTTGTCCTTTGCAGTGGAAATCATAGTCTAGTAAGCAAAGCAAAAACGAAAACTTTTTCCATTCAACTTACATATTTATTTTCCACAGTACCTTAGTGTTTGTAAGCAATTAGTAAGGGTAAACAAACAAAAAAAGGGACTAAGTTTATATCCAATCATGTGAAGTCTGCTCATAGCTTTTTGCATAACAAAAATGGAAATTTACAATGGAAAAATTTTACTTCGTATTTACATTAATTCGTGTAGGTATATGGGCAAATCCGAAAATAATCTCCTCTTACATGACCCACGTTTTATGAAAATTTGTTTTTTCATGTACAATAACCAAATGTGGTGGAGTATATTCCTAGACGTATAAACTGAAATTTCCAATAGGCGAACAAAAAAATTTCGACCTGAGGGGGTGTCAGGAGGTCGTTTTATCTGAAAATTTTGGGAAAATCGAGATTTGCGACAATAAACGGGAGAGCACATATTTCAGAAGTAGTAGATATGTTACGGGGCACCTTTCCAAATATTTTGAAGCAAAATTCAAAAAAATCGTATGTGGGTCGTGGCGACAGAGTGGGTTAAAAAGTCTAAATCACTCATTACAGCCACATAACAGGTCCTAAAATTCTGAAAAAAATCAAGCAAGTTCCTTGATAAAAAATAAATCGACCTTGCTTATGATATTTTTTAATCTAAGCGCCCCCTGCCGAGTAAAAAATGAAAAACGCAAAATTTTGGGTAAAAAATGCGATTATTGGCGATATGCGATCGAGCACAACATAGCGACACATAGGGTAAGATAGCCGGATATCTAACAAATATTCTGGAGTAAAATTCAGAAAAATCGTATGTGGGTCGTGGCGTCAGAAGGGGTTAAAAAGTTTAAATCGCTCATTACGGTCACGTAACAGGTCCTAAAATTCTGAAAAAAATCAAGCAAGTTCCCCAACAGAAAACAAATCGAATTTGCTTATGATGTTTTTTTAATTCAAGCGCCCCCTGCCGAGTAAAGAAAGAAAAACGCTTATTTTTGGGTAAAAAACGTGATTTTTGGCGAATGCAATCGAGCACTGTATCGTATACACCCTGTATACGAGTTTTTCTCAGAGAATCAACAAAATGTATTTTCATATTTGTATAATGTATCAGTATAATTTGAGCTATTGTGATGTAAAGTTGTGCTTTTATTGTGTGCTTTTGTGTGCTGTGAATAAATGTGGTTTTTTGGACATAGTTCCTTTTTCCACAATAATTGTTGTGTTTTATTCCGCTGGCTATCGAAGGTTTAAACATTGGTCATTCGAGCGGATAAGTTAAAAAAAAAAAAAAGTTTTCTTAATTTAAACTGGCGAAGTGCAAAATTTCTGGAAGTAAATTCCAGAAAATTCGTTGAATATAGTGAAATTCTATTGTGCATGTATGCGTAGCGTCATATTTGATTTCAAATATTAAATATGCATAAGTGAGTTTGGCATGAGAGGAATTGTTAATGAGAAGACCGCTGTACTGAAGAGAACATCACTTGCTTGTGTGGCTGTGCGGAGAGAAGGGGAAGTATACTGGCGCTATGATGTCAGAAAAAATGAGCGAGCAAGTGCGATTCGACGTTTTAGTTAATTATAAATATTAACTTTATTTCTGCAAAATGCATAAAACAATAATAATTTGTGAGTATTATATTTTATAAAGTGCTAATGTGAGTGTTTTATTGAAGTCACTGTGAGTGCCTTGAGCAATGTCGACGACAGTGCGGCGTCAATGTGTGAAATTTTGCGGCTTTTTTGTTTTGATTTGTTTGCCTTTTTTGCGATCTATTTTTTGCGTTTATGCTAAGAACTGTGAAGTGTAGAGCTAGGGCATAGTGCGTGATAATAATTTTGTAAAGAGTTTACAATTTTATAATAGATTCTGTGAAAAATATTGTGCATTTAGTTTTTGATAAATAATAACAAAAGCGACATGAGCAGATTGCTTTGAGTGCGTGTGTGCGTTTGGCTTGCAGCATCATAGTTGTGAGTGTGAGTGCATAGAAATTGAGAGTGCGTGTACTGTTTTTCGTATGCGTAGAAGGGCCTTTATTTTTTTTTTATTTTATTTTCTCTTTCTTTTGCGGCTTATGTGTAAAACAGAAGGAAGAGAAACGCAGGCAAATGTGAGGTAGCGTCTTTTCGTGCGTTTTTTTGTTTTATACAAATACATTGTTTGTTTATTAGGGTGTATGAAATTGATCAAATGCGTTGATCATGTTTCTGTTACAGTGAGGCAGCGGCTTCATATGCGTTTTTCACACTCACAGATTCTTAGCAAGTAGTAACATGCATGTTATGAAAATAGGTAGAGCATATTGGTCATTTTTGGGTATCGTCACCGATATTCAAAAGAGAATAAATTGTGCAAGAGCAAGATGACCAAGAGCAAATGGTACCAAGAGCTATAGTGCAAATTAGTTCATGTCAAATTGATATGGGCTTGTATGTGTGCAATAAAAGTATATATAATAAGACGTTTCAAAGAGCGAAACGCAATAGAGTTTGTATCGTATATGATGCGAACTCAAATGAATTTGTGTGCGAGGCAAAGGCAATCACTCACAGTGGCACATAGGCACAAAATATTACATAAAACTCACAATGATGGTAAAGGTTTTGGCGCTTTATATAAAATTAATAGGAATAGGATAAATTTATACAGGCATTATTTTCCTTTTTATTATTTTTATTATTCTTACATTAGATATCAAAATAGATAAGGACATCAATTGAATTTTCAACAAATGTAACACAAATTAAAAGAGCGCTTTCAGCTCAATAGAATATAGCATAGGAAAATGGTGAAAGTGAGAGACAGCGCGTCAATGGGAGCATAACAGAGCGGCAGGCTTTGTTTGTAACTTGAGAGAGCAGAATCCTAAAAGGCAGTTCGCGGCATGTAATGTGTGAGATCAATCGAGAAATTTGCCAACTGCGAGCAGTGCTGCGGAGAATATTATAGCCAGTATGTACCATGGAGCTGTACAACAGTGTGCTTTGTCTGCACAAATTTATAGAGAAAGGTGTTGCTAATATGCAGCTTACAACCAATCGATAGAATTAGTCAAATATCTGGCTAAGAGACGGATCCAAAAACCCAAAATTTTCTAAAATGAACGCCATTCAAAACAAAAAGAACTAGGCACGATGCTGAAATGTTCTCCGAGCGTTACAATAATTATTTAAATTTATTATTATTTATAAATGTATTTATTTATTATTTTTCTTCTTCTGATAGCAAAGAGTAGAACGGTCAGAGCGATGAGTTTGCACGATGAGAATAGAGCTACGGTTTTGTTATCGCATTTGGAGAAATTATTTTTGAGCAAGAGCAAATACAGGAGGCGAATATGGCTTCTGTAGAGTGCGCTAATATTGGACATTTAGATGAGATATTGCTGCGGCTTTGGCAACTAGATCAAGTTGCTGAGCTAAGATATTTGAAACCAGAAGAAGAACAAATATCCAAAGACAATTTTTGTAAACATATTCTAGAGATAGTTTAGGGCTTTTTACAGTAGCGATTTCTTTAAAAAAGAATAATTGAATATTTAAATGGTTAAATGTTTTAAGAGAAGCGATTGGAGAAGGATTGTGCATTGAAACAAAATACTTATATTGCTTTTATGAAAATATGGCGAGCTTAAGCATTTGAGAAAAGACACTGGTAGAGCAGAGCAAGGTAATTTTTAATTGCGTCATGAAATAAAATTTAGAGTAGTCTTTGTTGTAAACGATTCGACTGAAACAGGCGTGCCTTTGAATCAAATCAATTGTTTAATAAGAAATAGAAAAACCGTTTTCATTTAATTATGCGTTTTAGAAGGCATATAATTGCGATTTATGCTGATATTAAGATAATGTTAAGGTCGACACATTTCATAAATATTGGTTATCAGTTATGACATATGGTATGACATCATCTACACAGAGCGCAGTAGGAGCTTTGATTCAATATGCAAGAGGGGCCGAAGAGGAATTCTTTTTGGCTTCTGATACAATACAGCAAGATTTTTAAATGCATGATTGTAGGCGCTTACTTAAGGGATATGCTCATTGCCTTTTTTGAAGAGCAGTGGTTTTGAGCCTTTTATATGAAAAATTAGTAGGAATTATGCAAAAATGTTCATTATGAGATAGAATAGCGCTGGAGAAAGAATTTGCTATTTTGAAAATTTCATAATTAGCAGGTGGATTGCGGGCACAAAGGTGCAGATACATGGTTTTCCGATGCATCATATATGGTGCAGTGATTTATGTGACAATGGAGCAAAGCATATAAGTTTCAGCGAATTTTTATGTATCAAAAGCGCGTGCAACACTAGGTAGTGGAAACAGTGTCAAGATAAGAATGTTTGGCGCAAGATTATTGGGTCAACTTCTGACCAAAGTGCTGGAGGAAATAGGCTGGGCAGGTTGTGAATACTTCCTGCGGTGCGATTCACAAGTAGTACCTTATTGGTATCTTATCAGAAATTATGAGCAACAGTGAGATTGGCCACATGTTAACACCAAATATACCTCGGATAATTTATTGAGCCGAAGTTTGTCTTCAAAAGAGATAGTCGATCATAAAAAGTATTTGTATGCTCCAAAAGAATAGAGTTAATTTTAGAAATTTTAGAAAGTCAGAAAATATATAGGCTAAATTGAATGTGCTCAGCATTATATCAAAATATGATCATATGCATGCAAATATATATTCCGGCAATCGGCTGGGCTGTCAGATTGGAGAATGCGCACAGCTTGAAGAATGTTATAGATATTTTAGCATTTGTGCTAAAATTTATCGGTGGAGCCAGGCATAAAGCTAATGAGTGACAGTCGTAGCGAAATGGGAAACAGGTGCTTGCCCTTCGAGAGAAAGAATAATTGAAGTTCTTCTGAAATAAGAAAAAGAGAAAGACTTTGCGAAATGAATACCCGTGATAAAAGAAAAAAAAACATGTGCAGCATAGGAGTTCAATTGAATTTTTGAATTCCATTTTAAATAATAAGAGTGGGCAGCAGAATAACAGAGCTGATGTGCCTAATGAGATAGAGCTACAATGCATGGTGCTGTGTAAGTACTGATGCAATTTGCAAGACATTAGTTTTGGAGAACGTGATTATGGAGCAAAATGTAATTTGTGCGCGATATATTGCAAAATGTGAGAAAAAGAGTAAGAATTGGTAAACCTTTCTTACATACAGGTTTAGATAATGCTGGTAAACTTTGTCATTAAATGGTTGTTTAAGTAGGTGGTATTTAATAAAAAATGTTAGGTAGCTAATGTTGCTTGTTTAAAGACACGAGAAGTGTACATTGATACTATGACAGATTTAACTTCTTTATTTTTTATTGCTTGCTATGAGCGTTTTATTTGCAGACGAAGGCGTTGTGAGCGAATTTGCAGCGATAATGGTACATCTTTTGTTGGTGCGAATATAGAGCTGAAAATGGTATGTGGGAAGTGTTAAGGGCGAGAAGTGTATTATCACTTAAGCATCCAGAGCGAAGTATTTCCCCCAGCACAATGGTCTCTGGGAAAGATCTGTAAAGCTATCTATATCAGTTGTGATACAAACGCCAACAAATCGATTGAAGCGACCCGTGCAGAAAATCTGTGTTTTGTCTATCGAAACTGCAGATGAGCCAATTGAACAAATTAATTGAGATGGGCATCGCTATTAAAAACCTGCCGGTTTTTGCGGGCACTGTATCGTATACACCCTGTATACGAGTTTTTCTCAGAGAATCAACAAAATGTATTTTCATATTTGTATAATGTATCAGTATAATTTGAGCTATTGTGATGTAAAGTTGTGCTTTTATTGTGTGCTTTTGTGTGCTGTGAATAAATGTGGTTTTTTGGACATAGTTCCTTTTTCCACAATAATTGTTGTGTTTTATTCCGCTGGCTATCGAAGGTTTAAACAAGCACACCATAGCGACACATAAGGCAAGATAACGGGATATCTTACAAACATTCTGGAGTAAAATTCAAAAAAATCCTATGTGGTCTGTGGCGCCAAAATGGGTTAAAAAGTTTAAATCGCTCATTACGGCCACGTAACAGGTCCTAAAATTCTGAAAAAAACCAAGCAAATTCCTTGAGAAAAAATAAATCGACTTTTTGTATGATGTTTTTTTAATTTGAGCCCCTCATTTGGAGCAAAAAATGAAAAAACTCAAAATTTCGCTTTTCGCCAAAAATCACATTTTTTACCCAAAAATTTGCGTTTTTAATTTTTTACTCGGCAGGGGGCGCCTAAATTAAAAAATATCATAAGCAAATTCGCTTTATTTTCTATCAAGGAATTTGCTGTTACGTGGCCGTAATGAGCGATTTAAACTTTTTAACCCATTCTGACGCCACGACCCACATACGATTTTTCTGAATTTTACTCCAGAATATTTGTTAGATATCCCGCTATCTTTCCCTATGTGTCGCTATGGTGTGCTCAATCGCATATCGCCAATAATCGCATTTTTTACCCAAAATTTTGCGTTTTTCATTTTTTACTCGGCAGGGGGCGCTTAGATTAAAAAATATCATGAGCAAAGTCGATTTATTTTTTATCAAAGGACTTGCTTGATTTTTTTCAGAATTTTAGGACCCGTTATGTGGCCGTAATGAGTGATTTAGACTTTTTAACCCATTCTGTCGCCACGACCCACATACGATGTTTTTGAATTTTACTTCAGAATATTTGGAAAGGTGCCCCGTAACATATCTACTACTTCTGTAATATGTGCTCTCCCGTATATTATCGAAAATCTCGATTTTCTCAAAATTTTCAGATAAAATGACCTCCTGACACCCCCTCAGGTCGAAATTTTTTTGTTCGCCTATTGGAAATTTCAGCTTATGCGTCTAGGAATAAATTCCACCACATTTGGTTATTATACATGAAAAAATTTTTTTTTTTAAAAACTGGGTCATATAAGGGGAGATTATTTTCGGATTTGCCCATATATGAAAATAAATACACTGATATATCACAAAAACTCTCCTAATATATAACCTATTTTTTGTATTTTAAGCCATTTTGAATTACATATTATAATTTCTTCACGTGATGAAATGGGTAGGCTAACCAACCATCATGGAATTTCCATGACACTACAGTCTTCTGTATTCAAAATCATCTCGGTGAACGCATGTTGTATAGTAATCAGGGCTGCAAGCCGGTTTTGAACCAAACCACCGCCATTTTTGTGCATTGAATCGAACCACTAACTGAACCGTTTTAATTTTGGAAGCGATGAACCAGATACATAGCTCGGTTCAGTTCTAAATTTAAAATCACTTAAGACTGATTCCATTCCGACTCATGCAGTGATGATGATGATGGTGCATTATATTTTTCTTCAAACAAAATAAGGGAGGTTTGTACCAAAATTGGTAATTTTAACAGGAAACCCATGCATTGACACCCATTGTCTGCATCTATCCACATTTGTATGGATTACTGTATGCATTTCTTTAAGCAGTAGCTACGAAGCACATGTTTCAAGAGGCGCTTCTTGTATGCTCAAGATGACATGATACAGCAACAACAAAATCAGCAATTAAAAATCACATATCGCTCTTTTGCTGCAAAACTGTATAAGTCAAACATCCAACATTTCGAGAAAAATATTTTTAAAGATTTCAATTTACAATTAGAATTAGAAAGGGGTTTGAATCCAGTCGCCAAAAGTCACCGCAGACTATAATGCCTATTACGCTAACACTGATAAGATTTAAGTTATTCCATAAGCGCTTGGCATTAATGAATGCCAGTATGTTCCTTGGGGGTAAGGTGCCCACCTCAGGAGTAGGGGGTACGCGAAAGAGCAGTAACGAAGTCTGTCTTTTGCTAAACTGTTATATTGACATGGAATATGTGCTGCTGTTTCCTCTTCTTCATTACAGAATCTACAGAATTCATCCTAAAATAATCCCACTTTAGAGAGATGCTTCCTTGCAGGGTACTGTCCCATGAGAATTCATGTTACAGTCCGTATACCTTTGGTATTCAGCATAAGTAACTGCTTTGTTTTTTGCTTAGAAACTCTTGACATGAATGCTTTTGATTGTCTGTGGCTACTCCAGCCTTCTTGAACTTTTCTGTCAGCCAATTGTATAGGTTTAATTTAATAAAACTCCAAGGCGGGTCGCAGAATGGAGTAAGAGCTACAAATTTTGTCGATAACCCTTTCCTAGCAAGCTTATCTGTAGTTGCATTACCTTCAATTCCACTGTGTCTAGGTATCCAAATGAGTTAAACCTTGATTCGGGAGGAGAGTCTGATTAGTATTTGAAGGCACTTCCAGACTAACAACGATGTTATTTTGAAGGAGCTTAAGGCTCTAAGTGCCGCTTTGCTATCTCATGTATGCACATTAGGACGGGCCGACTGTTTTTACCGGTCTAGTTCAGTGAAAATCGTAAAATTTGGATAATTTATAGAAACTTTCCCGAAGAAAGTATATATTTTCATTGCTCTTAGGGAGCGATATTCGTTTTTGAAACTTCCTGTTTTTGATATTTTGTACTGAGGTTTTAGAATCACTATAACTTCTTTAATTTCAACAATTTGAGTAAACTTTGTAGAAATGAATTTTATGATTTTTAATGGGCTTCAATTCTATGAAGTGTCCTTGGCACCTTAGTGTGGAAGAAACTGAGATAATGAGTACAACTAGTCGAAAAAAACAAACATTTGAGATAAACGACTTCTATGAATGAAATATAGCCCATGGTAAGACATTTACAACGACATAATATACTTGTTGATCGAATGTCAAATGGTGGAGATATAAGAAAAAATCAAAACCGCATCGAATTTAGAGGCCGAAAAAAAAATGTTTTTTTCCTTAAAAATCTTTTAATATTAGCTTTCGAACTGGGGGCGGACATTCGAACTTTTTTTTTGTGATACTATCTAATGTACATGTAATGTAACTGCATGTTGCTCATACGTCATGTTGCACTAGTAGTCTCAAGTATGTATTTTCAACAGTCGCCGCACACTGACTGCGTTGGCTAATGGACAAATATCAAAATTTTTTGTGACTCGAAACCTAATAATATTGGTATCAATCGACAGGTAATTGCATCAATAAAATAAAAACAGAATATTTAGAAGAAAGACTCAGTTTTGGCTACGCTGTGCCACTTCAAAGTTGAGATATTTTTCAAAAAAAATCATGTTTTATTCAATTCGTTTTGGGTTTTCTTTGTCTTTTGATTAAACTAAGCGAAGTAGAGTTTTTTATTATAAATAATATTTGAGTAAATAAATAAAACTAAAAAATTTTGGAAAATATATAATTTGATATATATTGTAGTGATTTTAATACATGATATTATCAAAAGAAAAACTTCAGAAATTGACAAATTTCGATGACAAAAAAAAAACAAATCTTATAAAAATAAGTGCCGGAGTACTGATTCTTTATAATCAAGAACTGCAAATAACTTTTCTTACTTCGTCCTACAAATATTTTTTTTCTTTTTTTAAAAAATGCTTAAAAGGAAAAATTTGCATGAAATATGAAATTTATGTTGAAAATTTTTTTTTGTTTTTATTAACGCAAATGGTCTAAAAAGTACAAAAAACATTATTTCTGCTACGTATATTTCATTTGTTAACATTAAACATTACTTTTTCATCATCGTTATATATGGAGCTAAAGAAAATCGTCTTAAATACAATACCTGGTCTTTAGCAAAACTATAAAGTTAACAACAAATCTGAGATCATTTTTGAGCTCAGCGACCCCAAATTACTTACAATACCAAATTTCATCGATATCTAACCACTCCTTCTATTTTTGACCATTTCTTGTATGGGCTCAACGCACTGTGCGCCGCTGCAAAACATAAAATATACGTACGCTGCTGTACAAATTAAATTTAATTGCACGATAGAATTGCAATGTAGCCATTTATATATGCGAAAATATAGGTCAGCTGCTCTTTAGGTGCATGGGGTTAAGACAGCAGTATGATGCATAGCAATTTTAAGTGCCTCAAAACACATAAGGATGCAATGATGATTATGTTGGCATGGGTTTTTTTTTTAACTATAGTGATTTTCTACGAATGCATAGAAATATATAATTTGTGTTATACAACAGTAAAGTTGTAAAAAATTTATGAAGACCTTAATGTTTTGAGGACCACTAAAAAAGATTAACGTCAAAAAAGTGACCTCCCCACCCTTGCGCATTAGCCGCCATCTTGAAATATGTTTGATTCCATTTAACTCGTTTCCCATTGGTCGGACAAAACAAATTTTGAACAATTATGGGCAATAAAATTCTACATTTTTTTGATCTGGAACGCGATATCCATATGTTGATATTTTGAGCGGTAGAGGCCGCCAAAGTTACAAAAAATCAGTTTTTTTTCATTTGCACCCACTGGGTGTTGATTTTTCAAAAAGTTGTGATAACGTAATTTGTAGCACTTGTAAAAAACAAGCAAAATAGTGTTTAAATGAAGTGATTATCTTAATTGGTTCTCGAGTTATAGTACAGTAAAAATGTCCTAAAATGTACGTAAAAATGTAAAAAGACCTAGAAAAAATTGCGCACTACAATTTTTTTTGCCTTATGTTTTAAGGACCACTGTAGAAGCATAAAACCAAAACTGTGACTTCGCCCCCCCCCCCCCCCCTACGCTTCAGCCGCCATCTTACAATTTGAGTGTACTATTTAGAAAAAATTAAAAGATTTTATAAATCAAACTTTTTTTATAGCTTGTTGATCAATAAAATAATGTGCAGTGACAGACAAAAAAATAGGGTCAGTTAAAAAGTTTTCCTTTTTTTCGTAATATAACACGACAGCTGATGGAACAATTTTTTTATTAGAACATTTTTTTAGCACATTACTTGCATTTCCATTAACTTTAACATAAATGTTACTTTCTTAAAATATTAAAAAACAAAAACAATCATTTAGGATCAAATGGTGGGCAAAAAAAATTGGTTCATTGTTAAAAAGTCATTAAAAAGTAGGGAAAATAAAAAAACATGTTTAGTAGCCTTATTATAAATCGCTGCTTGACGTCTTTTCGGCGGACCAATCTTGTTAAATTTTTGCCCAGAACTCCTTCTTGTTTTTTCGCTTTATTATTCCAATTTTCTCTTTAACTATTTTTCACAAATTTTCGATTAGGGTTAAGTCCGGAGATTGCGCTGGCCAAGTCATTTATTCCAAATTATTGTCCAAAATCCATTTTTTTGCTACACTCGAAATGTGTTTTGGGTCGTTACTCGGTGAAAATGAGAACCGTAATCAATTAAAATTTTTTCCAGACTTGAGTTTTGGAAACACATAATAGATTTACATATTTTCTGCAAGTGGTCTCCCGAGTTTTTATGCGCAACATAGAAAAAAGTTTAAAACATATTGAAGCAATAGGTGACTCTATTGTTTTGTCCGACACTGTAAATACTTATTGAGCAAAACAAATTTTCAAGCGTAAATAGCTAAATCTTCATAAAACTTTAAATATTTACTCAATCTTTTCAATCAAATTTGCATGATGAAAGCAATATACATACTTCGGCAACAAAATTGAGTAATGAGGTTAATATCCAAAAACCACGAAAAATTGCAACGTAACAAACATAATGGGCTGACACACGACTGCAGTAAAATTAAACAGTCAAAAAAAACAAATTATGAGTAGAAAAAATACTCGCATTAGAGTGAGTTTGATTTTTCGCGATTTTTGAGGTTATATAACATGACAACGGAATCCTAAGCCAAAAAACCTGATAATGCATCTTGAAGCCTCGTTCTTTTTTTTCAAAACTCAAACTTTCTTCGTCATCGAAATATCGTAAACTGATAAATGGAAAAAACATGTGCTTTTGCTTTTTTTCTCCGTGTCAGGTTAGAATAATATGAAGAAGAAAAGAAAATAGTGTTTTTGCTAAAACCAAGTGCAAATTTTCTTTCAAAGTTCCACTTTGTATAAATCTCATTTTTTTTAATTTTTGTTTCTTAATTTTTGTAGCATCTTTTGATCCCTGTTCAACGTTGAGAATTTTGAAAATTAACAAAATATCGACTATTTTATGAAAAACGAATTTTTTTGTAACAACTGGCTCTTGCTTAATTCTACATCTCGCAAGATCATAAAATTGAAACCTGTTTTTAAAATAAGATGCTGCTCCATCAGTCATTTTTTTCCAAAAGTTGGTTTCCCTCAGAAATTTTGAGTTGGTTAGAAATACGATCAATCATACCTCGAGGAATTACACATTATGTTGGAAAAAAGGTCTTTACGTATTTGTTTTAAGTCAAATGACCCTATAGGACCGGCGGAGACAATTGTCTTAATAGTTTAGTTATTTTGTAAGTAGACCAAAACAGACAACACTTAAACTAGAATAAATTCACTTAAGTTACACAGTCCTGCGATGTAAAAAAGTATGAGATCAGAGTAGCTGATTATTATAGATTTTTGCTCGCTGAATCCGAATATGAACTTTGATTTGCTCCACCACGTCTGAGATCCGAGTTATCCTTGATTTAAAGTACAGAAAACGCTATTTTCAAACATTTGGCGTACATCCTGAAAGTTGTCTAGTTCACATTTGTCATCGGCATTTAATAGCTCTGAGTTTCCTATTTAAATCATATTTTTAAGTTTTGCAATTGGATCATTATTTTCCGAGAAATCATCCATTGAAGTAAAGGTTTACAAATTGAATATAGTCCTTTGCAGGGATTAGCGTTACCTTTACCTCAATCGATGATATCTCGGAAACTAATAATTCAATTGAAAAAGTTAAAAGAACGCTCTATAGAAGAAGTTTAGGGCTATTCAATACCGCTGTCAAAAGTGAAATTGACTACTTTGAGGATATATGCCATATGTCTGAAAATATCGTTTCTTGCACTTTAAATCAAGGATAACTCATATCTCCAACGTGATGGAGCAAATCGGAGGTCATATTCGGATTCAGCAATCAAAAATCTATAAGAATCACTTACTCTCATTTCATACTTTTTTAGGTTTTTCAAAAACACAGGACTGTGTTATCAATTGTAACAAAATTAGTCCAAATTAATGCAAAGTCTGCCATTTGTATCAAAAATGGTCTAAATGTAATACATAAATCGTCATTGGTACCAAAAGTGGTCCAATTGTGTATCGATTGTGTCAGTGAAAGTATAACCTTACTGACTTCGTACAGTTTGGCAGGCGGCGATTATGAAGAAAAGCGAACATTAGTTTATCGGTCTAATGACTTAGAGACTCCGGTTCAAATCCTTCACTCGGTGATTTTCAATTCCAATTTTTAAATTTCTACTTTGACACAATTTGTCTGAAGAGTCTTCAGAACGGAAAATAAAAAAAAAGGCCCAACAATTAATTCAAACCCGGAACACAATGCTTAGAAATATAAAGCAAACTCTTTACACATTTGTCTCTGAAATCTTTTGACGTTATTGGATAAAATTTGTTTATTAAACTAAGTTCTTTGAAATTAATTAATCAAATTTGTTTCTTGTCTGATCATGACCTGTTATTTTGTACGTTTGATGTTAAGCTGTCTCGTAATGTAAACTCTGATATATTATGCTACCGTTATTTCAAATCGATTAATTGGGGTGACCTCTCTAATGATATTCATCTTGTTTCATGGAATGATGTTTGGTTTGGTGAAACGGTTGACGATAAGTTGCGTATCTTTACCGATGCTGTGCGGAGTTTATTTGAAAGGCATGTCCCAACTCGACGAGTTGTTGTTAAAAATACGTCATGCCCGTGGTTCACTTCACGTGTAAACCAGGCCATTAAAAAAAGAAATGAATTATATCGATTCTGGAAAAAGTATCTTACAACCGATAATTGGGATAACTATAGAATTGCAAGAAATATGTCCAATCTAATTACACGGCAATCTAAAATCAATTTTTGCTCAACAAAACTGAGTTCGTCACTCCCCTCTAAAATCTTATGGAGAAATCTGAAGTCGTTTGGTATTAATGATAAATCCAATGCTAAGTGTAATATTGATCCTGATACGCTTAATAATTTCTTTCTTGCTAGCTTTGGTGTTTCTACCTGTCATAATATAGACTTTTCTGGCTACTGTACTCAACAAATTTTTGAGTTTTCTGCTGTTACAGAGATAGAAATTGAAAAATCAATAAAGAAAATAAAATCTAATGGCATTGGTGATGATGGAATTTCATTAAAATTTATTAAAATTATCCTTCCCCATATCTTTGCTCCCCTGACCCATATTATAAACCACTGTTTTACTTCATCATCCTTTCCTCAGTCGTGGAAAGTTGGTATTGTTATCCCAGTAGCCAAAAAAACCTCAGCAAGTGAACCTAGTGATTTTAGGCCTATCAGTATTTTGTCGTGCTTGTCCAAAGTGTGTGAAACTCTAATGACAAGGCAAATCACTGAATATTTAAACAAGAATAAGCTTCTATCTCAGATGCAGTCAGGTTTTAGAACTGGGCACAGTTGCGCTACTGCTACTGTAAAAATAATTGATGATATAAGGCTATCGTATGATGAAGGCTTGCACTTACACTCTAATGCCTTCTTGATTTCTCAAAAGCATTTGACACAGTAAACCATTTCTTACTTTGTCAAAAGCTGAAGTTTATTTATGGTTTCTGTGACAATGCCATAAATGTTTTGAAGGGCTATCTGTCAGATAGAGCTCAAAGAGTCAAAGTTGGGGAAAAGTATTCGGACTATAAAATTGTCACTAGCGGCGTACCACAAGGGTCAACGACATTTTCTTAGTTTGCAAGCATTCATCTATGCATGTCTATGCTGATGATGTTCAGCTACATCTGTCTAGAAGACTCGGACTATTGGATGACTTTACTTGTATATTGAATGAAGACCTTGATAATATAAGTAAGTGGGCCATTAGCAACTGTCTTCAGCTCAATGTGCAAAAGTCTTATGTATTGCCGATCTCAAAAAATGAATTCCCCTTCGATGACATCCCCTCTATGCACATAGGTACTGAAAAGCTTAGGATAGTTCAAAACATTAAAAGTCTCGGTTTTCAATTGAACTCTTCAATGACATGTTCTGACCACATACGAGGGGCCTAACAAAAGTTCACTTAGTTGAATTGAAAAAACTTTTCAATTTGATTTTTTAAATTTATATCTTTATTCTTCATCTATTTGTATTTTTTCAACGTAATCTCCATTTATTTTGATACATTTTTGAAGTCGATAAATCCATCTTGAAAAACAGTCTTCAAAATCGGCTTTTTGCAGTTTTTCAATTTCATCATTAACCGCATTTATTATCTCCTCATTGCTGTTGAAGACTCTCCCTCTCAAATTTTTTTTTATTTTTGGAAACAACCAGAAGTCGCAAGGCGCTTGATCTGGGGAATAAGGTGCGGGACGAATTTCTTCGATGCCTGAAAGCGCAACAAAATTTGTCGTTTTTTCAGCAGTGTGCGCTGGCGCATTATCGTGATGTAGAAAGTAGCGGCGTAGCTCCTTTTTTTTGGCGTTTCCAAATAAATTTTGGAAGACTTCTGGTAAACAGGTTTCAGTATACCACTTAGCAGTAACCGTCTGACCTTTTTCCAAAGGAATAGCAGCTACAACTTTCTCTCTGGTGAAGTAAACTGGCATCATTACTTTTGTGGCTGACTTTTTTTTGCTTTACTTTAACAGGTGGACTTGCACTTTCTGGGCTCCATACCATGGATTGTTGTGTGGTTTCAAGGTTGTACTTCTAAAATCATGCTTCATCACCTGTAACGATTTTCTTGAAGGTGTTAGACCCTCCGTTTTTGAATTTTTCAAGAAAATACTTAGCAAAACGCACACATGCCTCTTTTTGAGCATCACTTAAAATTCTAGGAACCCATCGTGCAGATTTCTCCGCGTATCCAAGATCATTTTTTAATATTTGCGATACAGCCATGGCATTCAAGCCCAGTTCTTCAGCAATGATTTCCTGGGTCAATCTTGGATCTTCGTCAATTTTAGACTTAACCAGCGTTACACATTCATAATCAGTCAAAGATTTTGGGCGGCCTTCTCGAGGCTCGTCCTCCACAGAAAAATAACCTGTCTGGAATCTTCGGAACTTCTTTGAAATAGTCACGAGGGATGGCGCATTAACTTCAAATGCTATTTGGCATTCATTAAATATTTCCATAGGCTTGAGCTTACCTCGAAATCCAAAAAGAATAGCAAACCGAATCTCTTGCTGCGTTGGCATTGGAAATCTGCTGACATTGTTTCACGAATTTTACGTTTTCTTCTCTCCGTTTTGACCGATCTTTCTGAAAATTGAAATGATATGTCGTAAGACTATAACAAATAATACGCAATTTTTTGATTTACTAAAAATTTATAACATGACACCAACTAAGCGAACTTTTGTTAGGCCCTACGTAAATAGTGTAGTTCGTAAAGTTTTCATTGTCCTACGTAACCTTAGGCCGTCAGCTGAATTCACGCCAATTGAAACTCGACGCAAGCTTGTAATACAGTTGATCATTCCAATTATTACGTATGCGGAAATAGTTTATAGTAAGCTGGATTCAAGTTCTCAACTTAAACTTAAACTTGCATTCAATCATGCTACACGATATGTATATGGCTTGCGTAAATATGACCACATATCCCAATTCAATAGGAGTATCCTCGGATGTGACATAATAAGCTATCTAAACTACAGAAATTGCTTTTTCTTATATAAACTTATTTGCTCAAAAACACCTCTATATCTTTATGATAAACTTCAATTTAGAATGTCCCAAAGAAGTCATGTGCTTATTGTTCCAAGATACAACTATCTCAACTCTTCAAGGATGTTTTTCATAAACGCTGTTAGGCTGTGGAACTCATTGCCATGTCGCTGTAGAACTGTTGTGGGAATAGAAAGATTTAGACTTTTCGCTCGTGATTGTTTTTTTGAATGAAAAAGCAACCTTTTCTCTTAGTATGTATTGTATCCTCGGTCATTATTATCATATTAATTTCTTAAAATTGTTATTATTATTTTTCTTTGTGTAATTTTTTTGTTTTTAAGATTGGCTCAATGTATTTTTAAGTTATATACGTAATTTAAATTATATAATTATCTACTTATCAATTTTATAATATTATAAGCATTTTTATTGCATACTTATTTTTCCAACTTTGATGTACCTAAAAGAAGTTTGTTCTTAATGTACCTATGAAATTCATCAATAAATTAAATTGAACATATGTATGTATGTATTCTCCTTTAACTCCTAGGAGGAGCATAGGGCCAAAAACATATAATTAAAATAAAAATAAAAAACAAATTGGCCTTTTTCTGATCCGAATGTAATGCATAAGGAGACAATTGATCTCTTTCTTGTCTCAATGTAATACATAAGGAGACAATAGGTTACGTCCTATGAAAATTAATACAAAACGTAAATATAACTTTATATGGGACCAGAATTTTGACTAGTCGGTCGCCCCCAAGGTTTAGTTTACAAACTAGTTTTGGAATAGTCTGTGGTCCTGCAGTGGAAGTATTTGTTCTTAAAATTTTTAAGATCAATCATGTAAAGCTCAAAATCGACACAGTGTTCGAAGAGACATATTCTTTTGGAGGACTAATTGCAACCCCAAAATACAAGAGCTCCAAATAAAAGAAAAAATTTTGCTGGTTTTCTTTAACTATAACCCTTATTTAAAGTTTCGACAGTTTAAATTTAAATTTTTTTTGCCTTTCATATTTTTTTATATCGTAGTACAAAATGTATCATATTAATCAAAGTGTTGCAACAAAAATGTTATCATTTATGGTTTGAACTAATTTTTTTGGTTGCATGCCTGAAGATATTTTTTTTTTTTTCATTTCATGTTCTTTGAATTCAGCTGTTACCTTTCTGGCATTTTCTTTTTATTCCACTCAAAGCCTTGAAGTTTGTTTTTTCATGTCAGAAATTCAGATATTTGTATGAAAATGATGTTGCACGTGCCCTCTTTTTTGGGGTACAACATTACTATTGAGTGAAAGAAAACGATATGGAGGTAAATTACATCATTTGGCGTGGTGGTAAAAGATAGTAACCACAAAACTGGGCATGTGATTTTTGTGTCACATAATGAAAAAAAATTTGTTAAGCAAAAGCATAAAAATGTGGTACTTGAAACTTTTATGATATGTCTTTTAAAGGTTTTCGGCTTACACGGCACAGTTCAAGAAGATTGCGTTTGATGAAAAGATGCGCTTAAATACTTATATAGACTTTTTTTGAGTAGGTATGGATAATTTTTCATCTATGCAAACAAAATGGCAACGTGCATAATAAAATCAAAAACGCTTAGATAATAACGAAAGAGAACTATTCCTGTCCATGGTGAGCCTTTGTTCATAACTAGAAATCTAAATCTAGTTCTAGTGAAAGTTGGTAATTTTTTTAAATAGCCTCCTTAATTGTATCCATACAACTTTGACAGAATAAATTAAAAGGAATGTGATATTAACGTGGCATTAAGTAGGAACTCAATCTGTCATGTGACCTAAAAGTTGTCTAATTAATGCTCGTTTCTTGATTCGATAAGTGCTTCTAACCTTTTACTTTCGTCCTTGTAAAAATTATTTGGTTAAGAGATTAATGACATTTTTACATTGAAAATACTTAAAACTTAAATTCAAAAATACTTCTGTTGATGACATTTACAATGTTCCCACAAGTCCGCCCTCATAAAGAAAAATGTCATCGCCAACGATGTCGCAAAATGTGTGCGTTGTGCCAAATGGCGTTATTTAGTTTCAATTGCAAGCCAACCCGAAGATATTAACAATTATCTGACCTAAAGAGATATTTTGTATCTACATTAGGGTGACACAAAAACATAAAACTAGTGTCTAAAGGTTTGGGAAGCCCAGCTGAAATATTTCATTGGCATATTATAAGACATAGCAGGCCTTATCTTAAATCAGTGATTCTCAACCTTTTTTTCGTCACGGCACATTTTTAATAATATCAAAATTTGGCGGCACACTAACAACAAAAATTTGGATTTTTTGATTTATGTAGGCTTAATTAGGTAAAATCCGTGAGATAACCATGTTGTCATCATTAACTTAGGCCCCGGAATCGGCTCCATTGTGTACCCGACACAGAGCGCTTTAACAAAGTAATTCTAGAAGAACCACATGGATTTAAGACACAATTTAGATAGTGAACCAAGCGGTTCGAAATTGAAATGACTTCTACAAATGTAAGGTTTTCTATGCCAGTTTCTAATAATAGCACCAATTAAGTTACGCCCATTGTTTTTCTCCATTGCTATGAACATTTTAGTTCGATTCATACTTAAGGATGGCAAAATAAATTGATCTAATATGCTCTCAAGTTTGTAGATTTGACCGAATGGAATTAACAAGCTGAATACATTTACTTTCGATTGTTCTCTTGATTACGCTAATGTGTTTTCTTATTGAAAGGTCAGCCAAAAGAATATTCTGGTTTGAACCACTCCTAGCTAGTTCATCAGCAATTAATATGGCCGGAAACTCAGCAAAGTGTCATACTGTAGTTCTCACAAATATCGCAATAGAACCTTCTTAACAGCTTAATACGAGTTTTTCCACCTGGCTATCAAGGTAAATAAATAACAACGCTTTCAAGAAATTGAGAGCAGCATAAACCTCTGCCTGAAAAACAGTACAGTCCTTTGGCTGTCTATACGATTTTGTTAGTTCTATATACTCGGAAAAATTTTCTGATCCAGTACCTGTACCCATCTGCGTATATTTTAAAGAACGTATTTAAAATGGCCCAACTATACCTTTTAGGTACTACCACCTGGAAGTTTGTTAGGAAAAGAAGGTGTGGTAGGAGTCTGTACATCATTACATCACAATTTATAAATTGGTGTAAAATGCTATTATGACCAAAAAGTTTTAATTTCCAGGAACCTAAAAAATCATAACGGCAAATTTGCTTTCTGGCAGTGGCGGCACACTTTAAAAATCACACGGCACACTAAAGTGCCGCGGCACATAGGTTGAGAATCACTGTCTTAAATGAATATTCTCGAGAATTTATTCTCTTATTCCCTAGTTTACAATCGCAAAAATAGTTCTATCGGCAATAATTTGGGAGGAAGTTTTTTGACGTCTATGAGAAAAATTTATTACCCATCTTTTTGTTTCAATGTTTATTTAGTATATGTATATGGAATGATCCGATCTAGGTCATATATGCGCCATTTTGTTTGATAACTTTCTGCCATTTTTAATGTAGTTTCATTATACCTCTCTCATAGAAACTCTGGTCCTTACGATCAAAAAACTGTAGCAACCGATTTTCGCAAACCTCTTTTGAAGCGAATTTTTCACCAGCAAATCGTTCGCCATAGACAGGAACAGATAGTAATCACTTGGTGCTAAGTCCGTACTTTATGGTGGATGCATAAGAACCTCTCAACCGAACTCTCGGAACTTCTGACGAGTAACTAACGACTAACTATTGGCCAAAGCTGGCAGCTTCTGAGCGATTGCTTCCTTCAGACGATCTAATTGTTGACAGTACGTAGTAGATGATTCCCTGCCAATCCCACCAAACACAGAGCAAAACCTTCCTGGCAGTCAATACTGGCTTGGACACCGTTTGCGCCGGCTGATTGCCGTTCGCTTGATGTTGTCGTAAATGACAGTTATAATCCGCTACAAAAATGGATCGATTTTATTGTGAATTCAGTAACGATTCACAGATAGGAATTCGGTCCATGAGATTTTTGTGTGTTAACTCATGTCGCACCCATACATCGAGTTTTTTTTTTGCATCTGGCCTTATTCGAATGGTTCCAAACGGTTTTTTGAGCAATGTTCAGCTCCTGTGCAATCGAAACAGTGCATACATGATGGTCGGCTGTAACGATTTCCATAATTTTATCATTATTTTTGACAATTGGCCTTCCGGAGCGTAGTTCATCTTTAACCTCAAAATTACCGGAACGGAATCGACGAAACCAAAATTGCGCAGGGTTGGCTGTTACATTATCAGGACCATATATACTATTCACGTTTTCAGCCACCTGCCTTGGATTTTCGCCTTTATCAAAGAAAACCTGTAAAATCTAGCGTATTTTCCCTTTCTAAGGGTTCATTTTTGACACGTGCGCAAACAAAACTAAATCAATCAAATGCAAAACTGTCACAGAAGCTTTTATAGTACTTACTGTCACCTTAACAACGACGTCTGTTGTAAATCAATGAAACAAAAACTAGGCCAGATACAGAATACTAAAGCCATCTATTGAGAAATTAATGGATTACTTTTTACTACTACTCCCTCTCAAGAGGGACCATATTCTCGAGAAGTTTCCAGAAAATTCAAAAATTTCATTAGAGCATACCCACCCACTTTTTCCATCATACCATATACAAAAGTGATTTATAAGATACTTATGAAATATTTCAGCTGAGCGCCCTGAACATTCGAAAACTGGATTTATTTTTTTTTTTTTTTTTTTTTTTTTTTTTTTGTCACCCTAATATACATACCGCATAGGGTGAGGGTAATTGTAGTTGAATATATAAATTGCAGCAGCAGCCCTTGCAATTTTATAGTTATTATAAAAACTTCACTTGCAACTACTGCTGCTGCTGCTGATGATACAAAAGACAATTTTTTTGCATCTATGGAAAGTAGGACAATGCACTGTGAGTAATTTGTGTCATTTTCAAGGCAAAAATTAATAACAGCAAATCTATATCTGTGAACTTTAGACAAAACAACCTAACTCGATTTTGCCAACTTCTCAGGAGAGCCAAAAAACTACTTTGATGTTTCTCAATTCTTTTTGTGTATGAATTGGAGCAAATTTATTGTTTGATATTATACGCGAATATTAAGGACATATATCTTCACATTTGTTTTGTTGTAAGGGCAATAGTTTTTAATAAAATTTAAAATTAAGAAAATAAGATGTTTTGTCAAATGCTTTTTATTGGAAAAATTAAACTTCTTTCAGTTAATATGTTTTGTCAAAATATTTTTGAGAGAAAAATAATTTAAAATCGTTCACTTATGTAAAGATAAGCACTTTTGTGTAATTGATATTTTAAAAAAATGTCGAAATAAACGGTTTTGCAACCTTATTACACTTGTTTGCTAGGCTTAATAAGTATTAACGAATATATGAATAATTAAGTATTTTCCAGATCCGAAACAATTTCAACTAGACAGTCCCTTTCAGCATTAATGTTCTTGTAAAAAGAATGAAAATGTGAGCTGATCAGAGGTAGCATATCTATGAAATCTTTGTTTTTTATTTTTTGATATTGGCAATGGAGTTGTATAAGCCAATTTCAGATTTTGGTCTTTCGGTCGGCGAGAATTAATGCCAAACTCTTTAAAAACCTCTTCTGGAAGCAACAACAGTTTGTATTGCAAAATTCCAAGCTTATTCTTCTCATACCCTATCCAGCGAATATTCTTCCACTCAAACTTTTCCCCTTAATAAAATATTAAAAGTTAAAAATTGAAAACAATAAATATAAGCAACTTCATACCTGAATTACTATTATTCTTCCATGAATACTTGCTTTTGAGTAGTGTATTGAAGTCAAAGAAATCTTTATGTGTTAATTCTTCGACAATGTATTTCTTATTCGTAGCTGCAATTAGTTGTGCCCAATCGTGTGAATGCTCAACAGAAATTGAAGTATTTTTTTTCTTCATCTCTATTTGCGCATGAACTGTGTCACATTCCATATGCGTATGGCCCACAACAAGAAATTTATGATCTACCACTTGGATGCTTTTATGATCTTTCAAAACTTTTTCAAACATTGCACAAATGTACGAATTGCGATTTTGTCCAGGACAGGAGTCGCTGTACAATATAACGTGCTGTACTGTTTCTGGTAAATCCACGAGGCATTTAAATACGCAAGAACCAATGTCGTTAGCTCCGCGCTTTCCAATTATTTCATTCCAAATGTAGCAGTTAGCCTTATTCGTTGCGCCATCATGCACGGTTAAGTTAAAAGTTCACAATGGACGCTTATAAAAAAACATTGATGCACGTAAATATGGGGTTGGTAGTTGAATCTGAATCTTCCGACGGGATATAATCTGAGTCATCACGAACTGCTTCATCCATTATGGTGTCTTCATCCATTGTAGTGTCTTCAAAAGAAGGTGATGTGAAAGCGACGCCCTCATTACTAATTTCTGCGGAGCCGTACATGTTAACAAACTCTGGAGCAAAAAGTGGTACTTCTTTTCCATATCCAGTAATTTTTTACCTTTTTCTATTAGTCTTATTATTTCCTTAACAAATTTTGCTCTGCTTGAATGTACTGAAATATTTCTTCTTATTTTTGCTTAATGCGTTCGGTAAAAAGCACTTACATCGAATTTGGGATTCTCTTTTATCGAAGCTTCGTTTTCACAAAACAACTTGCATCGCTATAAGATGTTTTGTCGCAATGAACGCTTGCCGTTGAATAACAACTAAGTCAAGATAAGATACCATTTTTTTGATTTTGCATTTGACAGAAACACTTCTTTCGAAATAAGTTGTTACATAAAAAACTATTTGGAGTAATTTTGATGGTCTTAAATAGAAATAGGTTGTTTGTTAAAAGGGTTTTAAGAATTTTTGTATTGAATATTTAGCCTATTTGGGATAAGCTGATAAGGGATAAGAAATTTGTTAAAAAAAAGGAGATAGGTTGAATTGTCAAGTGCAATATCTTCATAACTAAAAGTGATAGGAATATGGGGGCTACGCCAAAAGATGCGTATTTAAATTTAATACCTATGATCAAAATCCTGGAAAATTGTCTTATTTCGAGTTAGGTTGTTTTATCAAAAGTCCACAGATATGCACAAAGTCCAGCAATAAAATTTGATATCTCAGAAGTAATTGGTTAATTTAAAAATGCCGTGATTGGGGCAAAAACACAAGTGTCATCATCCATATAGCCCAAAACTTGAAATCGTAAAATTTTAATAGATATTTGAAATATAATATAAATATAATATAATAACAAATATTTCTAATGAAGATGATACTGAAGAATTCGATGCGGAGTGGGGGACACTATTAAATCAAAAAATATTTGTGAGCCAAGATTTGGATTTGGAAGAATTTTGCAGTGCGATTTTTCGTATGAAATATGGTTTGCAGGAAAAAGTGTTTTTGAATTCAGAAAAATTTTTAGCGCCAATTTTAAGTCTCCCATATAGCAGTACAGCAATAAAACGAATTTTTTCCCAGTTAAATTAAATAAAAGACTTAAAACGGAATATCTTGGTAGATGCAACTGTTTATGCTGTAATGGGCGCAAAATAAGTGCTGCAAAAACTGATGCCATTGACTGTGCCCCTTCGATTAAGCTACTTCAAAAGTACCATATAAGTTTCTATTCCTAAATTAACCATTTTTTGCATTATTGGGTGTATTTTTGTGGACAGTTTATCTGTGCTTATGTGAGCACAATCTAATAAAAGTATGGGAAAGCAACAGCAAATGTACTTAACTTAACACTGATAAATAAATGTACATAGGATAAGCACAAATAAAGTATTCACAGAAAAAAAAAACAAATTTTTGGAAAAAATCCTCCCCTTTGAAACAAAATTCTCCGCTTTATGCAAAAAAACTACCTTCAACAGTTTCAACACGGTAGCACTGATACTAACAAAAAAAAACTTTATTCATTGTAAATGTGAAGAAATTACCTTTTTTGCCACGAAAATGGTTCAAATTACCTTTAGTGCATTAGTGGAAGTTTTCTTGATATGATAGATATGTTCGAAATGGCAATAGAAAAATATATTACTGCACTGCGCTTAAATCTTAAATTTCTTATTGAAAGTTAAGTTAGTTCTCTTCCTTCTTTTTCTATTTGAATTTTTTTTTTTTATTTTTTTTTTTTTACCCTACACCCAGGGTATATTCACTTTGTCCTTCCGTTTGTAACGCAGAGAAGGAGGCGTGGCAGATATAGAAAAGTATATACATTCTCGATCAGCGTCACCTCCTGAGTCGATATAGCCATGTCCGTCTGTCTGGCTGGGTGGCTGGCTGGCTGTGTGTTGAAATACACTTTTTGGGAAAACTGAGTAAGATAATTCAATGAAATTTGGTATACTGCCTCCGTCGTCAAAGATTAGCTCGGGGGATTGAAAATGAGCGAAATCGGTCAACGGACACGTCTACCGCCCATACAAAAAATGTATTCAAAATGCAATTTTAGGAGTATTTTTCACGACAATGCAACCAAAATACGCATAAATACTAAGAATTGTAAGCACTGAGAAAAAATTTAACGAATTCGGACAAGAGGGCGTGGCACCTCCCATATAAGCAAAAGCTTCAAAACGCTATACTGAAAGCGTTTTTTGAGATATTCGAACCAAATTCGACTCAGACACTAAGTATCATAAGTGAAAGCTCTCGACAAAAATTGGGTGCAATCGGACAAGGGGGCGTGGCACCTCCCATATAAGCAGAAGTTTCAAAATGCTATACTGAAAGAGTTTTTTGAGATAATCCAACCAAACTTCACTCAAATACTAAAGACTATAAATGCACGCTCTAAGCTAAAACTAGACGAACTTGGACAAGAGGGCGTGGCACCTCCTATATAAGCAAAAGCTTCAAAACACTGTACTGAAAACGTTTTTCACTCAGACACTTAAAACTATAAATCCAAGCTCTGGACAAAAACTGGGTGAACTCGGACAAGAGAGCGTAGCACCTCCCATATTATAAAAATACTGCAGTGTAGGGTATTTAATGTTTGGCCAAGGCAAATTTTACACCCTTACTAGTTTATTTTATTTTTTTTTTTTTTTTATTTTTTTTTTTTTTTCCCAAGTCAAAAGTGGAAAATATTTCTTTTAAAAAATTAATTACATATAAAAATTTTCTTTTTAACTGAAAAGATCTGGATCACATTAGGTATTGACAATCGGTTTTTGCTTCACGTCCACGTCCAACTCTTGGCCCCTAAAATACTTAATTTAGTTTCCAGTAACTAGGCCTTTAACAATAACACTCACAATGCTTAGAAGTATTAATTATTTTTTTTTATTTTTTTAATTTTTTTATAAGGTGGCACTCTGTGATAACTTGGAGCTTCCTTTTCGGGATGAATCATTTGATGCGGTTCTATCACTGGCTGTTGTACATCATTTTGCCACAACTGAACGACGTGTTGTTGCTTTACGTGAACTTGCACGTATCTTACGTATAGGTGGGCGTGTTATTATTACAGTGTGGGCATTGGAGCAAAGGCACCGACGTTTTGAATCCCAGGATGTCCTCATACCATGGCAACCGCCAAAGAATCGTAATTTTAATTATTCTGATGAAGAGGACGATGATGATTTTTTACCGCCATACCATGCTTATACTGAAGATTCAACAAATTCAAGTCGTTCCGCCGGTGATGGTGATAGTTCGAGTTTGTCTTCATCATCACCTGGTGAATCGTGTTATAGTTTTGTTCGTCGTGCCATACAAGTAAGTGAAATGATTAAATTTATAAGGAATACTGCGAGTTAAATGTAACCTGTTATTCTTTACAGCCATACATTACTTGAAGCGTTATTCGAACGTCAGCGTTATTTAACCGACTCTGCTTTTATATTTTCCATATAAATTGTGTGGACATGTTATATACAGAGATGATTAATTAACGCTTACACCCTAATAGCGCTCCAAATTAGGTATGGCAGCTATTTTTAAAATATTTATATTTGACATTCTCTGAATTAAGACGTTACATCTTCTTCTCAGTAAGTTTACTTACGTATATTAAACTAGTTAATCAATATACATTTCCTTTTTTATTGCAGAAACTTGCTGGTGGTCGTAAACATCCATGGTTCTTAGACTCATGGACATCTAAAGATACGAAAAATGATAGCAGCCTTGATTATGAAGATGCCAAAGATCTACCAATCGAACTACGACGTCTAGAAGATTTTGAAGATTTTTCAGATCCGCCCCTATCAGCTGGCCTGAAATCACGCAGCCTCGGTAGCATACTCAATCCACCACCACGACAAATTGTTCGCTCACGCTCAAGTGTACCCAGTCTCGGTGGCCCACTGCTACAAACGGATAATGCTACAGGTCATAAGCAGCAACAAGCTCAAGCTCAATTTCTTTGCTTAAACGAAAGCTCATCGGTCGCTCAAAGCAGTCATTCGCCAACAAACAACAGCAGCGGCCTTGGTGGACCTTGTTCTTCTTCTTCGCTCGGACGACGCCCCAAACTAATTAAGCAAAAACAATCTCTATGTGATGATGAATATCAACTGCCAGAAAATCCATTTCATATGATAAGTAGTTATAATAGTTGTAATAATAGTGTTAACAATAGTCTCCTCTACACGAAAAGTGGATGCTATGGAACCAGCAGCAGCAACGCCAGTGGCAATCAACATCATCAACATCCGCCCCCGTCAATAACGGCACGTCAAATGGCACAGGCCAGTCTCTTTTTACGCAAGCAAAGTTCGCTTAATGAAGAACTTATGGCTGGCAATCGTATACGTGAGAAGGAGCGCGTTCGAAAGCGCATACAAAAACAAATGTCGCTCAATGAAGCCTTTCTCTGCCGTTCAGCATTGTTCTCAAAACGTTTGCAAGTTATACGCGAAGGTTTCACTACAAAAATTAAAACATCAACTGGCAGCTTAGAGCGTGCAACCAAAAATGGGCTAAGCAAAATAATGCAGAATTTTAAAACGGGCCAACATCATACGACAACAACAACAGCAGGAGAAGCCGCTAGTAGCACTGGTCAAAGCTGTACGCAGGCGTCAATGGCTCAACAACCACACTGTCAACATCATCAACAACAGCAGCAACATCACCATCATCATCACAATCATCATCATCATGGACAGCAAAGTCATCTGCCACAAATACTGCACAAACCGATTTCACTAGGCGGTATCATCGCTAGCAAGTTCAATGGACCCGTAACATACTGCAGTGGTACAGATTGTGCCAGTGCTGCCTGCTACTGCAGTACATATCAAACAAACTGTCCGAGTAATCCAACTAGCGGCAGTAGTTGTTGCAACTGCAACTGCACAAATGAGGACCAACAAAATAAGCCACGTCGTCATTCGCGTGAATCTGGTTCAGATTCTTCAAAGGACAGTAGTCTACAGTCCGACACAAGCATTGAGTCAGAGGACAGTTTTGCGTCCGTTATTTTCATACCAAAACCAGAAAATCAGCATCAACAGCAACTCAACTATCAGCAACAACATCAGAATTCAAATTCCAGCTCCAGTAATTCGTCGTCCAGTAACGGCGGACAATGCTGCCAAACTGCCAAGTGCGGCGGAAGTGGCAACAAAAGCAATCATACACATCAGTGCAAGACTGCCAATTGCAATCAATTCAGTGGTGGTGGCCAGCAACAACAATACCGCATACCATCGGTACCAACATCCCCACTTATTATGCCATGTCCACCGACGCCAGCGCATTCACCAGCTGCTGCGCAGACTACGGTTACGTCTCCACCACAAACTATGGCTGCTGTTACGGCAGCAATGGCGATACTTACGCCACCAACTTTGCCTGCGGACGAATGTAGCAATGAAAAAATAGCTTCTTCTATGGATAACAGAGTTGATAATTGGAATTCTAAGAATCGTTTCAATTTTGATGAAGCAGATATTAAGGAACAGAAGCAACAAGAAAAGGAGAAAGTAGTCGAGAAGCTGGACAAAGTAATTGAAAAGCAGCAGCAACAGCCAATTGCCGCTAATAATAAACAATTTACTCCGAAAATAACCCGACAAACCATTAAAGATCTGCCACCTATACCAAAATTCCGCAAACAGCAATCATTGCAATTGCAACGCCAAAATTTCCCTATTGTGCGGCGTTCATCCGCCACATCTGGTGCTATACCTACTATGCCTAAGCTTTTATCGCTCGAATTGTTTAATCCGGCAACAGATGACTTGGACAGTGATTCAAGCGAACCATCTTCTCCTGATTCTATTGACAGCGTCATAAGTGCACCAAAATCAGCCACACTATCTTTTGCTGCAGAAGATACCAAAGCTGAGGATGCCACAAACCGTGATCTTGAAGAAAATATTAAGATCAAACAACAACATCAACATGACAATAGTGAACTTAAAATAAACCCTGCCACACCAAATGATATAATACTCAATGATGATAGTTCCACCATATTACCCATTCATAGCAATGGTGGACAAATGGATGGATCAAATGGTCAAGCGAAGCAGCCTAATTGTGCTGAATTTGCTGAACAACTGACTGCTCAATTACAGCGTGAGCTGGATGATAAAAACAATCATGCGGAATGTCGTAGCCTAGATGGCATTGGTGACATTGCAGATTTTCTGGATGACTCACTAGGATATCATAAGAAACGCAATGGCGATGTACGAGACTTGACCGCATTTCGTGAGGAGCTACGTGAGCGACGGCTAATGTTGGCAAATCTCTCTACTCAACCCAGCTTACAACAATCACCTACATCTTCATCAACTTCATCACTTTCTTCGCAGACGCGCAGTTTCACCATACACGAAGAAGATGAAGAAGAAGAGGATGCCGAAGAAGAAAATGAACGTAGCTATACATTGCAACTTTATGAGAATTGCAAGATATCGAAGTTTAATTACAAGCGCAATCGTCATTACAATCTCAATCCAGAGACCGCTTACCTGCTACAGGACGATGGTGATTCATCGATACGCGATGATGATGATATCGAAGATATTGAACACGATGTGATACTGGAAGAAGATGAGGAAGCAGCTGCCGCAGAAGATCTTGAAGCAGATGGTGGCGATGAGTTAGGTGAAACCATACATGAGTATGGGCGTAAAAACAGTCGTAATACGATAAAATGTGATTCACTTGATGACAATAGCCCCGGTGGCAGTGGAAATCAATCAACTGTTCAAAAGGTTTGTGGTACCTCAAGCACTGCTGCCCCTAATGCTGCTGGAGGCAACAACCAATCACAGCAGCAACTTCAAAATCAACGCCAATCAACCGAATCGTGGGAGCATTCAAATAGCTCAACAACATCACTCGATAGTCCGTCACAAGGTGGTGCTACCACACACCATCGATACTATCATGTTTTCCGGGAAGGTGAACTAGATGCGTTGATCAACCATCATGTCGCTAGTTTGCATATTGTTTCTTCGTACTATGAACGCGCTAGTTGGTGTGTGATCGCTGAAAAAGTACAAATGTGGACAATTTGAGTGATCGGCAGTAGTTGGAAAAGTTATATCATCACGATGTAACATACCAGTAAAGTTTAGCTATGAATACATTATTGAAATGGAGATAGGCGTATATAGTAATTTAGTGTAGCTAATTATACAATACACAACACAGAAAACATACATACATAACTTAGATAGATCAATCTCAAAAATGTAAATACAAAATAATAACTATGAGAACAGAAGCTTTTTCCCTATTGGCAAAGATTACTAAAATTGGTTGCGCGAATATAGAAATTAACCCAATACAAATGCAAAATATTTTATATTATCCCAATAAGAATATAACAAGAGCTTGTGTTGTTGAGGATAACAGCATGCAGCATGTACAAGATGTAGTGGTATTATGAAGTTGAAAGTACAGCTCTGAGGGTCGTTTTCTCAATATTAACCAAGATTTTATCTAATGTATGTCGTATGTCGTAGAATTTTACTATTTGATTTATAACTATTAAGAGATTTTAAGTTGAAAAAAAAACTCTTAATATCAAGTTAATACCAATTGGAATACTCAACACTAATCCAGTACTTTTTATATTAAGTTCATTGCATGCGTCTTCTTTAAGCTTTTCGAGACCCGTAAACCAGAATATATCGAGAGCAACAATATTTCCTAGGACCCAAGATATGAGAATAATTCATATGTTTTCTAAGGACCATGTTACAAAGCCATTCACATTCATAATTCATAATTATGTGACTTTTATGCTCTTTTTCACTCTACAACGATCTTTTCCTTTATTTTGCTTGCACCAAATCTTGTCATGAGTGCCAAAACCATATTTTACTCTTTCTCACTCACAATTTTGAATGAGACTGGTTATGTAACAAAGACCTAAAAGCTACAACAATAAATACGTTAGACGCTTTCCAGCTCAAATATTACCAAATTTGCAGTTAGGTTCTCAAATTTTTATAAAAATTCACAGAGCTGTTCTAAGTGCTCAGTATGGAGACCTCTCAATATAGTTTTGCGGAAAACATTTTTTTTTTTTGAACGTTATGGGCATGGAACTTTATGGCTAGTGTAGATATAACGAAATCAATCACTTTTAATATGCTAGACTTATAGGTTAAAACGAATCTGAGGTGAAAAGATAAATACAAGCCCATCCCTTTTAGATCACACCGATGTTCTTAAAGACATTACACTATGGGGATAATTCGATCCTTGGCTGCACGTTAAATTTGTAGAACAGTCTCGTTTCGAGTGCTGCACAACTTCAATATAAGGTATATAAGGTAAAACGTTTGTTGCGCTTGCTACTGTGTACGACTATAAACTCAATTTAGTTGCATAATTTCTTTCGTACCTTTTCGACTACTTTTTTTCTCAAATCTATAATTTTTTCTTACATTAGATGACAAAAAAGATGTGATCATCAAAAATAATATTTAATTAATAAGTGAATTTATTCAAAAAATTTCCATAATTATGTGAGCGATGTTTGTATAACGTTTTGCTAATATTTGTACTTTAGCGATTTTTAATGAATTAATTTTGACTACATCGCCATTTTGAGTTTCGGAATTTTTACAACCAAAACATTATTTTTCGCCTGTATAACTATTTTTAACTTCGTATCTTATTTTGAAATTACACTCAAAGAAAAAACCACAATTTTCACATTTGATTCAATACATATTTGAGTTGATGTAAAAAATTCTGATTTGGAGTACTTACATAAATTGAATGTGATTAGTATTCAAATAAAATGAAATTTCCATTTGATTTATTTTTATTGTTTTTGATAAATTCTGTGCATTGCTTTGAATGTGATTGGTATTGAAGTAAAATTTTCTTTTGATTTAAAAAACATTTGCGGTAGATTCAGACTCATTTCTATTTACTTTGGTTCCCGTCTGAAATAATTGTTATACTGTTGTACTTTAAAAAATTTTGTTTAAAGATAATAAATTGACAAATATAAAGGTTTAACTAATAATTATTTTATATATAATTCAACTTTAAATATTACCAAAATCGACCCGCTGGTATCTCAGTATCTAGGCCAAGCTTTCAAAAACTGGATCAGTTGGAAAGATTAAAATTTTCTGTGCCTCAAATCACAAGTTTTTTCCCATTTATTATTACCCCTTTCCCAATCGGTATAATCCCTTGCTACCTCAGTTTTACAACTGCTGCGATTGTTTCATTGATTTCTCGTTGTTCTTTTTTGGAACTTTGAGAATATTTTTGTCTCTTGTTTTTGCTGTTGATATATTTGTTATATAGTTTTCCAAATGCTCTTCTAGTTGCGTCGATCCGAATAAAATAAATTGCCAATTTCTTGTTAGGTTGAATTATGAAAAACCCGCAGACTTAATTTTACTTCAATTTCTGCTGGAAAAACGGTAACGATTTCATCGACAAGGCTAGGAAACCCAGCAATTTTCATATCTTCTCTTCTTATACGAGATAAAATTGTATGTTTGTTTGTTTGTTTGTTTGTTTGTTTGTTTTTTTGTACTGAATATTTTTTTCTCGATTTCAATGAAACTTGGTATAGTGTTAGATATTAGCAAACAATGACTAATGAGCTAGGTTTGAACTTTGTAAATGCTCACCAGAGGGCGTGGCATCGCACTAAATTTTAAATTTCATATGGTCATAACTCGCAAACCATACAAGATATTTGAATAAAATTTGGTGACAAGGAACGGTTTAATAATGCCTTAAAACAGACAAAAAGTGGGCGGGATCGAAATTTTGATTCAATATTACTCGAAAACGACTCCAACAATTTTAATGAAAATTTAGGAAAAGTTACCCCTGCAAACAAGTATTAATATGTAATATGCCGTTATATTGGGAAAACTCGGTGATGGGCGTGGCACCACCCACAAAAGTATAATGCGCTATAAAAAGAAAACTACTAAAGCAATCTTTCTGAATTTAACTATAGGGAGTCTACTTGCTATTAGAAACCTACGACCTGAAAGTAGGCAAAATATCGCCCTTGCGCGTAGAACCTCCCATACAAGCAAAAAACGTTAAATGCTATTTCTCGCAAATTTTACAAGGTATTTCAATGAAATTTGGTATGTAGGTACTGCTTAATAATACCTTGTAACAAACGAAAAGTGGGCGGGATCGAATAAGTACCACGCCCACTTTTTAACCCTTGAAAATTTTGATTCATTATTACTCGAAAACGATTCCGACAATTTTGATGAAAATTTAGGAGCTGTATCGTCTGCAAACAAGTATTAATATGTGAGTCTACTTGCTTTTAGACACCTACGACCTGAAAGTAGGCAAAATATTGAAAGTGCGCGTGGAACCTTCCATACAAGTAAAACACATTAAATGATGAAATTTGGTATGCGGATCTGGATCAGAAGTATCTAAAGCATAACAAAAAGAAGACTTTGTTTAATAATTGCCACGCCCATTTTTTTTATCAAAATAAAAATTTTGGTTAATAACTCAGGCACAAAAAAAAAATGGAATGAACTGTTTAATTCTTATATGCAGTCTTATGTACTTTTTGACGCTAAGTCCGTCTTCATCAGCAGAACTGCCATTATGCCTGCAGGATTTTGAAATATCCTTGCTTGAAGTTGAAGAAAACGCTGTGTTCAGTCTTACAGCGTAGCTACAAGAAAAGGTAAAATTATTTTTTATTAATAGCATCGAATAGTTACACTCTTCCTTGTCCAAATATCTTTTCGGATTTTTCCAATGGGATTCTTATTTTCCGAGTTATGATCCTTTGAAGATAAGATATTTCAGCCGCCATACAAAAGACGAAATATTTTGGTTGCGTGGCATATCCCATTTATTTATTTTAGGGCATTCTATTTCACCAAAAAAAAAATTTAGTTTTTGATATTTTTCTAAACCATTCGATACTTTCCGAATTTTTCTTATTATTATTCTCATCGGTTTATTTATCATTTTGAAAGCATGACCGTTAGAAGTGAAAACATACAAGTTTCATAACAAAAAATAACTACGAATAAAAACATCGACTAAAATAATAAGATTAGATTGTTGACCGAGCAGGGATCGGTCTCCAGGTACTGTATGTTATAACAGTTAATTTCTTCCCTTTCCCAAATTACATACTTACATTTCAATGTCGCAAACAAATTTCCCAGTTCAAATTCTTTAAAAACTTCCTGAAGCATCCTGGTCAGTTTCGCTTTCAAACGTTAAATAAATATTCAGCTTCTTCTACGTATCATCCATTTTTTTTTTTTTATACCCTACACCACGAGTATACCCACTTTGTCCATCCGTTTGTTACACAGAGATCGAGGCTGGGTGTGCGTGGAAATAAATTTTCTGGGAAAGCTGAGCAAGATAGTTCAATGAAATTTGGTACACTGCCTCCGTCGTCAACTCCGTCGCTAACTCGTGGGATTGAAAATGAGCGAAATTGGTCAACGGAACTCCTACCGCCCATACAAAAAATATATTCAAAATCCAACTTTAGGAGTATTTTTCACGACAATGCAACCGAAATACATATGAGCACTACGAATTAAAAGCGCAAGCTCTAAAAAAAAACTATGCGAATTCGGACAAGAGACGTGGCACCTCCATATAAGCAAAAGCTTCAAAACGGTTTACTGAATGCGTTTTTTGAGATAATCAAACTAAATTTTACTCAGACACTAAAAACTATAAATGCAGGCTCACAACGGAAACTGGGTGAAATCGGACAAGAGGGCGTGGCACCTCCCATATAAGCAAAAGCTTCAGAACGCTTTACTGAAAGCGTTTTTGAGATAATCGAACTAAATTTTACTCAGCAAAAACTGAGGGAACTCGGACAAGAGGGCGTGGCACCATATAAGCAAAATTTTCGAAATACTGCAGTGTAGGGTATATGTTTTGCCAGGCCCAAGGCTACACCTTACGATGCGTCGCGACGTTGAACTTTGCAAATAATAGTTTTTTCTTTCGAATCAATAGAAGAAAATAATTGTTTTTATAAATTTTAACATTGAAAAGTAAAATATGTGATGTTACAAACCAATTTTTCCCTGAGTGTATAGCCGGAGAAGCCAGCGCGTTTCTAAAAGCTGGTTTTATTACAGTTGGTTATAGTAGTTGTGTACACACATAAACAGTCGTTCAGTCAAGCGAACTGTAGAACAGGCGGCTGATATATGGTCTCAAAGATGTTATGATTTCGATGGTTTTATTTCTAAAGGCTGAAAACTGTTATACAGATTGTATAATGCGTATAAAAAACAATTATGTCGGTCAGTCAGTTGAACGTTAGAACAAGGCTGGTCAGCAGCCCCGTGAAGGCAAAACGCTTTTTTTTCTCATCTTACGAAAAAAGTGTACATGGCATAAAATGCTTAGAATCGTCGAAGGAATACGTCGCTTGCTCTTAGACTAGTATGACCAATTGTGAAATAATAATGGTATTCGAACAAAGCTACACTTTTACGGCGACATAAAGTAATTTATGTAAGAAAATGCAGGTAGCACAATCGTGTCGTTTCTTTTCAAAATTTGCCTTATCACTCAAATAAAATATTGAGATATCAAAGTTTTTTGTTTTAATAAGAAGGTATTGTTCGGTATTAGTTTTGAAATGGTAATAACTTCGATTACTTTAATAAAGCAGGTTTGTCAGGTTAACTAAGTTTAGATTTCTCAATATCGACCCAGCTTCTGTTATAGTGTGATAAAACGCTTTTTGAAATGGAACGACTCATACCTTAGACCTTACACAAAATTTCGCTAAAAAAATTTGCATACGACTTGATGAAGTTCTTGAGTTTTGCTCAAATTTCTCTTGTTTGCGTGTGTGGCTGCTATTTTTAGTCAGTCATCAGTTTGTGGTTTAGTGACAATTGTTTTTTTGCAAATTTTAGTTTAAATTACTGTATACTTTAAGAAAAAAAAAAGATTTTTAAAAGGCTTACACTTAATCCTTAATGTAATTAACTCGTAAACATAAATTTTAACAAACTATTCAATTTTAAAACCGAGTCGTGCTTATACACTGGGGGTATTCACACACAACATTATTATTTGTAATTCGTTGTTCGTTAAATTTTTGATGACTTGCCAACTGTGAAGACACTTTTTTGTATGGCAGTAGTTAATCGTTAAAATATTTTCAACACAGCTGATATTGCAAGTAAGACTATAAAAATTGTGCACAAAAAGAATAAAACGCCTAACAAAAGCGCGAAATCTAAAATAGTTAAGCATTTGATTGAAAAAACGATTCAACGAATTACTGCTTCAGCAAGTAACGAGTAATTTGTCTGGGTTGCCGTCACGGTAAAGTGTTATTCGTTAAGCCGGCATTTTGTTAAATTTACAAAACAAAATACTTGTAAAAATTTACCGAATAACAAATAACAACGTTGCGTGTGAAAACCCCTACTATATTTCCTCATGTTTTTTTTCTAAGTATGTTTCACTATGTATATGTACGTATGTATAAGGAATTGTTAATTTAATTATTATATATAGTAATAACACATAAATATAACTTAACTTATTATAAAAAATAAGAAAATAGCCAAACATTAGGAGTCTAGCTAACAATTGACTTATGAATAAAAATACAATGCATGGCAAAATCTTTTTTCATTTACACAACGACTGTTTTACATTACATAACTTGCATATATTCAGCACAGTTAACGAATCTTGTAAATACATATATTTGAATTTATTATCTAAAAAATACTTGACTTTAATACATATGTAAAATTATACTCAAATGCTTTAACATATTAAGAGTGCATTCCGATATACATAACTATAAAATTAAAGGAGTTGGATCCTTTAGAGAACCAACTTAGAGCTATATGATAGTTATATAAATATAACAATAATATATAAATAATACTTGAAGGATTCAACAAACTCTTTATGGATAATAAATAAAATATACTTAATTTAATATACCTATATAGGAAAGTTTTTCATTTAACAAAAATATAATAAAAAATCAGTTTTTTAAAGTCCACTTCTTCTTGGATGAATACGACTTCAATGAAGAAGGTCAGGGCTATTCATTGCCGCTGATCAAAGTGAATTACACTACTTCCTGGACGTACGCCATATGTCTGCACTTTAAATGAAGGAATTATTAAAAAAAGTTATCGAGACCAAATTCAAATATAAGTGTTGCACAGTTTAATAATTATTGACTTTTGTTTTTAAGGAATGAGTTAAGTCCCGTTCTCTTGCGCACAATGGCTCATTTTACGAAAAGACGTTGTAAAAATCAATTTTATAGTGGGTCTCTTTTACCAATCTGATATTGGGCTCGGATAGAGAAATGTTAGAAACTGAAGAATTTTAAAATTTTAACCCATTCAGGCAAGTGGTAAATTTTGAAAAATTTTTAAAAATTTTTTTTTTTTGAAATATTTTTGAAAAATTCTTCATTTTTAGGTTGAATACTTTGGCAAACTTTTAAAGGAAAAAAATTTTTTCAATAGTTTTTATTTGTTATTAATTTGTTTTAAGACATTGCTTTTATCGTAGATTTTAAGCTTTAAGTTGAGTTTAAGAAAATACTTCACATTTCGTAAAACTAGGCTCACTACACAAGTAATTGCTTGCTCTAAGCTTGTATTCCGAAAACTGGCTGTCATTATTTGTCTCTCTTTGTTAGAGCCACTTTTATAGATAAGCCCATAGATATAAAATTTCATTTCACGAAGTTTTAGGTACAAAAGTTTGTATTTTTAATTTTTGTTTGTCAATTAAAGCGCTAAATAGGCCGAATAAGAAAAAATGATTCAGAACAATTATCAAATTTTTTTAAGTAAAATCCAAATCTGCAAAAAATTGGGGGTTTTTTGATGAAACGTTCAACTTCAAAAATATTTGACCGTTCCGGGACTTTCCTAACACAATGTATATAATTTACAGAAAATCTAAGTTCAGCAAAACATTGTTCTTTACCCTGCAATGCTATCTAAACGGAATTTGGGATCATAATAGCTATGAGATTTTTCTGTCCATAACCGAAAACATAATTAAAACAATAGTATCTTAAATAGTTCAGAATTTATGATTTTTGCAACGAGAAAAGCCAAAGCGAGTCACTGTGTAGATGTTGAAGAAACTCCCTCATCTGTAACAAAACATGACGTTTGCTCAGCCTCTCCCCCCTCCTAGGTGCGTCACGAGGTTTATGGACATCCCCTTAGTGAAACATATTTCTATAAGATCAGGTTTGAACAGCAGACAAAACAGTCGGGCGATATTTCTATTCTCCAGTCATTTTATGTGAAAACATTGTCAAATCGCGGAGCCACGGAAATTGTAGTGTCCCCAACCAAAAAATTTCAATTTTATTTCACCTAAATTAGACCTGTTGGATCACATACGTGTACAATAGGGTGTCTCTTATTTGGGAAAAGTCAAAATTTTATGTCGCGCTCCCCCAGAATCGAAAGACTTTGAGAAAAAAATGAGATCCCCTAAACGACAGGTTTTTTTAAACGAATTAACCTGTGCCACGAAGACATTCAAATTTAAATGAAAATTAACATAGATTTTATATACTTCTTGTTTTAACTTGCTGGGAATCGCGTTGCCTGAAATATTTTTCGCCATCAAATGTGTATCTTATTGTTTTCGGGTCGCTGAACACGATACAAGTGTCAAAATTAAATTTTGACAGCTGTCAACGGCTACACGTGTCGACACAAGCTACCGGTTTAACCTCCATTTCTCGGTGTTTTGATTTGAAATCAGCTGTCATAATTTAATTTTGACACTTGTATCGTGTTCAGCGACCCGAAAACAATAAGATACACATTTGATGGCGAAAAATATTTCAGGCAACGCGATTCCCAGCAAGTTAAAACAAGAAGTATATAAAATCTATGTTAATTTTCATTTAAATTTGAATGTCTTCGTGGCACAGGTTAATTCGTTTAAAAAAACCTGTCGTTTAGGGGATCTCATTTTTTTCTCAAAGTCTTTCGATTCTGGGGGAGCGCGACATAAAATTTTGACTTTTCCCAAATAAGAGTCACCCTAGTGTACAATCTTATTCATATTTGTCAAATAGTTTCAGAGATATGACAAATTTGAATTTTTTAGAGGGAGGCGGCGTGGCCCCGCCTATTTTTTCCAAAAAAAAATTTTTCCTATTGCCAATTACATATGTACCGAATCTCATTCCCCTGAGTGCAATATTTCCAGAGATACAACAATTTCGGGTCGAGGGGGCGTGGCATCGCCCATTTTTTTATGGGATGCAATTTACTCAAGCATTGTTCATATACATACCTACATTCACTTGTGTCAAATATTGGGTGTACAACTTAAAAACCGGAATTTGACGGTGGATGTCCGTACTAACAAATATCGTGAAAGCTCGAACTTTATATATATGTCATTTTGAAGGTACATTTGACAGCTGTCAAAATCAGTCAACAAAACAATTTTATCTTGTGTGCATCATTATTATTTTTCACGATGAATAACTTCGAAAATTCGAGAAAAAGACAGCATTTGCGGGAGGTTCTGTTGGGTCAATTTTTTGCAAAGAAAACTGCTGCGGAAAGTCATAGTTTGCTTGTAGAAGTTTATGGCGACGATGCTTTAGGAAAAACACAGTGTTTTGAATGGTTTAAACGCTTCAAAAGTGCCGATTTTGACATCAAAGACAAAGAACGCCCAGGACAGCCAAAAAAGTATGAAGACGAAGAATTAGAGAAGCTACTCGATGAGGATGTCAAACACAAGACGAGCTTGCCAAATCGTTGGGAGTGACTCAGCAAGCCATTTCGAAACGTTGGAAAGCCGCCGGATACATTCAGAAGCAAGGTAATTGGGTCCCCTATGAGTTGAAGCCGAGAGACGTTGAACGGCGCTACTGTATGTCTGAAATGCTGCTTGAACGCCATAAAAACAAATCATTTTTGCATCGGATTGTGACTGGGGATGAAAAATGGATCCATTATGACAATCTTAAGCGCAAAAAGTCATATGTGAAACCCGGCCAACCAGCCAAATCAACCTCGAAGCCAAATATCCATGGCGCCAAGGTTATGCTGTGTATTTGGTGGGATCAGAAGGGGCCGTTATATTATGAGTTGTTGAAATCGGGCCAGACAATCACAGGTGACCTGTACCAAACACAATTAATACGTTTGAAGCGTGCCATCATCGAAAAACGCCCGGAAAATGCGACCAGACACGAAGCAATAAATTTGCATCATGACAACGCTCGGCCGCATGTTGCAAGACCCGTGAAAAACTATTTGGAAAATAGTGGATGGGAAGTTTTGCCTCACCCGCGTTATAGCCCCGACCTTGCACCATCAGACTACCATTTGTTCCGATCGATGCAGAATGCCCTATCAGGAATACGGTTCACTTAAGTTCAAGATATCGAAAATTGGCTCGATTCATTTTTGGCCGCCAAGCCGGCGCAATTTTTTTGGGATGGAATTCATAAATTGCCTGAAAGATGGGGAAATGTTGTAGCTTCCAATAGACAATACTTTGAATAAAATATATTGTAACATTTTTCCACAATAAAGCATCGAATTTCGCTGAAAAATTCCGGTTTTTAAGTTGTACACCCAATAGTTTCAAAGGTAGGACTGCTTCTTGCGATTAAAGCCCCATTTTTCCATATAAATAGCGTTTTTCCGACCTTCAACGGCCTTGCGGTACAATCAAATATTTTCCGATCGGGACCAAAATTTTTATGTTTGATACTTACACAAACAGGTTTTTTCATTTTTAATTTATCCCATATAATTAATGATAAGGTTAGTGCACATGAATTCACGAACAGGGGTGGGGTATTAAATCACGTACTAAATTTAGAAAAGCTCGTACATTTGATACGAACTTCGTACCTTGCAATATTTGTACTTCGAACTGTTCTTCGTACCTCATACTTCGCACTATTCGTACCTCGGACTATTCCTACCGAACTTTATTAACTAGTTAGTTTTGGAAAAGTTCAAAAGCGGCTAAAATATCGAATAAGTGCCACGCCTACTATGTAACGATTAATCGATAAAAAACTTAACACGTTGTATTTCGTAAACTATGCAGGCTGTTTCGATGAAATTTGTTAGACAGATGACCCATATGAAGAGAATACGCTGGTCAAAAGTGCGGAATCACATAATGGCACGCCTATTTTTTAACAATTCAAACTATGAATACCTTACGGCCTGTTTCGTAATCCGTGTAATTTCAATTGCGTTTAATTTTGAGAACTTTTCGATTACTTTTTATTTTCGATGTGTAAATGAAGCCTATTCAACGACTGTTCAAGACGATTCACTTTTCACAGTAGAAATGTAATTTTTTTGGCTTTATACAGCTGCCAGGGTAAAAAATACACTCAAGTAAACAAGATTTATGAAGCAAAATATTTAATTGAGATTCTTATTAACAACGGCTGCTCTAATGCAATTGAAATTTTAACTATTCTGAATTTTGTCTGTCAAAATAATTTATTAGCCGAGATGCCCTATTTAGGATTTTTTCTGATTTGAGGGAACTTCAGAAAGATTTTTTTTCATTCTCTATGCATTTTGTTGGGTTCGCAATTTGAGAAACAAAATAAGACGGCGTCCTGTTTTCGAACAATTCTTACTAACACCATGATAAAATGATATGTCAAATGACTCACACAGACCCTGAGTTCGAAAATGCCAAAACGTAATCAAACAATGCCACACCTACTTTTTAACGATTCAAATAAAGACAGTTTCGCTCTACTATTTTCCTATTTTTATTATTTAAAAATGTTAAATTCTTGCTCATCGCATTTATTACGGAACGATTCCATAAGTAATCTCTACCTACTATTCCATCTGAAGGTACACCATGACCTAATGGTACCACATGTAATCCTTACTATCATTTGTGTCCATCTTTACTAACTGTGACCCCAGAATCTACAAGCAAAATGAGTTTTCCATTTTTGGCCTCGTTGCAAGGAACCTTAATGAGCACTTCATTTTATGTCTCACAGCGTCCTACTACGAAATTTTTACTACCAAAATCCACAGCATACTTATCAACCTCCTCCGATTGCCTTCGCGGCGTCACTGCCTGACTATTTTTGGTGCTAAGGTCCACAGCGCATCTACCAACCTCCTACAAATGGCTTCGCGACGCTACCGCCCAACTTATAGCTTTAATTCCACTTATAGGCAACTCCATTGGTTGGCCAAAGGTTACTACTGGAATGCAGCAGTTCTTATCCTTACCGTGCTCTATTATTAATGACACAACCGTATTATCCTTAGATTGGTCTATAGCCTTTTCTTTTTCATTATTTTCTATTTTCCCTTCAGTATACATATTTATCTATTTTGTTTTGTTTTAAAATTTTTATCTTACCACCATCCCTTACATCATTTTTATTTACTGGGAACGTATCAACAACAGTTGCCTGCGTCAAATATACCGTCCCCACACTTCCCTATGATTTTCTATGCCATTCGGTTTTTCTTGAAATGTAACAACAGAATCCTGCGTATGATCTACCATTCCTTCCATTGGGACCTCATCCACTTCAAAATTTTGCGATAGACTACCTGCCCCCTTTCTACTACTGTTTATTTTTCTATTATTTTTAGGGCACCCAGCCATTAATTCTGGCCGGGCCCACCTTGGTTTCCCGTGTCAATTTTTTTTTTTGCAAAGCAATCCTTCATAACATGTCCTAGCCTATAACCCCAGTGACACTCAACTTGATTTTGACCATTTTCTGACCTTTCAAAACGCTTTACATCCTTGTCATTCTGTCTCCTAGCTTTCCTGTCATTTCGACCCGAATTCCATACACGTCCTTCGTTAGGCCGGGATCCGGAAGACCTCTCACTAGCCTCGTGCCCATATTTTGCATACTTGTTGCAATATGGCGTGTTTTTCCTTTTGAAACAATCGTCCCTAGTATGCCCATTTTTGTTACAAAATGAACAATTTATGTCCGGCTTCCTGCTCGACACTTCCTGACTCGACCTTGAAAATTGATTTCTAACCACCTGAGAACTTTCTTTAGTTATTGACCAATCACGTATATTATTTATACTACCACCAATTTCCTATATTCCACCTAAGGCCTCCTCAGCTGTAATAACCTTATTTAGCAACGCTAGTTAAATTGCTATTTATTGCCAATAATCTCATGGAGGAATTTCTTATTCCACACTTGAAAGCCATCATAACTGAGTCCCTCAATTCCTTTTCAAAAAAACCTTCATCTCTTGTACAATATTTAGTCTTGACATAGTCTAACGCTGCTGCTTGGAACAGTTCTAAGCACCCTGCGAAAGCCCTAAGGTCTTCCTTCGCGCTTTGCCTTGCATTCTTTATTTCCCCTTGCACTTCATCCCACGTCTTTCTCTTTATATTTGTGTTTTTCAGCAAATCATAAAGCTCATCTATTGAATCAAACTTTCGTGCCTTGATCCATTCATAAGTGCTGTTATGGAAATGAAGCCTTATTCTTAAAATTAATTCTGTTTTCAGACTAGGCCCCAAAGAGCGCTTCGCAATTTCACAACACTCTATGAACTTATACACATCCGCCTTCCTAGAGGGGGAATCTATTCCTGAAGAGAATGGCACCGCCACAGCCTCAAACCCAGTCTTCGGGATATGGTACACTGGATTCGCTGCAATATCCTCCTGGGGAACACCCGCTCCTAATCAAAAATTTACGAATTTTTCCTCTATTGCTCTTTTATGTTTCTTATATAACTTATTCAGTTCTTCAAAAATGTTTTCCTTAAAATGTTGTCTTTCCGTCTGACTTTCTTTGTGGGGCCAACTCTTTCCACAAATTGTCTAAGTCATCTGATTCCCTGTTGAAATATCTCTCTGAACTTCTATTCACAGAATCTGACTCAAACCTTTCGATCTTCTTTGTTAAAGTGGAATGCCTTTCCTTCTGTTTTGCCTCTTCGATACTTTTTATAACACTATTGGATTCTTTATGTACTGAAAATTACAGATTTAAGCTCAAATCACAATCTTCCTCTACTTGGATCACTTTGCCGAATCTACCTTGATCAAAAAATTCCTGTCTTAAGCTTCTCCTATTAGAAAAAACTGGGTTACCACTCAAAAGTCCTCTTCTTTCTATTGACTTACTGAGTGATAGCGTAAAATTTAAATTAAATGCTCCTTCCGGATATTCCACAAAACTTTTAGTAAACACCCTCCCAGTTGTTAACTATGACTCTAACCTACTATTTTCTTTTTCTAAATCATCTATCTGGTCTGAATAAACAAATTACTGTGCTAGGTGCTGATCGTAACGGTCTTTCAAAGCTGAAAATTCCTTTTTCCAACCTTAATTTTTCTCTTCTAGATTAGCTTTTGTTTCATCTACTAAGCCGAAAATTCCCTGTACTTAAAACTAAATCCGCTAGTTCCACTTTTGATAAATTGTTGTCACTTTCAAATCTTTTCCTATGTGCATCAAAATCTATTTCACTATATAGAGAATACCACAAACGTTTCCACAATCTTTGTAAAAAATTATCTATTTCATCCGTTAATCTTCTGTGGGTGCTCTCAAGCTTTTCATAATCCTTCATACTCGCATATGCATACTAAATCGCAACAATTGCTTATTTACAGAAACACGAAAACTCGAACTTGATTACGAAAAAGTTGAACATGACAAAGAATTTTGCACAATTCTCCTTCAATGCGTTTAAATTCACTAACGCTGACTACAATATATATGACAGCGAAAAATTTAAATTTAAAATCACGATTATATATTGCTGCCCCTTTACTTTTGTAACTTCTAATTTTTTTTTAACTCTAGTTTCACTCTACTCACCAACAAAACTTTTTCTACTTCCTCGTCGTAACTGCTTTCCCTTTGAAAGATCCCTTGATGAATTGTCTGTCTTCCGTCCAGCAAACTCGTCCTTTTCTCCTATTGAAAGATCACTGATAATTCGTCTGGTTTTGTTCCAACTAATTCCGGGATCCTACAGGCTGCGCCAATGTTGAATGGTCTCCTGACCTTCGAATATATCCTCACTAATTACGCACTTCTAAGCTAAACACTCCATTTGAATAAAAACGCACAACTTAGTTATCTTAATTCGCAAATCAAAAGACCATTTTATTAGCTTTAACCCTTTCATGCATTTGTTGTATGTATACAACAACAATTTTTGATCCCATATTTCTCATGCCTAACGGTATATTTTTCCAAACGAAATATCTCAAAAATATTTTTGTATGAACTGTGTTGCCGTTAGTAACTTTTTCTATGATTTTGGGCACTATTTTGGGTTATTTCAGCCATTTTTCCAGCGTTATTCCTTGTTTTCGTACATTTAATATACAGTGGACTCTCAAAGAGGATTAACTGTGTATGAAATTAGCCAAATACTTGAGTTGGTGGATTTTTAATAAAAAAACATAAAAAAAATGTTTACTCCTTTAATGTACCTGTTGTATGTGTACAACATTTTTTAAAAACTCAGGTATAAGACTTAATTTAAAAATTTTGTTTTTTTTGTGTTTTTTGGCCACTATTTAGTCAGAAACAACTCTTAAAAAAAATATAGCTGCCCTACACAAAATTTTCGCATGAGAGAGTTAAATTATGCTTATATAGTTTACAAATCTTGGTCACGAATAACAATCTTGAACAATACAATGATCTCGACAATACAATTCTGCTTATCTCACTATTTTATCTTGGAGGTCGGAATGCATCCTATCTCATGGTTGAACTCTTCGTGGTCAACCAAAAGATATTCCTAAAACTATGACATATTATTGATGCCACAATAATGTAACATGTAACATTTAAGAGATGCCTCAACTGAGCATCGAATGTGGTTTTAACCCACAACAAGCTATATCTCGCACAATATACAAGCTATTTCGATGAAATTCGGTAGGTATATATGTATATAGGTTATACATATCTCTTAAATTATACTAGCTATTCAGAAGTAATTTAAGTGTATTTAGATGCACCACATAAATAGCAGAAACTGGACGAGTGAGCGTCATCAAACAAATGCCATGTCTACTTTTTAACGACTCAAAGAACTGACACTTTAAAAAGATATATCTAGCAAATTATACAAACTACTTCGATGAAATTCGGTAGTTAAATGCCCCACATAAATAGCATTAGCTGACCAAAAAGTGGGCGTCATCAAGCAATGCCACGCCAATTTTTTAACGATTCAACCAATGGAAAATTTAACACGATATATCACTCAAATTATGCAAGCTACTTCGATAGAATTTGGTAGGTGAGTACCCCACATAAATAACCTTAGCTGGCCAAAAAGTGGGCGTAATCAAACTATGCTATTTCTACTTTTTAACGACGCAAAGGATACCGCGTTACTATAGTTCTATAGGTATAACTTCTAAGTTCTTTCTTTAGGTTGGCTAGATGTAACCTATTAAAGTGCCAATTTATTGATAGCACACACTTTTTGTCCAGCTTTTGCTATTTATGTGGGGCACCTATCTACCAAATTTCATCGAAATAGCTTGTAGGTATAGTTTGAGAGATATAACGCCTTAAGGTGTCCATTAGTTGAATCGTTAAAAAACGGCGTCAAATTGTCTAACCCATTTTCGGCCGCTGTTCGATTATTCGACCAAACGTTATTATATTTAATATTATATACGTCTTATTTAAATTACGATTTCTTCGTAAATATCAAACAAAAATTTATGTAATTGTAATTTATTGTAATATGTAATAAGCAAATAGAAATTAAAGCAATTCGGTCTTTTGTAGCCTTAATTTATGGAATATTTTTTTGATTATTATGGTTCTTTAGAGTCTTAAGACCGTCTAGAAATTTAAAAATTTTTAGTTCAAAGCCTATGCTACGAAAATAGCACTTTTTAAGTACATAAAGCGTTTTTCAAAACTTAATTTTTTGCTATATGAGACTTTGTTTTTTAATTTTTTTTTATACCCTACACCCAGGGTATATTCACTTTGTCCTTCCGTTTGTAACGCAGAGAAGGAGGCGTGGCAGATATAGAAAAGTCTATATATTCTTGATCAGCGTCACCTCCTCAGTCGATATAGCCATGTCCGTCTGTCTGGCTGGCTGGGTGGCTGGCTAGCTGGCTGGGTGGCTGGCTGGGTAACGGCTGTGTGTGGAAATACATTTTTTGGGAAAACTGAGCAAGATAATTCAATGAAATTTGGTAGACTGCCTCCACCGTCAAATTTAGCTCGGGGGGTTGAAAATGAGCAAAATCGGTCAATGGACACGCCTACCGCCCATATAAAAAATATATTCAAAATGCAACTTTAGGAGTAGTTTTTACGCCAATGCAACCAAAATGCACATAAATACTACGAATCAAAAGCGCAAGCTCTGAGAAAAAACTGGGTGAATTCGGACGAAAGAGCGTGGCACCTCCCATATAAGCAAAAGTTTCAAAACGTTTTACTAAAAGCGTTTTTTGAGATAATCAAACCAAATTTGACTCAAACACTCAAAATTATAAATGCAAGCTTTGAACAAAAATTGTGTGAAGTCAGACAATGGGGCGTGGCACCTCCCATATACTGAAAACGTTTTTTGAGATAATCCAACCAAATTTCCCTCAGACACTAAGAAATATAAATGCAAGCTCTGAGCAAAAACTGGGTGAACTCAGACAAAAGGGCGTGGCACCTCCCATATAAGCAAAATTTTAAAAATATTGCAGTGTAGGGTATTTATTTTTTGGCCAGGCCAAAAGTTAACCCTTACTAGTTTAAATTTATATTATACAAAATAAACTAAATCTAGTAGTAAATAAACAAAACATGTCTTTACGATACTGTAAATATAAGAGGTTTAAAAAATAAATAGATAGACTTCAGCGATTTTTTTAATTTAGCATATGGCTACAATTGTGTTTAGTCCTACGATGGGCAACTGGGCTTTTCAAGGCCCATTTTGACTTTGAATGGGCGCCAAGTTTGTTCCTTATCCCTGAGCTCCAAACAGTCTCTTACCGATCATGATTTCTGAATGTAACGAAACTAGAAACGGGTCGATTGCCCTGACTTCATGGAACAAAATTGTTCTGTTTCTTTACCAACATCGCATTCGTACCTACTGGGCCTGAAGAGGCCTAGCTGTTAAATATGTGCAGAATAATGACCAAAATATGTTGTTTGTGCCCCGGTTGATCTGTTATCGAAGCAGAAAAAATGTGCCAACATATCAACTTTGGCGTCCGACCGAAGGTCAGTGATAAGCCAAATCTGAGGTCGATTGTTCAAAGGTTCGTTCTAATTTTAAAAATTGTGGAAAACTGAACAAAACTAATGGTACCAACTTTGACTCTGTTGTTATTTCACTCCTTAATAAGACAATCTTACAACATTACTCCTTTTCCAGTTTATATAGCCGATTATGTGGGTTTGAGACCCCCATTAGTAGATTGTGTGTTTGTATGTATGTATTCTCCTTTAACTCCTAGGAGGAGCATAGGGCCAATATGAAATCTCTCCATTTGTCACGATCCCTTGCGATGACTTTGATCTCTTGCCACGATTTTCCCGATTCTTGGATTTCCTTTTCCAACGACCTTTTCCAGTTGGTTTTGGGTCTACCACGTCCTCTACTGCCTTGTGGATTCCACTCAAGGGCCTGGCGACAAACTTCGCTGTGTGGTTTCCGGAGAGTGTGACTAATCCATCCCCATTTGCGCAGCTTGATCTCGTTTGCTATAGCCTTCTGTTTGCATTTTTGATGTAGCTCGGCATTTGATATAGTGCGAGGCCACCAAACCTTTAGTATACGCCTTAAGCATTTGTTGACGAATACTTGCAGCTTGTTCGTTAGTTGTTCAGTAACAAGCCATGTTTCGCACCCATGTAACAAAACCGATTTCACATTCGAATCAAAAATGCGTACTCTCGTTTTGGTGGATATAACGGATGAAGACCATATTTTGTTCAGTTGAGCAAACGCGCCTTTCAGATTGTGTGTATGCTTAAAGTTAAAAACAGTCGGCTTCAGCCAAGCCTTCTACTAATTTTGGTCAAAAGTCGAAAGTGGGGCCAAATGTGCCTTTTCGATAAAACCTGGCCAAACCCAAAGGCTAGTAAAGTGCTATGGTGGACACTAAGTGCGAACTCACACGACGGGCACGGGCACGTAGGGCACGTCAAATTTCTAGGCAAGTGGAGGGAAGTGGTGCTTTCATTTCCCTCAATTTACCTACAAATTTGACGTGCCTTACGTTCCCGTGCCCTTCGTGTGAGTTTCCACTAACAAACTTAACTAAGAGGTAAAAATTTACCTACATATATCATAAAAAACATATTTTCTTTCTTTTACGAAACTTCTCCTTTTCTATTGATCCAGTTCCTATTACTCGCTCTGACATTAATAAATAATTGGTATCAAATCTCTAATTTTGAATATAACCTGATTTTTTGGATACAAACTAATTTTTTTGGATACAACCTGACAATATGAACATTAGTGTTCAGCCAAACCTAAATCTACAATCAAAAAAAAAACTTCTATGACTTCTTTTTTCAAATATACTCAAATCTAATGCCAAAATAACTCATAAGCATTTTCATATGATAAAGGGAACGGTCCATTCAGTACGTTGAGTACGTCACGTCGTTTTTTTCGACTGACAGCTAAGTTAAAAATATGAGTTTATATCAAGTGCGGCCCAATCAGTACGTCTCCGTCAACGCAACGTACAAAAGTTGCCCAACTCCCAACTTTCGACGTACGTCGTATGATTTGACAACCGTAAAATAAATTTATTTTCAATTTCATTTGTTTTTTTTTTTTTTTTTCTTTGTCGTTTTTGTTTTATTTTTTGAATTAATATTATAAAAAGAATTGTGATGTTTTAATCCGTTTTGAAAGTATTCATTGGGCCAGGCTTCTCCGTCAAATGCGTCGCAGTCAGTTGAAAAAAACGACGTGACGTATTCGACGTACTGAATGGACCGTTCGCTTAAATCATTTGTGTAGTAAATTTATATTCACACTACCAGAGTTGCCATATTTGACAACTCATAAGAGTTTCTGTATGACTTTTTAGATATTCTGAAGCGGCTTTTAAAACATGTTTTGTTCGTAGGACTTAAATTTCGTACGAAGTCTTATCCAATGTAACCTCAGCTGAATGCTGAAGCGTTGTCTCTGATCCCTCCTTTTTGCACTATTTGATAAGTGGAGGTGCTGTGAAATTGCTTGAAAAATGCAACCCAGACATAATTTCACTGACGTTTCTTAACAAACAAAACCTTGATTTGCAAATTTTCTCTAAAAACAATATAATTTGGTTAAAATAAATAATTTTACTTAAAATGACGGCAACTGCTTCTCAAGATGCATGCTATATTTCATTGTTGGGCTTAGCAGAATATTTTCGCACATCACAGCCACCCAATATCAAAAAGTGTATTCAGTGCTTGCAGGCACTTTTCACGTTTCAGCCGCCATCCAAAGTGGAAGCTCGCACTCATCTGCAAATGGGACAAATTTTAATGGCTTACACAAAAAACATTGATCTAGCTCGTAATCATTTGGAAAAAGCATGGAAATTATCCGAAAATTTACTTAATTTTGATGATGTTAAATTTGATACAGCAAGTTTGTTAGCACAGCTCTATCTTCAAATTGATCAGAGTTCTTTAGCGAAAGCCATATTACGGAAAGCTGTTGAGCTATCACAAAATAATGTCTACTGGCATTGCAAGCTGCTTTTACAATTGTCACAAATTCATGCAACAGATCGCGAATATTCATTGGCCTCTGACCTTCTCGCTGTTGGTGCAGAGTCTGCCGAAGAATCAAATGCTGTTTATTTGAAAGTATTGTTTTTACTCTCACGTGCCATGATTTTAATGATAGAGCGTAAGACAAATGATGTGTTAACGCTATTAAATTCAGCTGGTTCTATAATAGACAACAATATAGGCAATCCGCATCAAAAAGAGTACCTTAAGGTATTTTTTCTGGTTTTACAAGTATGTTATTATCTTGCATTGGGACAGGTTAAAACTGTAAAACCTAGTCTAAAGCAATTGCAAATGTCTATTCAAACTATAATGGCGCCCAACTGGCCAACAGACGAAGGTGAGTTAGCAGAAACTTGATTGTTTCCTAAAGGGCCAATTTCGACTGAAAAAATTAGATTATTTCATATCACAAAAAAGTTACATACATATGTAGGTACAAATATATTTTAAAAAATCATAATTTTGAGGAAGAAAATGGTGATATTAAAAACTTTACACCACTATTACTTTTTTTAATTTTTATTCATCTAGAAGTAGCAGAAGTACTAAACCACTTTTTCTTAATCCTTAAATTTTAAATCTTTAGTAATCTTTGGACAAAATCCACTTGAAATGTTTGTATGGCTGCCTAAGGAACAATTGTATGTACTTGTTTATTTGGTTACTGTTTCGCATTCCATGATGGCTGGTTACATGGACAAGGCACAAAAATATACGGAAAAGGCATTAACACAAATTGAAAAGCTAAAATCACAAGATGAAAAACCCATATTGTCGGTGTTCAAAATAATTTTATTGGAGCACATTGTAATGTGTCGCATGGTTATGGGAAATCGTGATCTGGCCATTAAAGAAATCGCTGCTGCACGAGACGTATGTTTAGCTGCACCAAGTCGTAGCCTATTGCTACGACACTCAGCACAACTACACTGTTTATTGGGCTTGTATTCAATGTCAACTAGTTTCTTTGATTTCGCTGAACGTCAATTCCTGGCATGTGTCTCAGAAACGACAGAACGTGATTTAAAATTATTTGCTAATTTGAATTTAGCCATAATATATTTGCGCACTAAACGCGATCAGGATCTGAAGCAAATACTTGATACTGTGTCCACTGAAAACACTCACACCTATAGTAGCCAAGCTTTGATGGGTGGGTTTTACTATGTTCAAGGTTTACATGCTTTTCACAAGAGTAGTTTTCATGAAGCAAAGTAAGTACTTTAGCTTATATAGTTGTACAAAAATCACTATAATGTATGTCCTTTTCTATTAGACGTTTCCTACGTGAAACTTTAAAAATGGCGAATGCTGAAGATTTAAATCGCCTTACGTCCTGCTCCTTAGTACTGTTATCACATGTTTTTCTGAGCATTGGCAATTCAAAAGAGAGCATGAATATGGTCACACCAGCTATGCAATTGGCTTCAAAAATTCCTGATATTCATGTACAACTATGGGGATCAGCCATTTTGAAAGATTTACATCGCATGTCCAAGGATGTTCAACATGAAAAAGATGCTTATGCAAATCATGTTAAATATTCAGAAAACTTAATTGCCGATCAACGAAAATGCGTGCAATCGGTGCATCACACACTCATTAATTGGTTTAGCGGTGAGCCACCTATGACAAGTGGTGATATACTTAATACAACAACAACTGCAATACAACAAATAACAGCAAGTGGCAGTGTTGTGCAACAATTTCAACAGCAGCCGCCACAACAATTTGGACAGTTTTATTAATATAAAAGCAAATTAACAATTATAATTAAATTATGTTTAACCTAATTTTACTTATTGAACACGTCTGAAAAGTGATTAAGTTATTTTATACAAAAATTTATTTGATTTCGTAGGAAAAGTCTGCATATTATAGGATGGTCGTTAAGTAGCATTTTTTCGAATTGCATTGAAAGATGGTGGTAAATCGGATCGAGATGTTAAAAAAAAAAGGAATGTTCAGAACCAAAGGAGCAATCAGGACCAAACTTAATAATCGGAAAAATCAGGAAATCAGTCAATCATCCATTATAACCTTGCATTACATATACTATACATATCTTATCCAATCCTAATGACTATGAAAAAATTTCATTGGGTATTAGAGCTTTTGAAAAATGGTATATGGAATAAAACTTTAAAAAATAATTGCAATTTAAGTTTTAATTATAGCCCTATCAAGAAAACATTCATTAGGCTGAACAGTTATTTTGACTAGATTACGTCTTGTGGCCGAAATTCGACCATTTCGATAAAGTAAAAAGTTTTTATAAAAGCTTTTAATATTCTGCCTTAGGGTTCTGGTTATCTGCATTCATAAAAATCGGTGCAGCAACTTAGTTGCAGTATCGTGCTTGCCACTTAGAGGCGTGTTACTCCTGCTAAAAAGCAAAAAGTTTTTGATATCTTTCCGTCCTGCTCATTCTATTCCCATACCAAAATTCACAAAAATTAATCCCGTGAGCGCGTCGCACCACCCACTTAAAAACATAGGTCAGTGTTAGTGTTAGCCCTTTCTGTACTCAATTTTAAAAAAAAATCAATGTTTAGCAGTGAAAGCGTTTTTCCATTTGGAGGCGTGGTACCGCCCACTGAAAAGCATTATGGTCATGTTATCATTCCTTAGCGTTAGTCCTATCAATACATCAAATTTCGTAAAAATCTGTGCAGTGGTTTAGCCGTCCGAGCGTTTAACTTATGGGCGAGTTACCGCCCAAAAGAACAAAATGGTCATGTTATCATTCCTAAGCGTTAATCCTATCTCTATATCAAGTTTCATACAAATCGATGTAGTGGTTTAGCCGTGAGAGCTTTTTTTCCATTTAGGGGCGTGGCACCGCCCACTCAAAAAAAATATAATTCTATGCACTGCTCTTCCTCACAACCTTTCCAACAACAAAAAAATCAATCAAATCGGTTGAGATTTAGGTATAGAATCATTGATTGAACCGATTTTGTTTGCCTATAATCCGTGTGGTTTCAATTACTTTTCCTTTGGGAGGCTTTTTGATGAAAATGGTGAGTCACACGATAAAAAGTATTAGAATCTTTTTTGTGGAGAATTACATGTTCTACAAGTAATATTGATTAGTATTTACGAAAAAGTAACTGTTTCGGAAATATTCGATAACATAACATATTTTCATTTTATGTCGAAATAGGTAAAGTTTGCACTGAAATGCATACTATCGATAACTATCGATAGTTAGTGACCAAACTATCGTCCACTATCGATGGTCGATAGTTTGCGAGTTCCATACCTTAATTAGTGATGAGCAAAACAAGACCATAGCAGTCTAGGTCTAGTTCTTGCACATTGAGTCTTGGTCTTAGTCTTGATTTTGATATTGAGTCTAGGTCTTGGTTTTGGTCATTAAGTCTTGGTTTTAGTCTTGAAAAAATTTCTGAAGATTGTTGAGTATTCAAAATTTCCCAACCTTATTTTTCCAAAGCAATTGTGTTTTTAAGATGCCAAATTTCGAATTGAGAGATAATTTCATGTTCGAAAGGGGCGTGAAACACCTATTAACTATAAATTCGCAAGACTAAAAAGCAGTATTGGTCTTGGTCTTGCAATGATATCAGCGTCTTGGTCTTGATCTCGAAAAATTACCAAGACCAAGAATCTAGTTTTGCTCATCACAAGCGTTTAACTTTTTTCCAAGTACGCAGATTACTGTTTAATATCAATGTTAATTAAGCTGACATTGTTTTCGAATTTTACTACAATATTTTGCCCAATTAATTCATTCAGGCCTGTTCCGTTATCCGCGTGGTTTCAATTACTTTTCACTTGGAGGCTGAAAATGATGTGTCACACGATAAAAAGTATCAGAATCTTTTTTGTGGAAAATTACAGGTTCTACAAATAACATTGACTTGCATTAAAGAAGAGTAACCGTTTAGGAAATATTCTTAAAAAACTGCAAAAAGTCGGAAAATTCGATTTTATCGAATATTTCCTAAGCAGTTACTTTTTAATAAATTTAAATCAATATTATTTGTAGAACCTGTAATTCTCCATCGAAAAGCCTCCTAAGTGAAAAGTAATTGAAACCACGCGGATTACGGATCAGACCTGATTGTATCGTAATTTTAATTACATCAGATTCAAAGAACTCGTAAATTTGTCGTAAATCAGCATTTTTCTTGAACTCCAGAAAGGACTCAATTTTTACTTTCAATAAAATTTTCGCTTTATACTTTTCCGGGAAATTGAGATTAATACTGAATTTGGGGATCCCATTTTTTGATTAAGAACAGCCATTTTAGATTAAGAAGATCCCAAAGTGTGCAGAAGATCCCCCTGTTTTAATCCCTTATATAAACAATGAAGGAATTGCTTCAAACATCAATAACTTAACAAAAAAACTTCTTCAATCAATCTTCGAATGTCTTGCACTCAACTAAATTGTTTCCACGCAATCTTAGTATCTCCCTAACCTACTGAAAACATGCAATTATCGTATAATTGACTTTGAAAGCATAAAAAAATTAATATCTATTTTATGTGTATTTTTATTTAGGGCAGAAGATCTTGCTTTTTAGTGCTTTTTTAAGATTATTTATATTGGGTGCTATTATTGAATCCTTTCGATAAGGAAATTTTCGCGGAAAGAAATATCGTTCGATATGAAAACTACTATTCTTGATTCCGACGGTAGAGGAATATCGAACGAAAATATTGGGAACCCTGATATAAGAACATCTCTATCATTTTGACAGATGACAAAGGAAAAAAAAAATTAGAAGTGTCAACAGAGAAAAACTAAGAATCTTTAATAATGGTCTTTCGTTTTGTCCGCGATCGAGTACAGACGTACTCTCGTGTGTAATCGTCCGCGCGTGTCTTAAAGTCAGACCCGTTACACGTGTTTTTTTTAAAAGGCGCGTGTATCGTACATAACCTAATTATAGGTTAAAGGAAAAAATCAATTTCGTTAATATAAAATAAATTTTATAATCGTATAATATAAAGCTATTCTATAAGTCTGTAAAGACGCTACGCTGAGAGCTGTGATAAAAACCTAGTGTTTACGGCAGCTCTCTTATTAGGGACCTATGTTACTCGTAATGAGTAACATATTCGAAGAAGAAGAAGAATCTTTAATAATTTTTTGTAAACATCAAGTGGATAAAATAGCTATTTTAGTGCGATTTAAGGATTAATTATCTATACATTTGAGAGTTCGGTGAAGATGCGTGTTGCTCTAAAGTTGTTTTTTTATAAAAAAAAGCGTGTTGATCATTTTTTTCCAAGTGATTACATTTCATCATTTGGTCATCGCAGCGAGAGATGGTTGTGAAAGTGCCTTCTTTTTTTTATAAGTTGTATATCTAATCAGAATAAAGATGAATTGTTTCCTTTATTTAATGAAATAAAGTGAAGTATTTCTTTTATGAATTTTGAGTTTTATTTTAAAAATAAATTTTGTAATTTTTAATTAAACCGACTATTATTTAGTAGCAAAGGTTATAAAGTTGTTATTAAATATTTAGCTTATTTTCCCTATCAATAACAACAGCAAAATTAACAAAAAAGCATACATTTTTAACTTTTTATTTTCATTCCGTCACAAAAATTTCGCGGAAGGAAAATACTGAAATATATCTTTCCGTCGGATTCAAGAATGCACAAAAATGAATGTCACTTCGATGTCAGGGTTGTTAAATTTGTCAAATTATTTGCGGAAACAATAATGCCAAATTTATCTGTTTTGCGGAACAGTGATGACAGATGTATCTAATTTTCGGAATCAATAATAGCAAAATTTGCTTCCGCGCGGAAAATGCTTTCCGACGGAATCAAGAATAGCACCCATTATTTATACAAATTAATTAATTTAAGGAAATGTCTATACGGGGGGACTCGCGTACGCGAAAACTCAATTAGCGTACGCGAAAACTCATTTAGCGTACGCGAAATCCAGTAAAGTTTTTTCCCCCGGGGAACTTGATTAATTTATATACTGATCCGCGGCCGAAGGCCGCCACGAAGCCGGTGTTGGATTTCTGACGGGTTTAAATCCTGAGCAGCGGCCACAGGCCGCTCACTTACCCCTATTTTTATGTAAAATTACTGTTGTAACGAAGCTGCGTCCCGGGGGAAAAAACTTCACTGGATTTCGCGTACGCTAATTGAGTTTTCGCGTACGCGAGTCCCCCGAATAGACAGACTCTTAATTTAATCTTATCTAAACAGCTTTAACTTTAACACATAAAAATCAACAAACATCAGTTATGGCAATTTGTATGAGATCATCTTCAGTAGTCACTGCTATTTCACTTTCTTGCTGCGACTCATCATTTTGATCCTGAATTTCTGACCTAATTTTTTGATCTGGAGATTCATCATCATTATTAATGGATGACCTACGTTTACGCTTTGTGCCATCAGTATCAATATGGTCTTTCTCGTGCAATTTCATATGCATGCGTAATGTAGATAAATGTGTAAATGCTGCATTACAATGACACACATAAGGTTTTTCACCAGTATGCGTGCGCTGATGTGTTTGACAATCACTTTTTTGCGTAAAAGCTTTCTGGCAATAAATGCATTTAAATGGTTTTTCACCAGTATGAATACGACGATGATTTTTCAATACGTTCAAGACGGAAAAACGTCTTGGACAATATTCGCAAGCATAGGGTCGTTCACCCGTATGCTTTCGCATATGTTTTACCAATGAACTAGAGGTAGTGTAGCGAGCATCGCACAATTCGCATTTCCAAGGATGACCACCGAAATGAACTCGGCTGTGAGAGATGAGCTCTGCTTTACTAACAAAACTTAAAGCGCACTCATTGCATTGAAATGGTTTAATTTTTGAATGTCGCATTAGATGTTGTTTTAGATTTGTATTTTGACGAAATGCTTTGCCGCAGGTTGGACAAACAAATGGTTTTTCGCCGCTATGTATACGTAAGTGATCCTTTAGTGCAGATAACATTGTAAACACTGAAAAAAGTTGAACACTAGTTAATATCAAAGCCATAACATATATGTGAATATATTTTTTAAGTTATATTAAAATTAGCATTCAAATTCTGGACCCAACCAATTTCCAATTTTGGTTTTAAATGATGAATCAATTGATACAAGCATGTTCATCGTGCATAAAAAAATGGCGTGTAATACGGCGGAGAATATTTCTTATAGCCTGCTGCCACCGAAGATTTGTTTTGTGATTTGACGTTAAATACATGATGAATGAGATGAGTTACAGATTAATCACTTCATAAGCTTTCGGTGGAAACAGGCTATTAGTTTCATTAGAATGTTACAATCGAATGCATAATTCAATTACTATGAAAATACAATTTTGAACACATAACTTACCTTTATTGCAGACTTCACATTGATTTTTGGGATTACGATTATGTACATCTATTAAATGTTGACTTAGCTCCCTATTGGTATTATATATCATATTGCATTCGGCGCAGTTGAACTGGAACTCATGTGACTTTAAATGTTCTTCCAAACTTTCTTCCGAAGAAAATACACGTTTACACTCGGGACACGCAAAACTTTGTATTTCACATTTGTTTTGTTTCATGTGAATACCTAGAGATTTTCGTAATACAAATCCTGCACCACAACGTGGGCAAAAAAAGTTCATGGCATCAGTAGATGCAGCAGCAGATAAAACTACTTCATGTTTTGGTGCTGTCACAGTCGGTAAAGACGAATTTTCGTATTTTACTTCCTGTTGACATCTACCAACTTCCATTTTTAGCACGATTGCTTTTTCTACCTCAGGCGGCAACTCAACATCATCTCCAACGTCTTCTTCAGGCTTTAATAAAGTCTTACGTTTAGAAGATTTCTTATCGGATGTGTTTTTTAATCGTGCTTCTTCTAGTACTTTTATCTGATCTAACGACCAATTATGCACTTTTAAGCCGTGCCGCTTTAGATTATTTACGCTAACAAAGTCCATGTTACATTCTGGACAATTAAATTCACATTTCTTTATTGTAGATAAGATCTGATCTGTTTTCAAAGGTGTTGCAAGCGCTGAATCAGTGCTTGAAGTTTTAGCAGTGACTAGAGCAATTTGTTCTTCGCCCTCTTCGCCAGGATTGATTATTGTGATTTTAAAATCCTTTTTCGAATTTTGTTGTTCCTGTTCGGTAACAGTTTCACCGTAAGCTATTTCTTCTTCATAATTATCCGAATCATAAGCAACATCATAATTTGCAACATACTCACCACCCTGAGAATCAGAAAGAACATAGTAAGCAGTTTGATCCAATTCATCAGCATCAATTTGGTTAGCCGCATCTTCGAAATCATCAATATCTTGTTCATTTTCGCTTTGTAGTTCATAAATGACTTGCTGAGAATTTTGGTCTTCTGAATCTAGTGTTAAACGCTTAAAGGCAAGTACTTTTTCTGGATCTGCTTGATTTTTATTCGCTAACCGTGCTAAGCTACGTGTCATACGTTGTGGCTCTTCAGCAAATACTTGTTCAATTTTAAGCGAAAAACTTTGATCCTGCTTTTGAAATTTATCAGATATTGGTGATTTATCACTAGTACATAACTCTGTTTGCACTTCCTGGTGGCAGAATTGTACTTTTACCTCCGCAATTGTTTGCGCCTGAGCGGTTGCAAATTTTTTTTTCTTCTCTGGAGTCGTTTGTATGCCTTTAGTTGATTGTCGGACCTTTTTCTTTGGATTTTCCAGGGTAAGTTCTTCCATGATTGCCTCAGGTATAAGTTGATGCAGGGTATTACGGGAATTCTCACATCTAATTTTAAATGAATAGCATCGATTTATTTCACTAATACAGGTGAGGCACACTTTATCAGGCATTTTGTCTCTGGGAGTAGGCTGTTTAAGAAAAAAATTATTAACGTGCATGAGTTGTTAACTTAGTTATAATTTAAAAATAATAAAATAGAATGATCCTTGTTTCTGGAACACTAATAAACTGTTACAATGAATTCTTTGTATACAATAAGAATGATACTCGCTGAATCCGTGTACCATTTCCACAGTATATGTGGTTAAAGGTCCATTATCAGAAATGGGGCGTTGTTAACACAAAACATAGCAAGATCTAGCTCTCTTCACTTGTGACACTTAGGACATCGTTTAGTGCTTTTTTCATTTAATTCCATGTTTCACAAATGCCTACCTTAAATTTAGTCAATTCTTTTAGCATATCAGCCAAGCATCCGGAACCTTGAGAAGCACCATCAAAAATTGACAACAATGGTCCACTTAAGGCCAAACAGGTTCTACAAATTTTTTCAACGTCAAGTGACATATTTCAAACAAATTAAAAATAAAAACCTTTGCGCATTAAGATTTTACAAATATTAACTTTACAAATCAATTTGTTTGGAACGATTAACTTTAGTAAAACAAATGCTTTGTTAGTATTTAGAAAGCACGAAGTGATGAAACGGTTGCGAACTCAGTGTTGCCAACTTAATGCTTTTCACACTAGTAAAATTTTTGGCCTGGTGCTTTTTCAATTTTAGTGCTTTTTCTTGTGCTTTTTTATCTTCTTGAAGGTTTTGTTTTGCTCGTTGAATAAAGATCGTAAAATGCTGATGTGAAGATTCACTTGCTAAAATGGGAGTTGGAAAATGGTGCTATGTCCTTTTGGATCAATGTTAAAGGTTAAAAAACAGGTTATTAAAACATAATGATTGCTGCTACGACACTTATGAATAACTGTTAAAAATAAATAGACTGCAAGCATACCAGGAATCAGAATATTACATAGAAACCGTGTTATGGCCGGAGGAACCCGAAAGTAGTAAAAATAATTTATAAGTTTATATAAAGTCAAAGTAATGTTGATCTAAATATTATATATTATACTCATATATAATAATTATTCATTAAAACGTCTTTTTTATAAAAGGATTGCTTCATAGTTAAAATGTTTTTGTTAACAATTAAGTACAAGGAGAGAAAAAAACTTTCTAAAATGTAGCTCAAATCGTTCTTAAATGAAATATTCAGAATTAAGCCCAATATAGCACAAAATCATCCTAAAATACGACTAACTTGATCGCAATTCAAGCTCAAATTTGGGCATAATATGAATTTTGATAATTAAGCCCAATTGTACTCAACGCGTGACATTTTGTACTTGTTTATCAAAAAAAAAATTTCACATTTGTGATAACTCTGTGCGTTTATGATTCTCAATATGACTATGTCACCTACTGCTTAAATAAATCCGCTCGACTGCCGAATTCTGTATTTATAATAGAGTAAATACTACTGACATCCCATAACTATTTTGTAAATTTTGTATTTTACTACTTATTCTGTAAAATTGTATAAATTCGTAAATTTTCAATTTCGCTTAAGTTCCTAGTTATGACAATGAATTGTTAAGGGTTATATTTTCTTTTCCTTGAATTGTTTCATTTTAATGATTTTAATAATCACTTCTAGCTTTTAAGTTGTCGGTCTCTTTTAGTTCCTTAGACCTTTTGGTTGAACTAGTCATTTATTTATATTAGTTAAATTACTTTTAATTATTTAAAACTTTGTACATCTTTGTACATGAATTACTAAGGCTTTAAATATATAAAAAAAAAAAAGGATGTTACGATGTACTGAGGTGTCTTTGGACATTTTGGTACATTTATTTTTGAAAATGAAATGACATTTCTTGCATCGGGCAAAAATGGGCATATTCATATTTTGATAAATAAGAAATTACTAAGAACAAAAGGGCATGTTAATTTTTTTTTATAAACAAGTACAAAAGGGCAGCGTTAAGCACAACTGAGTTCAATAAAATTTTGATAAACAATGCAAAATTGAATTGAATTGAGCTCAAATGGGCATATTCACTTTTGATACACAATCGCATTATTACTTGATATCAAGAAAATTATGGCTAAGCTGAAAATCGCCCCACAGTTGGTTGGTTTGGGTTTTTTTTTTTTTTTTTCAGCTCAAAATTTTCTCCGTATACTTAACTTGTTTTTTCGTCTGTACATGTACGATACTTTTTTGTTTTTTTAAATTTTTTTAGTAAAATAGAATTAAGTGCTTTTTTTCGGAAAAAAACGCGTTTTTTTGCCGGATTTGGTGCGTTTTTCAATTTAGAAGTTTGCAACACTGTGCGAACTAGTTTGACGTTATACTTTCTGAATCAGAGATGAGAAATGGGCTTATTTATTTCATGCGAAGCGAAGAGATATATAACCAAGCGAAGAGCTGTAAATATTATCAAGAGACGCAAAGAAGCCCTGTAGCAATTTTTTGGAGTTTGTATTGGCCATAGACGGTAGCTTTGACGAATTTAGAAGTTGAACAGCAGCGTAATTGAACCAAAAAATCTATTTATATTCCTTCGCTTCCGGATGAGAAGAGATGTATACAGATTTTTTGGTTGAATTACGCTGCTGTTCAACTTCTTAATTCGTTAAAGCTACCGTCTATGGCCAATACAAACTCCAAAAAATTGCTCCAGTGCTTCTTTGCGTCTCCTGGTTATATATCTCTTCGTTTCATATAAAAATTTTAAAAAAAAATATTTACTAAAAATTTTACTAATAGTCTGTTTCCACCGAAGACTAAAAATGGAATTAAAGGGCCGTCCACACGCACAGTTTTACCTCAAGACTTACCTGCGCTAACCGGTATGTGCAGGTTAGTCTGTACGTTTAGACGGCAAAAGTCAAGTTTGCACGGTCGAAAAGTGCGGCCTGTGCTTTCTTTGAATTTCCGAAGATTTTTGCACAAACTAAGCTTGCGCAGACAAGTTGGAACGTGTATACGGCGTACAGGCCGTGCCTTCAATCTGTCGCTTAAATTTCACTCTTCAAATGCTTTTATATTGCATGTGATAGCTCTGTGAATAAAACTTTCACTTTTTTTAGTTAATTTTCACTTTTTTTTTATTTATGTGATTCAGTCTTTAAATAAAATTCTTACAGACTAGACAAAGATTAATTAAATTTAATAAAAAAGATATCACAATACATTGAATTATTGAATACAGCGCTTAAGCTGGAATTAGTTAACACGTAGCGTTCCGTAATGTGAAAAATTTACCAAACGGCACAAGCGTGTAAGCCATTAGTGAAATCGGGTCGTAGCGGTACGGGCTAGTTTACATAGACATTCATAATCAAAATAATCATGAATTTTTTTGCTTCATGATTAAAACAATATTTTGTTCACATTCATGTGATTTTAAATTCCAAATATTATTTTACTACTTTTTTAATGCTATTTATTTTAATACTTTTTTGTATTATTTTTTCATGTGACAAATTTGTGTCAAACTGTGAGTTAATTTTGTTTGGTCTCTCAAATTTTGTTGGTACTGATTCAAAGACTGCTAGTAACCACTTATTTCATCCATCTCGTAGATTTCTTCACGAAAACTGTATTATTTTATTCCCAAAAGGAACAAAATGTGGATCATTTTACAACACAACTCTGTTTTTGTGAAATATTTTCATTTCATGATTAAAATAATCACCAAATATATGATTATTTTGAATATGAATGTCTATGTAAACTAGCCCTACGCAACATTGAGACCTCTTGAAATTAGATTTTTCAACGTAACGCTACGTTGACTATTTATTTGTCAGAACAATTAATTAAAATAAGGATGACAATGGATGTTTGCAAAAATTTAAATTGTTTAAATAATTTTTAAGTTTTAAGATGACATTTCGAACGTTGCCTACCGTTTTCACAAATCGGCGCTACGTCAACGAGCAACAGCAATGTTAGGGAACGGAACGTTTTGACTAATTCCAGCTTTAGTGAGGTATCACACGAAAGGCGCCAGTACACACAGGGCAGCGCGTGCAGCGCGCGCACTATAGGCTTTGACAGTTGATTTAAGAACATAGCTCCTTATGGAGAGTGATTGTTACATGTCCCAGAGTAATCTTGCCTAATGCGGTTCGCCACGACTAGCCTGCGCACCAGGGAGGGTTCTCAACCTACCGCATTAGGCCGGGGATTTCACAATAAATTTTACTTCCGTTGTCGAACGGAAATAAAATATATACAAAACAAACTCAAAAAGAAATCAAACCAAAACCCGATATAAGAAAAAAAACTGAAAATATTTGAAAACCGAAATATCAAAACCAATATAATTCCAAAAGACCTTTAGCTCATTCACCCCCATACGAGGAAACAGATGTAATATTCCCCCACGCTCCCACCCATCCTGTGCTACCCACTCCATTTTAGGATAACACCCATTCTTACCATTTCCGCTGGCCAAGAAACCTAGATCATTTAGTCAGGATTAAATCCCCCCCACAATCAAAATTTAGCACAAACTCATTACGAATCTCACAACCAAAATATAAACTAATTTATTTCAAATCTTATCTCTATATTACAGGATTTCACAATCTCATCCTAAAGGTAACCAAAGGCTCAACCATATACACAGAAAAATTACAGCAGAAAGCATAGCCAACTTCCGTAAAAATTCAAAAAAATATAAATTTAACAAAAACCAATTTTAGGGCCGTTTTCTCAATGTCCGGTTAAGCACTAATCAGAACTTTAACCAGCAGTTAGAAAGAAAAGCGTTTTTTCAATATCTGGTTAGTAGTAATCAGTTTGTCAAGATCTGATTAAGTTAACGGCAAGATGCTGTTCCGGTTAGTTTCTAATCAGAAGAACAATTCACAAAAAATATTTTTATTTTAAATGAAAATTAAAAATTGTCATAAAATTAAGGGGTTACGAGCTTTCATATGAAATACAAAAAACATATTTTGAATCAATGATAGTAGAGCATATACATTTTAAATTGATTCAACGAATCCTTTTATAGAGACGTGGGCTTGGAAAAAATCTCACAGCGACGTTATTCGTAACCATCCAATTTTTGATGTAAAAATTTAAAGAAACTTAAATTAGAAGTTGCCTTTGGAAATCCTTTATAGAAGAAAAACCATATAGTCAAAGAACCGATCGATGGATTTTCTATATAATATAATTTTTTATGTTAATAATAATTCGAAATTAAATGTGGCCAACTTCTAAATTACTTTCTCCGTATCGGTGAATATAAACACATGTAAAAAAATCCAAACTTTAAATCAATATCTTTTATGAGATACAACTGAGGTGTCATGACAAATGCGTCCGATATTTGATGTAACTATTAAGTTAATTGGGTTATCAAAAAATATTATTCGTTGCATTCAAAGAAGGAGTTGAACCCACAAGGGCCTAAAATTGTAGTTTTTTTTTTGGTGAATTTCGAGGGCCAAGATCGAAATAAAAAAAGTTAAAATTTTGTGATTGAAAATAGTACAGGCTCCTAAAAAAAAGTTTTCTGAACACAATACTTCTTATATGCAGTCTTATGATTCTTTCGGCGCTGAATCGGACTGCGTTCTCTGAATTGTCAATCCTTGCTTGAAGAGAGAAAATAATGTTTTGAAGCTTATGGCGTAGCTACAGAAGAGGCGAAACTCTGTTTTTTAATGGCATTGGATTGACTCACTCTTTCTTATCAAAACACACCTTCAAACTTTTCCAACAGAACGAAATGTTTTGGGGAAGTGGCATCGCCCATTTTTGTTGGCACAAATAGATTTTATACCCTAGCTATTCGATATCATTAAAAAATGAGAATTTCACTTTTTCCTGTAGCTACGCTATAATTCTTAAAACAGCATTTTCGCCAACTTTAAGCAAGGATATCTCAAAATTCTGCAGGTATGTTCACAATTCTAAGGATGCGGTCCGAGCGTCAACAAGCTTATAAGACTGCATATAAGAAGTATTGTGTTAAGACAATTTTTTTTCTTTTGAGTGCCTGTGTAGTTAAAGGTTGATTAAGGTATATGTTTTCATGTTGAAGCAAAGTAAGTTCGTATCCACGATTAACGATAAACGATTTTTTACAAAAGTATGCATTTTAACACAATAGCCACTATTCATCATTCATTTTAAGTTGTGCTCAAATAATTTCCGTAAGCCATCAGTTTGTTGATTTCATTATTATCCTCACTAAAGAAAAAACATGATCTCTAATGTTAAGTATAATCTTGTCCAAGAATAAAAATATTTATTAACTACATACATACTATACCATACCCCTTAAGGCATCGAATTGCGGCCGCCCCAGTCTTCTTGTTTTATAAAAACCTAATTTTTCAGCGAACATTTAAGTCAGTTGGAACAAAATGCATAACATTTGGAAGATAATTCCAATAGCTAAATGTTCCTACACAAAAGATTCAAATAAATTCGTTAGAATTAAAAATATTTCAAGTCTTCCATTTTTTTAGTGAAATTTATGAAATATTTTTATTTTTTATTTTGATTTAATTTGTTTGAAATTGTCATTTTGACATCGAAAAATTCACAATCGATAAGCAAACTTCTGGTTAGTTAGTCAGCTTTTTATGAAAACGAATTCACTGATTTCATTTGTCGTATGGTTAGCAATTGTACGGTTAAGAACAAATTTAACCGGACATTGAGAAAACGGCCCTTAGTGACCTACCATCACTGATAAAAATGTATATAAAATATTATGAAATGTAATGAAATTTAAAATATGTAATATTTGAAATGACTTAAAATAATAACCATTAAAAATAACATTTAAATAATCATTGGATTTAAAACTAACGATTCAACAAAAAAAACGAATATCAAATTACCGATTCAGCACCAATTTACGAGATGCATAAAAAATTGACAAAATAATCTAGTTAAACACCGTGAACGAATGAAGAAATTCTAATTTCTTTAATTTTCTGCATAAATAGGCACTTTTTAAAATAAAATCTTTTCACACACGAGGGTCACCCTAAACGAGCTCGCTGAGAGAAAATTCCCTATTCGTGCATATAAAAAAATATGAAATCAAAAATTCCTTAAAAACTTCCTTTTTTAGAATTTCCCCTTACAATTGACCGAAACGAACGAAAACGAACGAATGAACTTAAACCGAACGAAAACTTAAACTACTTAAACTAAAATGTCGGCTTTGCAGTCGTGAAAATTTCCGACGTCCCCAAAGCAGGTATCAAAACCTCAGGGTTACCCCCGTTATTTTAATTTTTCCTCTGCGAATTTCCGCGCTCCAAAATTTAATATGCGTGATAATAAAAACAATTAAATAGGAAAATTTGTGGCTGACCTTTTTGCTGCTTTTACCAACTTTACACAATTTACCGGCCGAGTCCTCAAATTTCACCTTGGTAGCGTCGCCGTCAGCCACAATTATTTCCCTCTATATTCCTGTTACACGAGTATCCTCGGGTATATCCTGTTTTCCTTCTCTCTTCAAGGATTAACACAACTGGGGCTCCTCCCAGGATCACAAAACTGCTTTCGTATTTTCCTGCTGGCTTGGCGCCAAAAATTACTCGGTTCTAGCAAAAAAAAAATTATTTTTTTAACAAAAAAACACTGGTAGTTACCACACAAGAAAAACACCGTACCTTCAAAAGTACTGGTTCCCTCCAAGTTCTGTATCCTTTCAGGATTCTGCTTCCAAAAAAAACTTGGACCTTTAAAACTTTGATCCAACACTACTAAACTGAATTGTTTAAAACTAGACCGGACTAAAAAGAACACACGTCTTAATCCACGAACCGTACTTTTGACTTTGAACTTTTTGTACGGCACTTTCCTATCGCCAAGCCAGAAATTTCGATTTCATCAAATACATGAAAACAGTTTTGCTTAATCCTAACAAAACTACCAACAAAAAATACATAAATCTTACAACAAAAAAAAATAACTTATTTAATTGGTACCACTACACCCTAGCTCTACTTTGGTTCATACATAGCTCTATCTCACTTCACTAACGAGTTTCCAGCCCTGGTTCCCACATAAATCTGTTACCTACATGATTTCCGAATGTTGCTACACCTTCAACCTGGCAACATCCATATTCATGTGTCAGCCGCTTTTGCAACTCTGCTAATCTAAAATTTCCCTATGACAGAATGACACACAGAAAAACTGCATAACCGACCCTGAAACTGAAAACGTCAAAATTTGCCGAAACCAAAACAAAAAACACGCTCAACTTCTTATTTATATTTGATAAAATTAAAATTCATTAAATTAAAAGAAAAATTAAAAGAAAAATTAAAAGAAAATTAAAAGTGCCGGTTAAAAAAAAACTACAGTGAATCGTGTGTTCCAGTAATGCTTGCGGCCAACCAACAACATTGGATCACCATCCGAGGTAAAATTTTAGAATGCCTGCCATTCCTAAAATTCAACTACCAATTATCGAATCAATTGGATAGCCACACCGAACTCTGCCGTAAAAATATAAGGCCGCCACTTCAGTTAAGGACTTTGAAACCTTATTTTCCCATCGGATTAAGAAATTGTGTGCCTATCTTTTCGTAAAATCGTAAATTTTTTAAAGTTTTCCACTTCTCTTGCAAATTGTAAATGCAGCAATGTAAATATTACACCCTGTTTTTATTTCTTTCTTAATTAGCATCACAAAAGGCATAACTTCATACCAAAGAGATTAAAACTGAAATAGTTCTATCAGAGAAGTGGAAGCTTTTCTGAATAACAATAAAGTTTCGATTTTCTCAAAACTATGAAAAACGAGTTACTTTTTTTTATTATTTTGCGGCAGAACTGGGCTTGCGCCCCGCAACAAAACTCTGCTATGGCCAAGTTGTACTAGGGCCAACTGGAACCAAAGCAGTGTGCTGGGACTACGCAAGTCCATAAACTTGTTATTGCGACTGATTCTATTTGTTTAAATGCAGGAATTCCTCCCTTTTCCTAGCTTCAGTGTTCTGTTACCCCTGCTTAACTTTGCCTGCGGATGAACAAAAACAAAAAGCTAAACTTACGATTGTGTGAAGCAAACTAAAAGAGTTATTGTCCTCAGAATTGTGATTTGTTTTGAGCATAGTATCAAAATTGATCAATCGTTTTTTCTAAATCATAACCTGAGGATTTTTTTTCTTGAATTTGTTTTATAAATCCATTCATTTTTTACAGTGCCCAACGTAGGCCACCGCCCACGACCTTGTGATCCAGAGACTCATGCTTTACACCTTAGCTAACCGGGCCCTGCTTATCAAAACCAATTTTTTTTTTTTTTTTATTCAATTGTCTAATTAAATTTTCTTTCTCTTTAAGTTCTTAGGTACACCGCAAGATAACCTACTCATTGGATTTGTAATCAGCGTATCTCGATGTCTAAATTACGGGAAGTGACTATTTCTTTAAACTTAAAAATTGGTACTTTGTTTTAAAATTTCTCAAATATTCTCAGATATTATAAGTGAGAGCAGATATCACGAACGCAAAGCTTGGATTTATTCTCTTTACACACTCAGGACCCTACTCTATACTACGCAGATGGACGGATAGCTGGCTACTTCTATTGATGGTAAATATTGCAGATACTTAACTATTGTTTAATATCTTTGGCGTGGAATACGCCTAATGGTTTGCCACTCAAGTTTTCCAACTCGTACAGGTTATTTCCTACTGGTCGGGTTATTCTACATTTTATAAACTTTTTGCAAAATTTCGCGTTAATGTTTTTCGAGAAATTACTCAACACAAAATTACGTTTAAATACTTCTTGCCCTGGTATGAAACTAACTTCTCGCGCACGTTTGTTGTAACGTTTTGCGCTACGCTCATATGCTTCGTGTAAATTTTTCTTTAGTGTATCTCTGATCAATTCAATCTTATCTTTTTTATTAACGGAAATTATTTGATGATCGCTTAAAGAATTCAGTTTTCGAGCCAATTTATAGTCATAGCCGTTCATATACATTTCATGTCCAAACAATGCCAGAAATGGAGTTATTCCTGTTGCTGAATGTACTGAGGTTCTAAGAGCGCACTCTATTTCAGACAAATACATGTCCCAGTCTCTATGGTCATTCTCTATGTAAGACCTAATAGCATTTAATACCGATTGGTTGACCCGTTCGGCCGCATTCGATTGCGGTGCATAACATGCAGTTTTAAGGTGTCTAATTTTGTATGTGTCGATCATATGCTGAAAATTCTTTGCCGTAAATTGTGCTCCATTGTCGGAGTGGATTATTTCAGGCACTCCAAATTTATGAAAAATTTCCGTCACCAAAAATTGTATTATGTTTGCAGTTGTTGCTTCGCGCATCGCCTTTAGGAACATGAATTTGGTGAAATGATCCACCACAATGAATATATATGCATTGCCCCTTTTCGACCGGGGGTACTTCCCTAAAAAGTCTATATATATTTTTTGAAATGGTCTTTCTGTTATTACCTCGTTTCCTATAGTAGGTTTTAGTTCTTGATTGCTGCTTTTCGCCTCTTTACACACTATACAATTTCTTATTACCGTTCTTACTTGAGCTGCCATATTAGGCCAATAATACCACTGCCTTAGTCGGTGTATTGTTTTTGCGATTCCTCCATGAGAAGCTATTTCCGGCTCATGTGCTTTGATTATTAATGTGGTTGTCAACGCTTCGGGTATCCACAACTTCCAATTTACATCTTCAGGTTCACCTCTGTCAAATTTAATTTTTTTAAAAACCATACCATTCTCCACGCGCAAATCTGGCAGTTTTTCTTGATTTTCTCTAATTGTTTTAATCAATTCCAAATAATCCTCCGATTCAAATTCTGTCGTTTCTATGCCCAACAAATCATCCTCACCAGCACTCACTTCTTCAACAGTCCTTGACAACGTATCAGCAACAATGTTTTCTGAGCCCTTGCGATGTTCAATTTTGAAGTCATAAGCCTGCAATTGTAGTGACCATCTCGCCAACCTGCCACTAAGATCTTTCAAAGTCATCAACCATTTTAAACTGGCGTGATCGGTAATGACTGTGAAGGGCATCATTTCTATGTACGGTCGAAAACGTTTGACCGCCAAAACTGCAGCTAGACATTCCTTTTCTGTTACCGAATAATTCTTTTGACAGCTGTTTAACTTTTGCGAGTAGTACGCTATCGGATTTTCATTATTATCCAGGTCTTTTTGGTATAGCACCGCTCCTACGCCAACGTCCGACGCGTCGCACTGTACTAAAAATCTTTTAGAAAAATCCGGATGCTTTAAAACCGGGGCTGTACAAAGAGCTTCTTTCAATTTGTTGAAGGCGTTCACAGCTTCTGATGTCATCGTAAACTTTTTGCTCTTTTTAAGCGTATCACTAAGAGGAGCTGATACTGCAGCGAAATTTTTAATGAAGCGTCGGTACCAACCCGCTGTACCAAGGAAACTTCTTACTTCTTTTACTGATTTTGGAATTGAAATTTTTTTAATTGCTGAAACCTTTTCAGGATCAGTCCTTAGAGTACCACCACCCACAATAAAACCCAAATAGCGCAACTCCTTGAAGCAAAATTTCGATTTTTTTAGCCCAATAGTTAAATTTGCTTTTCTTAGACAATCCGCTACTTCACTAAGCACACGAAGATGAGTGTCAAAATTAGGCGCAATGATTAATAAATCATCCAAATATGTAAAAACATGAGACTTAAGACGTTGTGGAATGACTTTGTCCATTAAGCGACAAAGACGTTGCGCCGCGTTGCATAAACCGAAGGGCATTACGGCGAATTGATAAAGAGGCCTTCCTGGCACTGTGAAAGCCGTGTACTCCTTACTTTTTTCCTCCAAAGGTATCTGCCAGAAAGCGAACTTTAAATCTACGCTGCTTATGAAATAAGTGTAGTCAATCCTGCTTAAGATTCCTTCTATATTTTGAAGCGGATACGCGTCTTTCACTGTTCTATCATTCAGCTTTCTGGCGTCGAGACACATACGATTTTTATCCGGTTTTCTGACGATTGTCACTCTGTTATTCCAGGGACTCTCACTCTCCTCGATTACGCCTAACTCTAACATTTTATCTAATTCAGCATACGCGAGTTCCTGAACCGCAGGCGAAATCGGGTAGTGACGATCTTTCACTGGTAATGCTCCCTCTGTTAATTTTATGGTATGTGTTTCGACGTCAGTTTTTCCTAATCCGTTCTGCTCATAAGTATAAAATTGGCTTACCACTTCATCTAACCGCCGTTGCTGGTCTTCAGTCAAAATATGTTTTTCAGTTTCAAATTCTGAATCTCTATTCGTAATATTAAATTGCTCCTTTATTTTTTCCATATCCAACTCTTCCACACCCAATACATCTGGTGCCAATTGAAATTGTCGCCAAAAATCCACACCAAAATATGCGTTTTGTTCAAGGTCAGGGCACAAATAAAATTTCACCCTTTTTATCTCATCCTTGTATTTAACAGGAACGCAAACTTTTCCCAGAATCAGGTGATTTTTACCGCTGGCGGTCTTCACATTTGAATAAAAACGTTCTACTTCAACTCCGATTTGTTCAACTAATTCGCGACATCCTCTGCCGAGCAAACTTATGGAAGCTCCGGTATCTAAAAGTCCTATTAACTTGGTACCTCTGATTTCAATTTCGGCAAATGCTCTTGGATCTCTATTATGTATGTTATTAACTGCCTCAACTATATGACTACGCACACGTTTTCTTTTGTCAAAATTCCGTCTTGCCTTTTTCACCTTATTTGAAATTTCACGTCTACCATTGAGGGTTCCTTCGTCGAATATTCGTTTCCTGGTTTCTACATATTTTTCCATTCGTTCTTCAAACGATATTGACACTGGTGGTTTCTTTTCAAATTGTATTTTATGGTTGAAATTCTTTATTTTTTTCAAAATATTAATTTTTTGTTTATTTTCAGGCTTCTGCGCTTTCTCCACATCATCAGCGTCAGCAACATTTCGTTTATTTAATCCACTACGGGAGTCTGGGTAGAGCGTGACGCTCCCGCAGTCGTCACGTTCCTTTGCGAGTTTCCCTCGGAGCATGTAGGGCACTTGGGAGTAATTACATCCGGATACCCGCACTTATAGCAAAATATTTCTCTCTGTAGTGACGTACATTCCATATATGTGTGTCCTTGCTGACGACAATTCCAGCATACAAGGACTCTCTTTTGTGGCTGTTGCTGATTTGGACTTTGCTGTAGAACCTCACTTGAATACTGCTGCTGTTGTTTTGGTTGCTGTTGTTGACGGAAAGGATTAAAATGTTGTTGGGACTGATTTTGAAGCGGTTGTTGTTGCTGTGGTTGTTGCTGCGTCTTCCTTCTGTGGTTTGGCTGCACTTCTTCAACTTCAAAATCATCATCATTGGAGCACAGGTAAGGCATTTCATTATATTTCATTTTCAACTCATTTATATTCTGATTTCTTGATTGGTACCTAGGTTGTGGTGGTACATAACTACGCATATCCTTCCGTGTAAATTGAGTTTCAACCTCCAGACATGCCTCACGCAATTGATCCACCGAATTTACCATCATCGGGAACACAATTCCTTTTATATGGTCTTGCAAATTTCTTTTTATAATTTTGACGACGTCGCCATCCGCTACAGGACACCTTAGTCGGGCTCTCAATTTTTGTATGGCATGGAAAAAAGACTCAATATCTTCGTCGCGTGTTTGTTTGCGCACTACCAAATCTTTCATTAGTTCGAAATCTGATTTATTGGTTTGATATCGATGCAGCATAGCCCATTTCAGTGTATTCCAGTCAACATTATTTTTATCGCGAATGAACAGCCAGTACCATTCGTGTGCAACGCCCTTAAGTAAGAGATGAAAATCGCGAAGTATATTATTCCATGGACACTGGTAGTGCCTTTGAAGGTGTTCTATACGAAACACAAACTCGTCTACTGCAAGATCATGTGGACTGCCGCTGAATGCTATGCCCCATTTATCAATATTTAGATTGATTGAATTTTGACCGAAGTGGGATCTATTGTTAGTAGGTGGTGCATCTCTATATGCTGATTGTGATCCGTTGGAGTTTCGACCATTATCATTTGAAAACCCTACAAATGGTGTTTGTTGTGCTGGGTACTGCATGCACATCGCTTGTTGTTGAAAAGGCTGTTGATATTGCTGTTGCCGAAATAGTTGTTGTTGCTGCTGAGCCCAATTTTGTGCAGATTGCTGCTGTTGTTGAGCCGGTGTTGGTAGTTGTAGGCCTGGAGGTGACACTTGCTGGTTTGTTCGATTTTGGTGTTGTATTTGGATTGATTGATGTTGCTGCTGTTGTGGTTGCCTATGATGCTGGTTTATCTGGCGATGCTGTAGTGGTTGCTGAATAGGTGGTGGCGGAAACTGGTATTGTTGAGTACGGCTTAAATTATCGTGGTGTAATCTAGGATTTTGCATATTGGCCGGGTTATTTAATCTTTCCGAGTGACTAGCAACTACATTGCTGTTTTTAAGTTGCTCGTGAGAAATTGAATTTGGATCGATATTTCCCTCAGTAATATTTATTGACCTTTGGACTTCTAATGACTGTGCCCCCCTATCATCAGAAATCTGAGCCAGACTCAATGCTCGAACAATCTGCTCTACACTCGCCTGCATGCATTCCGCGATTTTGTTTTCTAATTTCATTTCTAACTCTACCCTGTAACCCTGATTTGCTTTTGCCACCAAGTCGCTAATTAATGCCTCATTTGTTTGATATAATACACTTTCCATTCTGTGGTTGTTTGGTTGCCTGTGTGCATCACTATGTGCCAGTGGTTGTTTTGAACTTAACCCTTGTGTGGGTACTTTCTTGATCGCCCCCTGATCGGTTTCTGGATCTTGTGTTTTATCCACCCTTATAGTATTTGATAAATCTATGTAAAAATCATCTCTTCGGCCGACGTCCTGGTCTTCAGTTCCTTTGTCTGCCATTCTGTCAATAGAAATTTCTGCGCTACCTGTTCTATTAAGATCGTGGATACTTGTTCTTTTTATAGACCTTCTTTTCTTAACCTTTTCTACGTTTTTCATTAACAGATTTTGTAATCATTAAGACTGAAATCACGTATATTTTTATATTTTCTTTGTTATGGTTTTGTAAAATTGGGGGGTTTTATCTCCTGACTATTTGACCTTTATTTGCTTTTGATCATATTTTCCAGATATGATAAAAAAAATGTAACTGCGTGTTCCTTACGGAATCGTAGGAGTGAATTAGCTTCAAGTTTTCTTATTTTATATCTAATTCATTTTTTTGTTTTTGTGCATTGTCTGTCAGCCGCCTGTTCAGCATTAGATGCAATTAGTCTTTATTGAAAACCCAATTGGACTAAGCCATCTAAGCCTAACATGCGCTTAAGAGTTGGATTTCGACCCGGGACTAATTACTAGATGCATTTAGTATTTGCTGTAGAAATTACTGCACTGATTACCAAGCCACTAGATTGCATAGCCCTTCGTCTAATATGCACACCAAATTTTCATGTATAAGTGGATATAAAATTTTACATCTCAAAACAGTTGTTACATGCAAATTAATTGTTCTATTCTGAACCTATTCAAAAAAAATGTTTCCTTTTATGCTTTTTATTTATTATTTGATTTACACGTTTCTGATCGCCCTCTAAGAAGATGCAATTAGTAGCCATATTACTTTCATTGCAAGTACTAAGTCACCTAGGTAAAGGCCGACCAGGAAGGAGAAATCAGAACTAACCATCTGAACCTATATTAGAACTACACATTGACATGCACCTTATTCCACAGTGCGGTTGATCTACACGCTTCAGTTCGACCAAGTCACTGTTTTATAACAGTTCACGCAAATATGTGATCTTCTCTATTATCGTTTGCTTTCGTAGGTCCTTAGATATTTTGAACCTTTCCAATATCATTTATTTTTTAATTTGGGCGCCATTATTGTTACATGTCCCAGAGTAATCTTGCCTAATGCGGTTCGCCACGACTAGCCTGCGCACCAGGGAGGGTTCTCAACCTACCGCATTAGGCAAGATTACTCTGGGACATGTAACATGATACATACAGAAAAGCGAACAACACACGCGCTGCGTTCAATGCGTAGAGTTGACCAACTTTCAACTTTTCGAACGCATCATTTGCGTTTGACATTTCGTTTCTTTTGTTAATTTATTTATAAATAATTTTCGCAGTAGAAAAAATAAATTAAAAAAAAATCAAAATTAAGGAAAAACATATAAGCGAAGTGCAGGAGCAAGTCTGCCTATATAATAAAGGCCATTCTGAGTGTATTTGAAAACGCGTTTACGCGTTCTATGTAACGGCACAAGCATCACTCGCGTGCGTTGTGATGCGTATGATGCGCGCACTGCCCTGTATGTACTGGCGCCTGATGGGCACGTCAAATTTGTAGGCAAGCGGAGTGGTGTTTGTCATTTCCCTCCGTGCACGTGCCCTTCGTGTGACTTCACTATTACTGTCAAAAGCAGTGTGGTTGTTGTAGTACCAAATAACATACTCAGTGTTGCCAGCAAATTGTTTCAAATACTACCACTTTTCATTTAAAAAAGTAAATTTTTTGGTCAAAATTAACCATTCTTGATAACAAAATCGGAAACGGAGCGCGTCACTAGCACTTTTAGACTCCTAAAAGCAGCAGCGAAGTGCATCTCTTTTGCTTCCAATAGCGCTGATATTAACATTGGCACAATGTGCATAGTTCTCGTTTTTAGAAAAGCGCTTAGACACACATTGCTCGCTTGGAAAAATAATTTAAAAAAAAAATAATTACAATAAAAAACTTTCACCCGCATTGGAATTTGATGTCGGAACCCAATAATCTTAGGTAGATATACAAACTCATTATCATATCAGACTGTAGAGCAGGCATGTAAAACTCAATTTCCAACTGGGCCAAACAATAAAATATTTTCATTTTGGTGGGCCGCAAAAATTAACGACAATGTTCATTACTTTCTAATGTTTTCATCCTGATATCTGAGGCATTTTATTTTTAACTTAAGCTTCAATATCGAGGAAAATTGAATTCGCCGATATTACTTTCATCACTGACATGAGATGAGAATCTGTTAAGGGCCGTCTACATGCACAGTTTTACCTCAAGGCTTACCTGCGCAAACTGGTTTGTGCAGGTAAGTCTGTACATGTGGACGGAAAAAGTCAAGTTTGCACAGCTCAAAAGTGAGGCCAGTGCTTTATTTGAATTTCCAAAGATTTTTTTGTGCAAACTAAAGCTGCGCAGGCAAGTTGTAACATGTGGACGGCGTACAGGCCGCGCCTTCAATCTGTCGCTTAAATTTCACTCTTCAAATGCATTTATATTGCATGTGATAGTTCTGTCATGAAAATTATGAATTTTTTCATTGATCTATTTTGGAAAATATACAAAAGAAAAACAATTCAAATGAAAATAAAATTTTTGCTAGACGTCGTGTTGCTATGAAAATTAAGTATACTGAAACTGCACACACTTGCCTGTGTCGTGTGGACGCGATAAAAAAAAGCATGCGCCAACTCTCTAGTTTGCACGAACTAGGTTTGCGCAGGTAAGACTGTACGTGTGGACGGCCCTTTAGTCTCGCCCTAACAGGAGACTGGTTTCCTTTCACAAGCGAAAATAATTGCTCACATACATTAGAAATGCCAAACATAGATATTATTTCCATTGCAAAATTGTGAGATTCTTAAAATTGCAAAGGCAAGCGTTTATAAAATAATGGAAGGCCCCCTTTAGAAACTTTCAGATTCAAATTTGTATCGCATGGAATTTAGTTTATCTTCATTTGAAGGTAGCTTGACACTTTTTCAATTTCAATTGAAAACAGGCTTGAAAATAAAGGAAACTTGTCTTCAACGACCTGAAATCTGCAATACGTCTCCCGGACTTATCTTCAAATCATTAAGATATGCTTTGCCTGTTGGAAAATGTTCCAAGTTTTTCACACAGAAGCAATTTTAGTTTAAAAGTTATAATTTGGTCATTGCAATGTACATTATGAAAACTTGTTTTTTCACTGTATTTTCGTCGTAGCCTCGCAATCAAACCATTATGGTTTCCGTCAAAGAAGATGCTCCATCCTTTCCAATGAGTGGCAAGCGTTACCTTGGAATAACAATATGTTTATGGGTGTTAAACTTTCGTATAATTTAGGTTACTTTGAATTTTCCACCCAAGATTGATCCAGACAATTTACTTCTGAACAAAAATTTAAAACTGTCAAATACCTATAATTATATTGATTCGCAATTTATTTTTACTAGAATCGCCCAATGGTCAAAATTTGCCCACAAATGTATCAAAAAATGTTTGTACTTTTCGGCCAGTTTTAGTAATTTTTTTGGTATTTGGTACAAAATAGAAAAGCTCGTAAATCATGCCTGGTACAATGACAAATGTGAAAGGAAAAGAAACTAAAAAACATGAAGTCAGCGTTAGTCAGCTTTTTGTCTTTCTCTTTCTGCTGTATCCTCTTTTCAGCTCTGTGTGACCGCATATTTTGTCGTTGTTGTTATTGAAAAATTTGTGTTTAATTTCTTTTTTTTTCATGCGTATTAATATATAGATTTCAACGTTTGGCCGCAGATTGAAAGATAATGGGCCGCATGTGGCCCGCGGGCCGCGAGTTTGACATGACTGCTGTAGAGCTTTACTGACAATTTACGTGATATGTAAAACTTGTATTTTAAATCAAATTTTCATATTTTTTTTTTTTTTTTTTTAAATATATATATTGCTCTCATTCTCTTTTTTTTATCAACGGAAAGAGTACAAATTTAAAAAAAAAAAAAAAAATCAAATTCTCGATTGGGAAGATACAAGCTCGCCCCAAGTAAGAATTCATGCAAAATGAGCGTATACTTTCGTATCTTATCAGTGAAGCAGATTTATAAATATCAATTACTATGCTATATTCACAAAATAACTAAAAACTTAATCCCCAACAATGCAAATGGTAAGCTTTCAACAGTCTTCCAATATAAGAAGCCTGGTTGTCTCTCGGGCGATTAATAAGATATCATCTCAAAACATTTTCCATAATGGTGTAATTTATTAAAGTGATCTTGATAGATCCTTAAAGGGCTTAAAAAATATGGTGATATTTAAAAAAAGACAGCAATTTTATTGGATAGAAATAGATTTATAGCTTTATTCAAAAATTTTGAATTGTTTTCCATTTAACTTATTAGGATGAAACATACATATGTAATAATAGCTCAATTTTATATTTGGTTGTAAGCATATATAGTTCATAAAGCCAACGGTCCATTCAGTACATCGAGTACGTCACATCGTTTTTTTCAACTGACAGCTAAGTTAAAAATATAAGTTTATATCAAGTGTGACCCAATCAGTACGTTAACGCAACGTACAAAAGTTGCCCAACTCCCAACTTTCGACGTACTTACGTCGTCAAATTTGACAATCGTTAAACAAATTTATTTTCAATTCCATTTGTTTTATTTTTTTTTTTCTTTGTCGTTTTTCATTTATTTTTTGAAATAAAGTGTGAATAAAAAATTATTGGAGCTGTGCAAGTGCAAAATTAAAATTTGAAATTAATATTAGAGGTATTCACAATCTATAGTAACGTCCTGAGTAACAGAGTAACAGGGTAACAGTGCGCAACCACAACAACAAAATATACGTAAGTTACTCTGTTACTCTTTTACCCTTTTAGTCAAGCTATTTTCTAGTGTAAAGTAATCTTACACTTTTGCCTTTTTTTTACTATTCCTATTTCTATAGAAACGTTTGAACTTGTTTATGATTGAGAGGCAATTTTCGTTCATCAAAAATAAAAATTTGAATGAGAGTAAAATATTCAATTAAAAATTTTTTTTTTTTTGTTGTCAGCTAAAATTATTTTGAGAAACAAAAAGCAAATATACGTGCAAAGTATTGAGTATGCTCACTATTTAGAGTAACTGAGTGCATTTTTACCCTGTTACTCAGCTCGTTACTTCAGATCGTGAATAACTCTATTATAAAAAGAATTTTGATGTTTTAATCCGTTTTCAAAGTATTCATTGGGCCAGGCTTCTTCGTCAAATGCGTCGCAGTCAGTTGAAAAAAACGACGTGACGCATTCGACGCATTTTATGGACCGTTCGCTTAAGACCTTTTGGTAGAACTACTACAGTAGCAAGGGATCGTGACAAATGGAGAGATTTCATATTGGCCCTATGCTCCTCCTAGGAGTTAAAGGAGAATACATACATACACTACAGTTTTAAAATACTTTACTTTTACTGCTGTTAATATTTAAAATTGTATTATTGTATGTATATATACAGACTAATTCAAAATAAAATTAAATAAAAAAAAAATTGACACTTTTTGAAATTGGATTCAAACAATGGATTCAATTTTTAATTCTGCTCACATTATTCATATTTATTTTCTTCAAAATACTCCTTTATTTTTAGTCGTAATGTGTATTTCTCTTCATCGCTAGCAAATGCAAAATCCACTGCGTTTCGTGACAGCTGGTAGATATCTTTGGAATTTAGTTGAAAGGTCTGCATAGCAATTAGAAACTCACGTGTCAGAGATGTATCAAAGACGCCACAATCATCTGTGCACAACACAGTCTCATTACCGTTAATTAACAGTTGTTGAAAATGATGATCAGCATAGCTAGGAACCGTTTTGCACTTGACGTTGCTACTGAGACAACATTCAATGGGTACCTTTTGCGATTTTAGAAACTCCTGCTCTGCATGGCTCAAAAAAGTGCCATGCCCACATCGATCCATGCCGAATTCCAACATTTCTTTCACTTCACTCGGATTCTGCTTTTCCGCACAGTGCAAGGTTAATTTAAGATTATGCTCACGTGCCTTATAGAGTACTTCAGTGAAATCTGAAAATTTTCCACACGAAGGATTACCACTAAAATCTAATCCTACAATTATATTTGGATAAGCAGCACGTAATTTCAATACCGTTTCCAATGTACTAGCAGCTTCTGCAGGTGTCTGCGCACGATCAATAGACGGTAAGAGTTTGACATTAATCCCATCATATTGTTGTTGTGCCTCAACAATAGATTTTAGAACACATTTCAAATACTCTTTTTTGTTCATGTGTTCATTTACTTTTGGTGTTGTTCGTAACTCCAAGTATACAACATGATCTGCTTGAAAATCTCGAATGACCAGCTGAGTAGCTAAGTGCAGTCCGCATTTTGTGGATGTCAATTCATGCATAAATTTAAATTTCTTAAAACATCCATCAAGTGTTAAATCATTACAATCGATGAATTGATGACATAGGTTTTGAAATTCTGGCGTGTTAAGACCATATACTTTACTACCCAATTCCCGTATTGATGAAATATTAAGTGAACCATTTAAGTGTGAATGAAGCTCAACTTTCGGTAATTTTTTCAGAAAATCTTGCATTGCACAGTAGAGATTAAATAGAACACCTTTTTAAGCTTCCGTGCAAAATATTAAAATTTGTTTTAGTAATATATCCGCGTGGAAATTAACACTAAATACGCATACGAAGTTTTTCAAGCAAAGCCTGAGGTGGGCGACGAATTAAGCAGGGGAAATATTCTCTTTCAAAATTAAAACACACAAAAGCACGGTTGCTACTTTTGTCCGAAAGGATCAGAAGTAGTTCTATTTTTTTCGAATCCTTAATTTTATTTTTTGGTCCCTTTAAAAAAATTTAAATGATTATTGTGCCGCAATCCTCTAGATATAAACAAACAACATTTTATTTATAACAAATCAAATAGTTCTTTATTTTTATTTTTTTTTGGGCCTTAGAGTTACTCCAATAGCTTTTGGAATCTTAAAAAGTATCAGAGAATTATTTGGCCACTCGTAGAGTTATATCGCCAACACCAATTTTGTCGTTTCATGACGTCGTTATTAAAAATTAATATAAATGTTTATTGGTAATATAAATGTGCTGTGTTGTATTTAATATTGACAAAATGTTTTAGTGTTGATTGTTGCGAATTGCAGGGTTGCATGTTCATGTTATTATTCATTCATATTATAGTTGTGACTTATAGAAATTTAATTGTAAAAGATATTGCGTTAATTTATCCCGATCAAAAAAACTTGTCAAGTTCTTGTCATTGTATCAGAAATGTATATCAAAAATTTATAGCTGCTGATATGTCAAATTCTACGTTTTCGTTTGTGAATTTTATGAAAAGATAACTATAGAAGACGAACGCGCAGCCAATTTTAGTTAAGAGGAAATGAATTTTCTAATGAAATTAGTGCAAAGCACACAAATAAAATTGAGTGCAAAAAAACCGAAACTCCATTCAGTTGCTGCATGCAGCCTGCGGTTGGGAAAACAAAAATTATGGAAGCGGACGCGCAGCCAATTTTAGTAAGAAGTGAATTTGTCACAAACCCCTTAGTTATCTTGTCCGATTGACTTTTGTTTGTTTTTTTTTTTTTTTTAATGAAAACGCAAAAAAATACTTATTATCCATTTACATTTTACTTAAATCATTTGTACATAGCCTTTTCTTTTCTTTTTTTTTTTTTTGTTTTACGCAAACGTTATTTTAAACAAAAGGAAATTCAACCTTACTTTAATCTTTTAACAAAGTTCTTACAGCGATTTTCTTAATTAGTTCCCCTATCTTAATCACTAAAATATAAGAGAGGACCCTACCTCCATGGAGCTCCTACAAATGGCTAACACACCTACACCGAAAAAAAAATTAGTACATATATAAAAAAAAATGTAAGATGAATTACATGTAATAAACACTAAACTTACGAATACTGAAACGGCTTAAACTATTCAAAAAAAAAGCTGCTTGCTCTACGATGCTGGAATCTTAGGTTAAATTTGTCGAATTTCGTTGTTGTTAATGTAGTCTCTGCTTACCAAATTTTATTTACCGCTTTCTGCTGCATCTACCCCAAAACCGATTTATCGTTTATTAATTTTACATTTATGTTGTTTTGTATTTTAACTTTTTTTTATTTGTTTTCTAAGTTTTCACTTAATCTTTTCCTTTAATGCAAGTTTTAATGTTTTCTTTTTTTTATGGTTTTGGGAACACCTTTTTTTTAACACACCTGTTCAGCATTTTGCATACAAATATATATATATATTTTTTTTTGCTAACGACATGTGGACAAGCAATGAAAATTATTATTCTGTTTTTGGCACGTATTTGGAATGGAAAAATTCCACATTTTTTTGCACGGAAACTGTCAGACGAATTAGGCAAATAGGTCTTTTTCTTGTATTTTTAATTTTCTTTTTACATCTGCACAAGATTTGCCACAATTTCGTTTTCGTTGGTTTTTTTTATGTTGTTTTATTTGCAATTGCAATTTCCGTTTAGCAAAACGATATACCGTAGATCGCACTACATTGAACAAACATTTATTTATTCTTGATTTTCCCGTAAATTAAGTGTATTTTCAAATTTTCTTGAGTCCTTTTCATATGCAGCGGACTTAACGAGGAAACGGTCTTTTTTTTGTATATTTTTACCTTTTTTTTTTTATTTCTCCGTCACTTAAGCAATTTGGGTACGTTAGCTTTGCATAATTTTACTTTGCAAAATCAATAAATTCACGGTCAATCACAAATCTGTGTCTCACTATGTGCTTTTTATAAGTTTTTAACATTTTTTTTGATCTGGTCAAGTTCTTTTGTAACTTGTACAGTTTTTTTGCTTGCGACACAAAACTAAACGCGATTCATGCTTACGACCGACCGCTCAAATTCAATGCTGGAACCTGACTGCCAAATGAATTTCATGATCCGTTGTTTTTCGGTTTCGGTTACAAAAAAAAACTCCCGTTCTTTTTTTTTTAAACATACATACATTATTTATCTCCTTTTCTCTTTTTACTTTTTTTACACAAAAAAGATGGCTACTTATTTGCCTAACCCGCGAAGTTTAAATAATTTTTAAAGAGAAATGTCAAACAAACAAAAAGCAAAACAAATATTTACTTTGCGATCGTGTTCAGACGATCATGGGATTTTTATACCCTACACCCAGGGTATATTCACTTTGTCCTTCCGTTTGTAACGCAGAGAAGGAGGCGTGGCAGGTATAGAAAAGTCCATATATTCTTGATCAGCGTCACCTCCTGAGTCGACATAGCCATGTCCGTCTGTCTGGCTGGGTGGCTGGCTGGATGGGTGGCTGGATGGGTGGCTGGATGGGTGGCTGGCTGGCTGTGTGTTGAAATACACTTTTTGGGAAAACTGAGCAAGATAATTCAATGAAATTTGGTACACTGCCTCCGTCGTCAAAGATAGCTCGGGGGATTGAAAATGAGTGAAATCGGTCAACGGACACGCCTACCGCTCATACAAAAAATATATTCAAAATGCAATTTTAGGAGTATTTTTCACGACAATGCAACCAAAATACGCATAAATACTAAGAATTGTAAGCGCAAGCTCTGAGAAAAAACTGAATGAATTCGGACAAGAGGGCGAGGCACCTCCCATATAAGCAAAAGCTTCAAAACGCTATACTGAAAGCGTTTTTTGAGGTATTCGAACCAAATTCGACTCAGACACTAAGTATTATAAATTAAAGCTCTCAACAAAAATTGGGTGAAATCGGACAAGAGGGTGTGGCACCTCCCATATAAGCAAAAGTTTTAAAATGCTATACTGAAAGAGTTTTTTGAAATAATCCAACCAAACTTCACTCAAATACTAAAGACTATAAATGCACGCTCTAAGCTAAAACCAGACGAACTCGGAAAAGAGGGCGTGGCACCTCCTATACAAGCAAAAGCTTCAAAACGCTATACTGAAAACGTTTTTCACTCAGACACTAAAAACTATAAATCCAAGCTCTGGACAAAAACTGGGAAAACTCGGACAAGAGTGCGTAGCACCTCCCATATGAGCAAAATTTTAAAAATACTGCAGTGTAGGGTATTTAATGTTTGGCCAGGCCAAATTTTACACCCTTACTAGTTATACCCTACACCCAGGGTATGTTCACTTTGTCCTTCCGTTTGTAACGCAGAGAAGGAGGCGTGGCAGGTATAGAAAAGTATATATATTCTTGATCAGCGTCACCTCCTGAGTCGATATAGCCATGTCCGTCTGTCTGGCTGGCTGGCTGGGTGGCTGGCTGGCTGGCTGTCTGTGTGTTGAAATACACTTTTTGGGAAAACTGAGCAAGATAATTCAATGAAATTTGGTACACTGCCTCCGTCGTCAAAGTTAGCTCGGGGGATTGAAAATGAGCAAAATCGGTCAATGGACACGCCTACCGCCCATACAAAAATTATATTCAAAATGCAATTTTAGGAGTATTTTTCACGACAATGCAACCACAATACATATAAGTACTACGAATTGTAAGCGCAAGCTCTGATAAAAATTTGAGCGAATTCGCGCAAGAGGGCGTGGCACCTCCCATATAAGCAAAAGCTTCAAAACGCTATACTGAAAGCGTTTTTTGAGATATTCGAACCAAATTTGACTCAGACACTAAGAATTATAAATGAAAGCTCTCAGCAAAAACTGGGTGAAATCAGACAAGGGGGCGTGGCACCTCCCATATGAGCAAAAGATTCAAAATGCTATACTGAAAGAGTTTTTTGAGATAATCCAACTAAATTTCACTCTGACACTAAAAACTATAAATGCAAGCTCTGAACAAAAACTGGGTGTACTCGGACAAGAGGGCGTGGCACCTCCCATATAAGCAAAATTTTCAAAATACTGCAGTGTAGGGTATTTATTTTTTGGCCAGGCCAAAATTTACACCCTTACTAGTTATACCCTACACCCAGGGTATATTCACTTTGTCCTTCCGTTTGTAACGCAGAGAAGGAGGCGTGGCAGGTATAGAAAAGTATATATATTCTTGATCAGCGTCACCTCCTGAGTCGATATAGCCATGTCCGTCTGTCTGGCTGGCTGGCTGGGTGGCTGGCTGGCTGGCTGGCTGGCTGGCTGGGTGGCTGGCTGTGTGTTGAAATACACTTTTTGGGAAAACTGAGCAAGATATTTCAATGAAAATTGGTACACTGCCTCCGTCGTCAAAGTTAGCTCGGGGGATTGAAAATGAGCAAAATCAGTCAACGGACACGCCTACCGCCCATACAAAAATTATATTCAAAATGCAATTTTAGGAGTATTTTTCACGACAATGCAACCACAATACATATAAGTACTACGAATTGTAAGCGCAAGCTCTGATAAAAATTTGAGCGAATTCGGACGAGAGGGCATGGCACCTCCCATATAAGCAAAAGCTTCAAAACGCTATACTGAAAGCGGTTTTTGAGATATTCGAACCAAATTTGACTCAGACACTAAGAATTATAAATGAAAGCTCTCAGCAAAAATTGGGTGAAATCAGACAAGGGGGCGTGGCACCTCCCATATAAGCAAAAGATTCAAAATGCTATACTGAAAGAGTTTTTTGAGATAATCCAACTAAATTTCACTCTGACACTAAAAACTATAAATGCAAGCTCTGAACAAAAACTGGGTGTACTCGGACAAGAGGGCGTGGCACCTCCCATATAAGCAAACTTTTCAAAATACTGCAGTGTAGGGTATTTATTTTTTGGCCAGGCCAAAATTTACACCCTTACTAGTTTTTTTTTCACGCAACCAATTGAATTGCCAGAATGAGAGAAACAAAAATGATATTGTGCGTGCGATTTAATGCAGCATGAAAATAAACGCGGAATTTTATTATTTATTTTTTTATAACAGTCAACCGCTACAAATTTTCTAATGAAATTAGTGAAAAAGCAGAAAAAATATAATTGAGTTCAAAAAAAACTTCATTCATTTGCTGCATAAGGGCGATTTCTAAAAACTTGTTGCCGACGATCAACCACAATATTGCAAAATTTCGCCATTATCTGCGTCGGTTTATTTATCAGACCCAAAATTGGTTATGTCAATTTTGTATCAGAAATACAAAAATTGTATATCATTTTGATATCTTTTTTTGATAACTTTTTTTGATATCATGGTGATATCGTTACATTCCGTATATCACTGTGATATCCTTTTTTTATCAAAATTTAGTATGTCACTGACAAATTTTGGATATCATTTTGATATATTTTTGATACACTTTTTTTGATCGGGTATTGAAATTGTAAGGTTGATTGTTGGAAGTTGAATGTTGTTGCAATTGTTGAATCTCTAGTCCAATGAATAATTTAGAGAGGAACTTTTGTATCTTTCAAGAAATTGATGATGGTACTGCCGAACTCTTTAAAGTTAAGATTTTGGAAAAGTTCAATTAATGAATTATATTGTATAACTTTGGGAAACCTTTGCCTAGACTGATTATATAGTTGACACGAAAATATTATGTGCGAAGCATCTTCCACTGTTCCACAACTTTCACAAAGATTACTTGGAGAAACTTTCATTTTGGCTAGAGTTGGTTTTCAAAAGGAGTGTCCCGACAGAATTCTGTTTAATTGTTTAATTTCAATGGGATTGAGTTGACTATTTTTAAACCATGGTTTAGAAACCGGATAAGGGAACATAATTCCATAATTTATTCCTTTGTCTTGACATAGCAGGTTATAATTCGATTTCCATTGCAGTTTCAGTTTTTCTAGAATTGTGTTTATGGCGTCTTTAAGTGTCCATTTGCATGGAGAAAATTTCCCTGTTCACGCCGCGCTTTTGGCTGCTACATCCACAATTTCATTTGGATTCCTGTAACCAGGTATGTAGTGAAATTCCACAATGATTAAATCGCTATTTTATATTTTATTAATTAACCATTTGATGATAAAATTATCAGATGAATCACTTTTTATTGCTAGGATTGCGCTCAAACTGTCTGTTAATACCGAAATTTTTCGAAAGTTACTTTGTATAGCAAAATCTATAGCTTTATCCAGCGCCAAAAACAACTCAGCTGTCATGGACGCTAGGATTTTATTGCTGTTAACATTTTTTAATGTGTTACTTTCCGGGTGAAAAAATGCAAATCCTAAAGGTGTTGTCTGCAACCGATCCATCGGTTCCCTCTACTTCAGACCATTGATTTTCTCTCGAAAAATTTGAAATACAACAGCATCAGTGGCATCGGCCTTTCGTTTATTGATGCCTGAGAAAAATTCGGGAATAGTGTTAATTTTTGGAGATGTGAGTTTTCGCAATCTAATGACTTCAATGTCTCTAAAGATATTCTCAAATTCACGAAATATTCTAAAATAGCTGGTGTTGATGTTAAAGTTTGCTTCTAATAGCAGCTTCGATATAGGTAAGTCAAAAGCAATGCATGTACGATTGATTTTTCCAACAATAATTGCTGAAACATCTTGCAACGTGGATCCATTAATTGAGATGCTGAGGTTCCTTCTTTTATTATTAAAATGAAATGCATTGGTTTTTTGAGCATTAAAGTTGAGCTTGAGATCTTTACAAATTTCAGAGAATGATGTAATTTTTGAAATTTATTTTCTTCTAGCCAAGTCAAAGTCCGCATCAGTACAAATCAGGAAGAAATCATCAGCGAATTGAAACAACGAACACGATTCGTCAGAGATTGAATGAAGGCTTGATGTGTATAAGTTAAACGGAGTTGGGCTCAAATTTCTTAAAATTTCACACAATATCCTATTATCAGTCGAATCGTACGCCTTTTCAATGTTAATGCAAACTGCAACTACATGCATACCAGTATGCTTGGCTGCATACACTGCACTATAGGTCAAAAGGCACACTTTTTTGGCCAAAATTCATAACGTCCATATTATCATGGATACCAACTGCAAATGTAGTTTTTATGTTGACTCAAGACTAAAAGAACAATTCTGAAAAAAATCTTAACCCTTGGACTACCGGGTCAAAAATGGCACGTAATAAATTCTCTAAATTAATAACACATACCAGCAAGGTTTTTTTTTTCAAGCATTTCCAAAGTAGCTTTATGCGTTAAATAAGAATTGACCCATCACCTCAGGATTTGGAGATATTTGAGGTCAATCTCATGAAAAATGGCAATTTTGGCTATTTTTGAGGTTCGATGCAAACTGTTCTGTTATTTTTCTTCAAAATGAGCTCTTAAAAAATTCCATACAATACTTCCTTTAAAAGTTATGGCCGATTTTAGATGACATCTTGAAATCCCATAAAATGGGTACAACCCCACAACTTTAGATTTCATGATATCAACTTTTGAAGGAAGTATTGTATGGCACTTTTTAAGACCTCGTTTTAAAAAGTAGTACTTAGTAATGAATTATGCAAAAAAATAAAAAAAAATTTTCTACAGTCTACAATTAACCTCAAACGTAACAAAAGTACTAATTTTTCGTATATTAACCTCAAATATCTCTATTTTTCAAAAAACCTAATGCAAAAATTATGCACACTTTTACCCAAGTTACTTGGATAAATAGTATCTTCAATATTTTCTAATAAAAAATTTAAAAACAGCTTCTTCGTTTTCTTTTTTTGTCTGTCTTTTGCAACCAGACTTCGAATAAATCGGGGTTGCGGAAGAAGTTACCTGACAAAAAAATTCATTAAAAAAACGGGTAAAATCGGGCGTCTATATTTCTAAATAACATTGACAATAGCAGCGTCTTACTGGTTTCGGGTTTCCAACAAATAACAACTAACTAACAAATTCCAACAAAATTTTAAAAGCTTACATGAAGTTCAAAATTTAAAAAAAATATTAAAAGTCAGTGGTCTAATTTGAATTTAAAATTTTTCCACAAAAAAATAAAATATATTTTAATGTTTTCACCTTAAGGGGGGCTTCTCATGTAACACGTCAAAAAGTAGTTGTTTTTCGGGATTTTTTTTCACTCGGAAAATAAAAACACACACAAATAATTTTTTGCATATTTTAAAGAACATGTTTGAACTATAAAAAAAGCATTTTTTCAAAAACTAAAATGACAAAATGGCGGACTTATTAAATGTTGCGTGTGGCGTGACGCGGCTGACGGATTTATCGCGGTACATTGTGGAGCCCAAAGTTTTTATCTGAAACATAAAACAAAATTTTTTTATTATTCAGCAGTGTTCCCCTGAGTGCATGAATGTCTGCAACTCCAAAAAATTCGATTCTACAATATTGAAATCACGTCTTGAAAAAAAAGTGCTATTTTTTCGTCATTTTTTGTCGCTAAATGGGGCTAAAAAGTGAGTAAAATAACTTTTTTTCCACAATTTCAGACATTCATGCAATCGATTTAAAGTTTGAGTTAGTTAGCCAAATCGCACACAAAGCGCGCCCGAACGCGCTGGTTCAATCAATCATATTTTCCATAATATTTAGATATGAGTCATGAAACTGGGAATATACCCCCAAGACGTTATTCTATCAACCTATGAAAAAAAAAAAAAAATCGATTTTTTGAAAATTTTACATGAGAAGCCCCCCTTAATTGCGTTATACATAACATCATCAATTTTATTCATTTTTATTTTAGAAAAAAACAAATTATTTTGTTAACTTTTTATTAATTGAAAAAAGGTGTTAAAATCACTACTTTTTTGCGTTATCGCATTAAAATGCAAATGCAACATCGCTAAGGAACGGAAAATTACTCTGTGTCAGAGCATTTAGAATCGGAATTGGTGATCTCAATTCATCCATTAATTCATCTACCGATGCGTCAGTTGGTATGTTAAATATTATACCCATTTTTGACATAAAATGGGCAAATATTTTTGCATCATATCCATATTCTTTCAACCTTGAGTCATTGGCAAGCGCGTTCGCTACATTAGGATTTTTGAATGTAATTTTACATCGGCCGAAGCCAATTTTAATAACCTATCTGTAACTGCCAGTTTAATGAGTGTTTTAGTTAAGCTAATTGCATTAATGGGCTTGCTTGTATTATTTTCATCACTAGTCGAATCAATATATACCATGAAAAGCCCGCGATGCGAGTCATCATATTTATAGTCAATGTTTCCTTTGCTGTTTCCAGCGACTTTTTCAGCGTTAACACTTGTGTTCATTTAAAGTCCCATTTGGCAATAGTTGACAACCATTTTAGTGTTTCTCTCAGTTCTATTCGAAAGTTTAGATCTTTTCTCGTCTTTTTCACGTGAAGTACTGCGGCTTCGCCACCCTGGGCACTTTTTATAATATAGTTTTGTGAACAAAATAATAAAAAGAAAACTTACTCAAAGTTATAGCAAGGGCTTGAAATTTCAACTAAAAATTATTTTTCCTTTATTAGAGTATGATTTTTTTATGGTCGAAAAAAACTGCAAAAATGGCGTCTGCAGACGTCGCACAATTTTATTTTTTTTTTAATTTTTCCACAACACAGCACAGCACAATTGCTCAGAAGTTTTTATCAAATAAGGAACAGCTTTATTGTTTTTGTCTATGTCCACTTATTAAAATGTATCTAATTTATTTTAATTTTTAATATTAGGTTCACAAATTTCAAGAAAGTTCCAATTAAAAAGCCAGCGGCTACTATATTTTGTCACAATCACGAATTAAATAAACCCACGTCCGCACACTAACGCTGTTACAACGCGAATCCGAAAGATTTATCTTGAAATGAAATTGAACAATTTAATATTTAGAATCACGAATTACAAGAAAAACAAAACAATTCTTATAAATTTTGACAACTGAAATGAAAAACTAGTAAGGGTGTAAATTTTGGCCTGGCCAAAAAATAAATACCCTACACTGCAGTATTTTGAAAAGTTTGCTTATATGGGAGGTGCCACGCCCTCTTGTCCGAGTACACCCAGTTTTTGTTCAGAGCTTGCATTTATAGTTTTTAGTGTCAGAGTGAAATTTAGTTGGATTATCTCAAAAAACTCTTTCAGTATAGCATTTTGAATCTTTTGCTTATATGGGAGGTGCCACGCCCCCTTGTCTGATTTCACCCAATTTTTGCTGAGAGCTTTCATTTATAATTCTTAGTGTCTGAGTCAAATTTGGTTCGAATATCTCAAAAAACGCTTTCAGTATAGCGTTTTGAAGCTTTTGCTTATATGGGAGGTGCCACGCCCTCTTGTCCGAATTCGCTCAAATTTTTATCAAAGCTTGCGCTTACAATTCGTAGTACTTATATGTATTGTGGTTGCATTGTCGTGAAAAATACTCCTAAAACTGCATTTTGAATATAATTTTTGTATGGGCGGTAGGCGTGTCCGTAGACCGATTTTGCTCATTTTCAATCCCCCGAGCTAACTTTGACGACGGAGGCAGCGTACCAAATTTCATTGAATTATCTTGCTCAGTGTTCCCAAAAAGTGTATTTCAACACACAGCCAGCCAGCCACCCAGCCAGCCAGCCAGCCAGCCACCCAGCCAGCCAGCCAGCCAGACAGACGGACATGGCTATATCGACTCAGGAGGTGACGCTGATCAAGAATATATATACTTTTCTATACCTGCCACGCCTCCTTCTCTGCGTTACAAACGGAAGGACAAAGTGAATATACCCTGGGTGTAGGGTATAATAAGCTTGATATAGAAAAAATTAAAGAATTGTTCGAGTTCAGAAGTTTCAATACCAAAATAGTTCTTTATTTGACGACTCTTTAAATACAAAACGAATCGCTTTTCATCAAATCAAAAAGAAAACTAAAACTTGAAAATATTGTTTCATATAGATGCCAGATCTTATCAAAATAAACGACCAATTAATGTAGCCGGATAATAAAAATAAATATTGGGGAAAAAGTTTGTTTACGACAATTGTAAGTACGTATTCGTTACTAAACATTTTTTGTTCGTGTCTTGTTTACGGATAAATTCGCTTTAATTCTTAAACTAAATTTTTTTATTAAGTTCTCATTTCTAAGAATAATTATGTCAAAGTGTCTAGAATCTGGTTTCGGAGACATAGTTATCGGAAGGTCCGAATACATCTTCTATGAAAACAGCTATAAGTTGGGAACCTCTGGATGAATTTGGAAAATATTGGTGTCCTAAGAAAAACTTTTTAATATCACGTAAAAATGTTAATTTGTTTTCAATCAGATGAATAGTTTTTAAGATATGACGATTTTTTAAAAGAACCACTATTTTTCCCAAAAAATGTATCTCTAACCCACACTTTAAGTAATAAAATATGGATGCTTAGTTTATATAATTCATTTGATGTCATTTGAACCATAACTTTCTTCATAACTACGTTTTTTATAAAACCACAAAAAATATAACAAATGAATCAGGCATGATATTCGAACTTCTTCAATGTTACTTTTTTTTTAAAAGCCAATAGTACTTTGGGTACTTTTTATTTTTGTAGCCTTGGGTATATCAAAAATAGAAAAGAAAACCTTAAACATTGACATAGTTAATTTATTCGCGTTACGCGCTAATAACAAATGCACACTTGATGTGCTTATAAAAAAAAAAAAACAACTTTATTTTATCTGGTTACAATAATCAACTGAACTTAAAACTAACTAGTAAGGGTGTAAATTTTGGCCTGGCCAAAAAAGAAATACCCTACACTGCAGTATTTTGAAAATTTTGCTTATATGAGAGTTGCACGCCCTCTTGTCCGAGTACACCCAGTTTTTGTTCAGAGCTTGCATTTATAGTTTTTAGTGTCAGAGTGAAATTTAGTTGGATTATCTCAAAAAACTTTTTCAGTATAGCATTTTGAAACTTTTGCTTATATGGGAGGTGCCACGCCCCCTTTGACGATTTCAACCAATTTTTGCTGAGAGCTTTCATTTATAATTTTTAGTGTCTGAGTCGAAGTTGGTTCGAATATCTCAAAAAACGCTTTCAGTATAGCGTTTTGAAGCTTTTGCTTGCATGGGAGGTGCCACGCCCTCTTGTCCGAATTCGCTCAGTTTTTTATCAGAGCTTGCGCTTACAATTTGTAGTACTTATGTGTATTGTGGTTGCATTGTCGTGAAAAATACTCCTAAAATTGCATTTTGAATATAATTTTTATATGGGCGGTAGGCGTGTCTGTTGACCGATTTTGCTCATTTTCAATCCCCCGAGCTAACTTTGACGACGGAGGCAGTGTACCAAATTTCATTGAATTATCTTGCTCAGTTTTCCCAAAAAGTGTATTTCAACACACAGCCAGCCAGCCAGCCAGCCAGCCACCCAGCCAGCCAGCCAGACAGACGGACATGGCTATATCGACTCAGGAGGTGACGCTGATCAAGAATATATATACTTTTCTATATCTGCCACGCCTCCTTCTCTGCGTTACAAACGGAAGGACAAAGTGAATATACCCTGGGTGTAGGGTATAAAAATGCAAATATTTATAGCTAATGTAATTTTACATATTGAAATGACCTGATTTAACATTCTAAAAGAAAAGTGCATAAATAAAATAATTTTTAAATAAATATAAATGCTAAATTAACAGAATAATATTAAAATTGGAAAATGATTAATTAACTAAATAAGTACTTATATTAATTTGAATGTTGCGAAATAGTTTTATTGTTGTTGCTGTAATTGTTGCTGCGTGGTTGTTTTGTTGGTGGAAGCCCATGGTGTATGGTACAGTGGATACAATATATAACCCGCGCATTATTTGATGAGAAGGACTTGTATTTTTATTTAACCCTTTCGACCCGAAAAAAAAACTGTGGGGTACACAATATTTGTGATATGTTAGTCTTATAAACTTAATTTAAGTGACCATCTCTAAATTCGAATTTTCATCGCCAGAGGCGCTTCCGGTCTATATCCCAACAGATGTTTTTGATTTGAGTTTTTGGTATATAATGTCCTTGGAGTGGTTATAAGAAAAAACATTGGTTACTAAAAATTGCATTAATTTTATCAAATCATTCAATTTAAGTGACATTAATAACCAAGTTATGTATTTATTCAAAAATTTTTGGGATATATTGTCCCAACCGGTTCGAAAGGGTTAAATAAAATAGTGTATGTATAACAATTTTCAAAATCAGTTTGTTTTTCAAATGAAATTAGTCTAAATCCAATTGAATCTGTTATTTTTAAAAAGGGATATGTGTGTCGCTCGACCGAAAATGTTTTCTTGATTTTTTGTCGTTGTGTTAATGGCGCTGGTTGGCCTATCTTTCTTCCAAGTACGCAGTAATCTGCGTAAAAAAATCGGGATGCAACATGAGGGTTAAAAAATGTTAGGGCGCACACTGCTTCAAAATCCCTAAAAGCTGGCCAAATGTCGAAATCATTCAAGTTTCTAGACGAAATTTTTTACCTGGGGTTTTTGAGGACGCTGATTACGAATTTAATGCTATATTTTTAAAAAACAAAATGGCGGATTCGAAATGGTGGACGAATTGCATAAATATTCAACCAAATCCAACAAAAAAATTTACTCTGGGGTGTTTGGGGTCACTGATTACGAATCTGATGTTAGATTTTTAAAAAACAAAATGGCGATTTCGAAAGGCAAAAAATAACACTTGCACAATTTTTATATCTAATTTAGAAATTAATTTCAAAACTTTAACTTTGATAGAGTTGTGTGCAACGGTTAATAAATCTACATAAAAATGGGTTTTAGATTTCGTTATCACGGAGTATTAGCTGTAT